>CM076575.1:1634272952-1634789100 GCA_034641835.2 Pinus albicaulis | reverse complement strand
TTTGAGTTTGGAATGGGAAAAACCTGCGGAGAATGATTTGAATTTCCAGCTTTTTCTCACAAGAGAGTCAGTAAAAAAAGGAAACTGCAAAGCACTAATCTCTTATTGGGCCTTGCCATAAACAACTGAACTCTCAAGGAAGGAAAAAGCATGGAATTTGAGGATACATCTTGGTTTTTTCTATCTAGAACTGATGGAAAGAGAAGGGCAATGATTGCTCTCTCCATCTCCTATAAAATGGAGTTGAAGGGTCTTGGTTCAAGGTCGAAGGATTGTCAAAGTTTTTGAATACTTGTGAAGTAGAGATCATTGTTGTAGTGTGAAGGTCAAAGGTGAAAGAGGTTCATTAAGAACTTGTTGATCAAGACATCACCACTTTGAGAGATAGAGAGATTGGAAGGCTGAGGAGGGCTTGGTACAACTGATTGTTGTAATCCTCCTTTTTATAAATCAATAGAACTGTATCTATTTTGTCCATTCTATGCATTGATATTGTCACTGTTATTTGATCACTTATATAGCATGAGATGAATGGCTTAGATGTGCATAGTTTAAATGTTTACTATATATTGACTTAATTTATAGGATATGTATGTTATGGTAGAGATTACACGGGTGCTTTGACTGATTGCAGGGTCAAGATTTGGAGCTGGTGGAGGAGGATCCCTGCTTCGCTGTTCAGCGCTCTCCAAAAGACTCCAGGATCATTAAAGAGGTAATCTTCCATCTTATTCCATCAATTTGTTTTAAGTTAATATCAATATGTATGTGCCATCTTTGTGAACTATACAACTAATCTTACTGTTTTCCTCGGGCACCGGAAAGCCCTGAGAGGGATATTCGATAACCAACAACCCAAGAATTTTACCCTATAGCAGAATTGGCGACTCCACTGGGGAATTTCCCCATAGTTTCCGGACTATTTCTTTCCTCCTTTCTTCTTTCCTTAGTTCACAGATCCTTCCGACCAGTATTTATGCCCAGTAGACATTTCAAAAGCTCGCAGAGTTCAATCCTGTTTCTGTTTGACCATCTGAAGAACTTCACCCTGGCTAACGCTACCTCTGTGGGTTTTCCAGTGCATTATAATGCTTCCTCTACTTAAATACAGTGTGTTAGTCTCTGGATTAATGATGTCTTTACTCAGAGACAGTGTGTTACTTAGCCAAAATTTGTTGTTTACTGCTGTGATTGTGTTTTGGTTGCAAAGTTTTTTGGCCATTAGTATCTCTCCTTGATTGAATCCCTGTGCTTCTTTACTAAGCTGGCATTTCTGTTTGTTTGCTCTTGTTTGAAAATTTAGTGTCAAAAGCATTTACTTTTTAGAGAAGATTTTTTTTTTTTTTAGTTTTTCTGCATCTAGCTGAGTTAATTCTGAAAATTTCAGTTCATAGACTGTTAAAAAGAGGTAGATAGAAGTCTGAATCTTTAAATTTGAACTGTGCTATTTGAATGCTAGTGCATGGATGTTGAAAATAAACCTCTCCTTGTAGAAATACTCTTCATCGAATTGAATATGTAGAGCATATTTTTGCATGGTTTCTTGAGTCAGAGTCTCATTACATTTCATACATCCACTCCCCCTCCGCAAGACTAATAATCAAGTACACTAAGAATCAAGCGATAATAAAATCAATCACATTACTTTTTTTTGAGCTCACACAAACAGTAGTTCAAGCTAGGATCTTGGGTTAGGAAAAGTGATAAAATCACCCATGATCTCAAAACTTCAAACTAGATTCATTAACGAGCGAAATCCTACCGCACTCATAATATTAGGACCGTTCTTTTACTAGAGCTCAGCGCGAGATGACACTTGGGTGCACAAGAAGGTAGCCCGCCTTCGACTGCATCCGGTGGGTGTGTTATATATTGGGGTTCCCTTAGGGGATGTCGAAACTAGATCGGGGATCTAGGTATTCTGCCCATATAGCATGTTGTCCTTGACCGTGGACCCCCTTGATGATGTCTGTGATTTGAGGTATCTTTAGTGGCCATACTTTTTAGGGACTTACACAAGACGACTGGGACAGGCTGTCTTGGTACCTGAAATAGACAGACACACTCTGTCTTCGGTCTTTAGGAGGGTACTCATCTTCACGAGAGTGCTTACACCTATCTTCTGAGGTTTGGGCGAAGCTCTAGAGTGACCGTAACTGTACTTTCGACCAACCCTCTCTGTATACTATTGTGATACTGGATTTCATCACTAGAAAACGATAGTACTCAGACAAGGCACCCTATTTTGGCTGCTTGCTGATTGATTTTAGAGAGTCCTTTTTTATTTTTTAGGTGTGTGGTTACTGTCATTGAGACTTTATAATACATCACAATTTATTAAAATTTGTTAAAACTAAATAGGTCACCGTGGCGTCATCCGACCCGCGGCATCTGTCTCGATGACAGCAAGGTCTACCTCCTCTGACTCTTGAGGAAGAACTAAACCTTGGTGAACCCGTGCCTTCTGCGGAAAAGTAGTCTCCATTGACAAACCCTGATTTTCACATAGCCTCATATCATACGGAATTTCCGGAGGACCCTTTCACGGAAGGGGTTGTACCTCATTACAATCCTCCACTCACTGATCCGTTGGGGCCTATGATAGTTCAGATTCCACCACGCCAAGACATGTCTTCGGCCGCACAAACATCCATTTCACAACCAGCATCCACAGGGTTGATGCCAATGGCAACCCTCCCAGGTTCGCCACCATCCTCCCCGCCGGTCGTCAGTTCTATTCCATCACTAAGTAACCCCAGTAGTCAACATATACCTAATCCCAACCCTACGGTCATCATAAATTTCAGTAGCTTTCTGAGTCCTTCGAGATCTACTCCTACCGTGACCACGTTGGGACCCACGATTGCTCTTCCCACTAGTGTGACTACCTCAGTTCCTTCTAGCAACCCTTTCGGTTGGAACCCTTTGCTGAGTTCAAACCCCTTGGCCACTATACTAGGGGGCAATGTCACTAACACGTAGGTAGCAGGGAACATTTCACTTCCCCTTCAATCCTTAGGACAAACGGGACAACATATTGTTAATACTATTCCCGTAAGTGGTTCAAATATATGTGTAGGGTCTATGCCGTTGCCGAACTATGCAAGTAGTAGCATGCCTCCGGGAAACTCTATTGCATCCATATGGACTAACCCACCCCAACCTCCATCTGGAATGGGAGGGCACTTTTATACTAGGGGCAACCAATTGTTCGCCCCACAATACAATATCCCTTTGGACATCAACCATATGTCCCTACCCCTCCACCTATAGGAAATTTTTATCAAAGTCCTATTTATCCTCCTGGTAACACATTGATGGGTGGACCCTATGGTCTAAATAGTCAGCCCATACTTCCTTGGTTAGATTCAGGGTAAAATCCACAATTTCCATTTTTGGCAACTCTGGACATCCCCGACATCCATAAACTGACTAATGATCCCATTAATCACAACCCGCTCTGGCCTCCAGTACCACACAAGATTCCTTCTGACATCCCAAAGTTCGATGGGAAACAAGGGGACGACCCAGCCGCACACATCACTACCTTTCATCTATGGTCTATATCCAATTCCATGGTGGATGATAGTGTCCGGCTTCAACTGTTTCCCCACTCCCTTACAAGAAATGCCTCCAAGTGGTATATTGAATTGCCACGCGCCGCCATCAACACTTTTGGCACTTTAGCCATAGAGTTTCTAAAGAAATTTCAATTACTAATCAGATTTGAAACCGGAATGGAACTGTTAACCTCGTTGCGCCAAGACACTGCCACCCACATCTCCGATCACATTCATGAATGGAGACGTAGGAGGAGGCTAGTCAAAGCGCCAATCCTGGATCATCTCTTAGCTAATTGGTTTTGTAAGTCTCTCTTACCCCACATCTCTAAATACATTGGCCTTTCTAGTGTGGTTACAGAAGATCAATGCATTCGTCGTGCCCAACATTTTGATTTAATCTATTCACAATCTGGCACGCTATATGATTTTCTCCCCAATGCCCCTGGTAACCCAAATCCTCCTACTACTCAAAAATCCAGAGCTCATGCCAACGGTCTCATTGGCACAATCTCTGGTGTAGCCACAAAATAGTCTCAGGGGCAAGCCTCCTATCCATCCTCGGTTAGCACTGCCCCTCACCAAACGACTACTCTTCCTACCGCTGAGTTAAATTCTATGCAAACTTCACAAAAACCTAGTGGGAAAAATAAGAAGAACAAGAAAAAGACATCTTCTTCGAAAGAGCAGTCAGACAATCAGAATAACCTTAATCAGAAAAACGCTGCCAAAAATGAAAAAGGGAAGGATAAACCCATGAAATTTCGTTGCAAGATCTGTGTGGAGGACCACTTGACATACAAATGTCCTCAGCTGCAAGAATGCACTGATTTTATCGCAAACAAGGATTCTGGGCGAACACCTTCCGTTCTTCACAATCCTTTCCCTAATCAACAGCAGGAACATCAACACATGGTTGACAACCCGCCACAACCCCAGTAACGAGGCAATGGTGGTTCACATCCTTCCGACAAAGGACCATCCGCCATTTATGGCATTGAGAGTGTTGAACTTCAAACACAAGCCAAGATTTATGGAAATCCTACCATAGATACTCAAGAACCGGGTACTAGTTCAAATTCACCGCCGCCCAACGATTTGCATATCGAACGGCCTACTGCTGACCCCATGATTAATCCCCCCAAAGGGACAATTCGACACACAACTCATAACACCTCTGCACGTGCAGCCCAAAACTACAATATTGTAGAAGATTTGGCACAGGCACCATCAGCTATGTCTGCTCTCGAAGTATGGCAAACCTGTCCAGCATAAAGGAAAGCCTTGCTTTCGACCATTAGTGGAATAGACCCCCAGGATTCCATGCTAGCTATCTTTGATATGGAAAAATCTAAACCTCGCCTCTCACACCAACTCGCATTCCAGGTGCAAGTTGTGTTGAAAGGGAGACCAATCCATCGCACTGTCATAGACGAAGGTGCTTCGACTTGTGTTATGTCACAAGCTTTTTGGCTCAATTTAGGTTCTCCTACCTTAACACTGCCATCAAATTCCCTCAAAGCTTTCGATGGCCACACGTTCCTCCCAAAATAAAACCTTGCTAGCTTTCCCATCACTCTTAGTGGGAAAATGGTAACCGTGGACTTTGAAGTCGTAGAGCACCATCTCGACTATAATCTATTGCTTGGTCGCAGTTGGTCTTATGCCATGACTGCCATTGTTTCTTCGGTCTTCCGACTCATCCTATTTCCATTGGATGGGAAAATAGTCATATTGGATCAGTTATCCTTCTACACCCCTAATTATACCACATTACCAAGTAGCATTGTACCCCTAATAGGAGGCTTTCCTGACTCTTACGTTAGTATCGATACCGGTCTTCTGAAGGCATCTTCCCTACTGGGTTGTTTTCCTCTCCCGCCACCACAAATCCCAAACATGGTTGCAATGATATCCACCACTTTGTATGGCTCTATCAACCTATGGATCATCCCAGCTCCTTCAGACATTGATTCATACGGAGATCAGATGTCGCTCTCACCAGCCAAGTTGGCTTACCAAGCCATCCAAATCGCATCTGAACCCTCCACTGCTATGGTTTCAACCAAAGGTACAAACCTCCCACCCATCACAGTTCTCTCTAAGGATCTCCTCAATGAAGTCTTGCCTATAGACGAAGCTATTCGAGAGATCATGTCTCTAGAAGAACGACCTTGGGGAGAGTTTCACCATCGCGCTTCAATGATCAACTCGGTCGTGATAAAAACTGAAATCCCATCCTTTGACCCACCTGAGATGTTTCCCTCCGCCTACACGACTATTCAAACTATTGATTCAGAAGGGAACATGGGTAATATTTATAAGACAATGCTCATTGATATCTCGGTCAAAACGGGTATCGTGGAAAATATTCAGATTGGAGCCGATTGCAATCATGAGGAAATTGCATGCTTCATATCCCTTTTCAAGGAATTCCACGATGTGTTTGCTTGGTCTTATGACGAAATGCCTGGCATAGATCCATCTATAATCGAGCATGAAATCAAGATTTATGACAATGCCAAACCAATTCAGCAGCGACTCAGACTTGTCCACCTGCGCAAAGCAGCCGCCATCAAAATTGAGGTAGAAAAAATTTTAAATGTTGGTTTCATCTATCCCGTTCCTTTGACGGAATGGGTTTCCAATCCGGTTCTCAATGATAAAAAACAAGGCACCATTCGAGTTTGTGTTGAATATCACGATCTAAATGCCGCTTGTCCCAAAGACAATTATCCTACACCGTTCATAGATCATATTCTCGACGATTGTGCCGGATGCAAATCTTTTTCCTTCATGGATGGATTCTCGAGCTATAACCAGATTGCAATTAAAAAAGACGACTAGCATAAAACTACCTTCATCTATCCTTGGGGCACATTTGCGTATCGTAAACTCCCATTCGGTCTAAAGAATGCTGGAGCAACTTTTCAGTGGGCTATGGACTAAAATTTTCATGATATTCGACATATTGTACAGGCTTACTTGGATGACCTTCCGGCCCATTCCAAGAAACGACCTGATCACCTCACTCATCTGAAAGAAATTTTTGCTAGGTGTAGATTCTACAATATACGTCTGAATCCTCATAAGTGCATATTTATGGTTGAGTCTGGATGTCTGTTAGGTTTCATTGTCTCCAAGCACGGGATTAGGGTTGATCCCAATAAGGTTAAGGCAATTGTTGAATTGTCAGCACCACAATCCATCCTTCAACTCCAACGTTTGCAAGGGAAGGCAAAATTTTTACATCGATTCATCATTAACTATGCTGAGATGACGAAAGGATTTATGCGATTATTGAAGAAAGGAACACTATACTTGTGGGATGACCAAGCTCAACGGTCATTTGACGCTTTAAAAAATGCACTTGTTTCAGCCCCAATCCTTAGTGCCCCCGACTACTCACGCGACTTTATCCTCTACCTGGCAGCCTCACCATCCTCACTTGGAATGGTTCTGGTTCAAGTTCACAGTGACGACAGTGAACATGTAATATACTATTTGTCCAAAGGTCTAATTAGACCTGAATTACATTATTCACATGTGGATAAACTTTTTCTGGCAGTAGTTTTTGCCGTCACCCGACTCCGACACTATATATTGCTGCGACAGACTACGGTTATTGCTTTGGAGAACCCCATGCAACACATCCTGTCTAGACAAATTATTGGAGGAAAATATTCCAAGTGGATCATAATCCTCCAACAATTTGATTTGGTCTTCACAGCTGCCAAAGCAAAGAAATCCCTCGTCTTCGCTGAATTCTTATCGGACCTTCCCAGAATCGACCCAGGAGAAGTAGCTCATGATCCATTTCCTAATGAATCTGTATACTTGGTCTATTCTTCGGACCCATGGTATGGAGACATTTTGGTCTACCTACAAACCCAACGCTTTTGCCCAATTCTCACGTCCGACGATTGTCATCGTATCCGCCACCAAGCAAAGCACTACCTCATGTTAAACGATACACTATATCGTCATGGTGTTGATACTATTCTCTGACGTTGTCTCACTTTCGATGAGGCGGAATGCGTTTTGAATGACTTCCATGCAGGGGCATGCGGTGGTCATCTTTCGGGCATAGCTACTGCCCAAAAAATCTTGTGCGCACGTTACTATTGGCCCACTTTGTTTAAAGACTGCATTGCAGCAGTCCAAAAGTGCCATCCATGTCAAATTTTCACAAAGAAAATGCGCGCTCATCCTGCCCCCCTTCATCCGGTTATCTCCATTGGTCCTTTCGCTAAATGGGGAATTAACTTCGTCACCTGCAATCCCACTTCGAAAAATGGACACAACTACATCGTGGTTGTGGTCGACTATTTTACGAAATGGGCGAAAGCCATTCCCACTTTCAAGGCCGATGGCGAAACCGCCACTCTCTTCTTATTCAATCAGGTAATTTGTCGATTCGACGTACCCCTATCGATTGTCACAGATCATGGATCCCACTTTCAAAATCATATGATGACCGAATTAACATCCATGCTAGGTTTTCGTCAAGATCAATCTTCATCTTATTATCCTCAAGCTAATGGTCAAGTCGAAGCTGTAAATGGCGTCCTCAAAACCATGATTCGTCAATTGGTCGGAAATCATAAAACCTCATGGCATAGAAAGTTGTATTCCGTGTTATGGGCATACTGAACGTCAGTCAAAACTGCCACAGGTTTCATGCCATTCCAACTTCCATTCGGCCTGGAGGCAGTACTTCCAATCAAGTGTGAAATTCCATCACTCAAACTCGCCGTTGAGCTCCTGCCTGGCACCACCGCCACAAAAGAGCGCTTGCTCTCACTCGATCATTTGGAAGAAACTCGTTGAGATGCTACACTAGCAATCGAAGCTCACCAGCACTGAGTCAAAGATCAATACGACAAAGCTGTCAAGCCTCTTTCTTTCCAAGAGGGCGATCTTGTTCTACTCTATGATCAGAAACATGACCTCTTGGGGGCACGAACACTCCAACCATTATGGCTTGGTCCTTACATCGTCACTAAATTCCTCTCAAAAGGGGCTTATGAACTTCAAGACTGTAATGGCATTCCACTCGCAGAGCCCCGCAACGGGCTCTATCTAAAGAAGTATTTTGCCTAGTTTCGCACTAGGCATATGCTTTGTAATTTTATGTATATAAGTTTTTCCTATTGTTTTGATGTTTCTGGATTTTTTTTGGTTTTTGAGGTGTTTTTCTCATGTATAATCTTTTTCTTTCACACAGATGTCGTCACCCTCCTTATCATACATCGGATATGTGTACAGTGCTAGTCGTCACACTAGATGCATTGCTTCAGTTGCTTGGGTTCTCTACACTCTTGAGCCAGACCTTCTTGGTTATGGAGGAATCTTCCTAGGTAGCACCACCAATAATGTTGCCGAGTACATGTCAGTGATCCAACTCCTCACAGAAGCGGCATCTCGTGGCATATCCAATTTACTGGTCAAGTTAGATTCCCAACTCGTCATTAGGCAATTAAAAAATCATTACCGTGTCCGTCATCCAGTCTTGTTAAGTTATTTTTTAAGGGTGCAACTTTTAGAATGTCAATTTCAAACAATTACATTTGAGCACGTTCCTAGAGAATTTAATGCATTAGCCGATTCTTTGGCAAACTATGTGTTAGATTGGCATTTGTCACATTTTCTATAAAAGATTTACTCATGAGTATATATATTTTTATCCCATTGAAAATACATAAAACATTCAAAAACACAAAATCACCAAAAAGTATGTATATATATATATATATATATATATATATATGTCACGTCCAGTACAATAGTTACATCAAAAAATCTTCCAAAACTTGGGTGTTTTACAAAAATTTGGCTATACTAAGCCACGCTCTGACACTAATACATTCGCTCTGCCAGCTAGGCCTGATGATCTTGGTAACATACAACTACTCTAGCTATCCTCCTTAGAGGCACCAGGTATCTCTCTGGCACACCTACGGTATGCCGCTGCAAACGAACTGGAACCTCCCGCATAGGAAGGGGTGGCATGCCCATACTCAAACCCTCCAGGTTTATGGAGAGTTCATGTAAAACCTAGGCATCATCATCCTCGGCGGCTTCCACATCCTCTACTGGTGCGCCAGCCCCGAGTAGTTGCATTCCTCGCCGTGCGTAGCGAGGGGCCCCAACTAGACGAATAGGTGCCACATCTGTGTCAAGAAAATAAGTGCTTCATCTCAAAACATAATTTTCAGCCTATTTCAACAAACAAAAAAATTCATAAACATTCAAAAGACAAAAAAAAAAGTACTTCCTTGAAATACAATGATCATTTCCTTCTTACCATCGAGTCCCCACTAGGTACCAGGGGGCAGTGCTAACTCCGGATCACCTGTGAAGTTCATCCCTACATAGGGATAATCCTCAATCATAATAATCTGGGAGTTCAACCAATCAAAAAATACATCATCAAAACAGTGGCGGACAGGACCCTCTCCAGTCCGCGGAAGCAAGGCTGCCCACCGAGCCTGCCTCAGCTCGCGTGGGCCCAATGGCACTGTAACAATCATGGGCCTCATCAATGGTACCCGCTCCAGTAAGAAAGAGACAATTAGTGTACCATACCCAAACTCTCTCTGGGTACGGGTCTTACATGTAGTAAGCTCTGCTCGGACTCGACGGACAACTGCGTCACACCAGTCAAAAACCTGAGGCTGTATACAATCCAAGCCTAGGAGCATCTAGGCCTTGGTGGCCACATGATGACTCTTGGCACCTGCCAAGCAAACAATCATCCATAATATAGACCTCAATGGTCTCAAAGTCACCCGTGCGATCGGTACTTGGTTTCTCACAGCCTGAGTGTCACGTATGCAATGCTCATGAATCAGATCAGCAGTGGAACGTGGGTCAGCTCTGGACCCCGTCAAGTTGGGCCTTGGTCCACGACATGATAGGCCGGTCAAAAAGTACACATCATCCTTCTCGATTAAGAGCTCATTGCCCCCAATCTGAAATACATGATGCCGCTCGTCCCATTGCTAGATTAGCCACCTCAGGAGGTCCTCTTGACCCCTCATCAGTTCTAAGCAGGCTTATTTTAGCAATCCACATCTGCGAAGAGCCATCAAGCTTGCTGCATCCATCATCATCTCTCATTCTCATTCTTCCCGTTCATGTTCTCTCTCTTGCCAGATACTCATGATTAACAGCTGAATACCTTCAAATGCAACATTTTCAACCGATTAAAAATTGCCTTGACCACTTCAAAACGATGGGAAATGAATTGCTAAAAAATGTAGTGCGCCTAATGCTGGCCTTAGTGTGAAACAGAGCGCGCTAATGTGGCATCCCTTCATGGGAAGTGCGCTTAACGCGGCTCTAACACTACTGGCCCGCGTTAGGCGCAAACATATTTTAGGGCCTCACAAATTTTCCATTTTGAACCAGCAAAACTTAACAAAAATACAATTAAATGATAGCAGGAGGTTCTAGCTCTTACCTGGATCTCGCAGGAAGAAAAACCGTTGCCCGGATTGACCATAATCGTCAGCTGAAGATTTCACCCCTTTTCAACCCAGAGCTCTTTCACAGCACTCAAAACAGTGAAAATCAAGGTCTTCCGACCTTCTTATAGCCAATTCTAAGGCATGACTCTCTTAAGCTAAGTCGGCAAAAGCCGTGAATTCTTGCTGCACATGTGTCACAACTATTGAGATTTGTTACTGATGTTCTAATGAGTGATCAGGATTCATATGCAGACATACTCATGTTTACTCGAGCATTATTTTTACGGTATTTTTCTTGCTCGTTAATCCGAAAAACCTCGAGTTCCCTTCTTCGGACTCGTTAAACTTGTACGAAGTTGATATCGAGCATTATTTTTATGGTCTTTTTCTTTCTCGTTAATCCAAAAAACCTAGAGTTCTCTTCTTCAGACTCGTTAAAACTGATATTAAGAAGCACTGAGCTTTCTTTTTAGGGACCTTTTTCTTGCTCATAAAACTGAAAAAACCCTGAGTTGACTTTGTCGGGCTTGCAAAAATACCATGACAGAGAGTAAGGAGCCATTCTTTTCCTCTTTTTCAAAGCTCTTTAAACCAAAAAAGTAACCGATTTTTCTCCGTGTGACTCGTTAAAATTTCACGGAGGGCACCGAGTTTTTCTTTGTTGGACTCGTTAAAATTTCACAAAGAGTACTGAGTTTACTCCATCTCCTTGTACTCATAAAAAAATGAGGTAGACATCCATCGAACATAGATTTCTCACTTTTCCGGCTTCAATGGACTAACTCACGGAAAATGAACTCTTTCGGGCTTACTATTCTCCCTATGTCGTGCCCGGTTATCAAGACATGACAAAGGTACCCCAATGGAGTTGTCTTTTAAAATATTTTTCAGACTCTCTAAACATGAAAAATTCACCGAGTTTACTCGTCTAGACTCGTTAAACCTAATCAGACGAGGCACAGAGTTGTCTTTTATGATATTTTTCAGACTCTCTAAATATGAAAAATTCACCGAGTTTACTCGTCTGGACTCGTTAAACTTAATCAGACAGGGAAAAATTTGGACAAAATGGATACTACCTCTGTTACATTTTAGAAAGGTCAATTTGGCAGCAAAAATCTTGAACATGGCACTTGCCAGAAAACTCTTTCGCAGTTAGCCGAACCCTACCATCTATGAGTATTAGCCTTCATATCCTAGTGTCCCTACACTGGTAAAATCCTAACACACTCTTTGGTGTTCATTAAGCCTCAGCTACCTAGTACCCTGTTACAGTGCCTTCTATTGTTCAAGCAGATCTCGCTATCTACTGCTCCTCTTATCAACCAAACCGCTCATGATGCCAGAAATTATTTGTCGTCAGACATCCCCATTTCCTCTTCATTATCTCAATCATAAAAAAAATCAGTTGGTTTTCGTTTCGTGTTGACTGATGTAGGACGCCTCAATGCCTACCTTTCAATAGATCTCTTCCTATCGACTTCAACATCTTATCTAGGAAGTTGATCCAGAAACCCATCAGTACCCGAATACTTGTAGACATCAGTGGCAGGTAGTCTTGTGTTTGATCAATATTCTTCATCATTGACTCCTGGTCGAATGATTCTACGAGTGTTCGACTTCAACTCATTTTATTCACACTCGCTAGATTGTATTGTGCATCTTAGGGACCATCATCATTATTGGTGGCCACCTTCGCGTCTATTAACAGTTTTCATCATCGACTGGTAATCAGACGATTTCTCACATGTTCGAAGATAGCTCCTTCATTCACATGTTGAGGAATATGCAGTTTAAGTGAATCAACGATCAAGACCTTGGGGCAAAGCTTACATCATTAAATTTGTGTTCCCTTCCCCAAGTTGTGATATTGTTTATGGAGACAGCTTCTTCAGCCTGATCCTATTATGACAGACATTTCCACATTGTGCTTATTAGTGGACAGATTCTTCATATCTCTATTCTAGAGAAATCATGTTGTTTAAGCTACTGAACATGGGAATGCCTGACTCAAGGCAGATATTATATTTTCTGACATATGTTGTTGTTTCAGGTTTTCCTCAGTCTTTCAATCTCTTTATCTCTACTAAACACATTATAAAGTATTTCAGCCATCGTCTTTGTCTTTGACCTCACACTTTAGGGGGCATCTGTTACAGGTCAAAATACCTCCTCATCAGCTCAGAGGAGAAGATAAATATGGAAGGAATACAAAGACCTAAACTAAACCTATTTCTACCAAGGTAATGCCTCACTATAACAACACAAGAGCGTTATAATGCAACTGATCAGTGAATAGGCTACGTTAGTGGCTAGGGAAACACTCTATTTACACTAGAGGGCAGCATTACCCATGTTTTGAGTTTGGAATGGGAAAAACCCGTAGAGAATGATTTGAATTTCCATCTTTTTCTCACAAGAGAGTCAGTACAAAAAGGAAACTGCAAAGCACTAATCTCTTATTGGGCCTTGCCATAAACAACTGAACTCTCAAGGAAGGAAAAAGCATGGAAGTTGAGGAAACATCTTGGTTTTTTCTATTTATAACTGATGGAAAGAGAATGGCAATGATTGCTCTCTCCATCTTCTATAAAATGGAGTTGAAGGGTCTTGGTTCAAGGTCGAAGGATTGTCAAAGTTTTTGAATACTTGTGAAGTAGAGATCATTGTTGTAGTGTGAAGGTCAAAGGTCAAAGAGGTTCATTGAGAACTTGTTGATCAAGACATCACCACTTTGAGAGATAGAGAGATTGGAAGGCTGAGGAGGGCTTGGTACAATCGACGGTTGTAATCCTCCTTTTTATAAATCAATAGAACTGTATCTGTTTTGTCCATTCTATGCGTTGATATTGTCATTGTTATTTGATCAATTATATAGCATGAGATGAATGGCTTAGATGTGCATAGTTTAAATGTTTATTATATATTGACTTAATTGATAGGAGATGTATGTAATGGTAGAGATTACACGGGTGCTTTGACTGATTGCAGAGTCGAGATTTGGAGCTGGTGGAGGAGGATCCCTGCTTCACTGTTCAACGCTCTCCAAAAGACTCCAGGATCATTAAAGAGGTAATCTTCCATCTTATTCCATCAAGTTGTTTTAAGTTGATATGAATATGTATGTGCTATCTTTGTGAACTATACAGCTAATCTTACTATCTGCCTTGGGCACCAAAAAGCCCTGAGAGGGATATTCGATAACCAACAACCCAAGCATTTTACCCTATAGCAGTTTTCCAAAGTCCTTTCCATGGGTGACAGAGTGATTCAACCATCACTTTTGGTTCTTCTTTCATGCTTTTGGGGGCATCTGTTACACAATATGTTGTCGCATTCCTCCATCCTTATCCTAAGTGTCATCTTTTGTGTCACTCATGTAACAAACATCAGAAAGCAACAAAATTTGTATAAAATTGTTCATCCTATATGGCATGCTTGAGATATCCCCAAAGACCTAAAAGATAAATTCATTCAATCTTTTCTGTAAAATTTTGTAAAAAACCTTATTTTACAAGCTCGCCACAATTCTTCTCCTAATAGCCTCGCGCTTGTCACCCATGCTTAACCTGTCAAAAAAACTGCCAGTGTGGGAATTCAATAGTAAATTCGCATTGGTCCTCTTCACGCAGGTTCTCCAAAACTGGAGCAAAAGCTTCGACCTATAGAATTCTCGAGAATTGAGTTCTGGTAATTGTTGGATGAGGATATGGTTAAATACTCCCATTTTTTACCCTTGATATTATCTCAAAATATTTCCCCATTTGAGATAAGGCCTTCCCCCTAATTATTGGATCCATAACCTCTCCAACTCTTCTATAAAAGAGTGCCATGGTAGTTAGTATTGGTTGGTCATTGCTAGTTTCCATTCTTCTTCCTGATTACCTAGATGTTGTCGATTTGACGAAGAAGGGGAAAATATTGAAAGGCTAGGCTTGGAAGTGGATTTCCACTCCGAAGGAGGCCTCCAACATCAAGGCACTAGTTGTAAGCTTCCCTTTGTTTGTTTAATAATACAAATTATGCTTTGCTTCCCATAAATATGTTAATATTAATTGGTTTAGCATGATACTCCTTGATCTGTCATGTGGTTTCCTTTGAAATATATATATGCTATGTGTCTTTCCTCTTTTGTCGTATGATCTTCTTTACAGGTATTCAGACGTAGAAGACATAATGAGGAATGATCTTGAAAGCGAAAGGATAAATATAAACATCGAGGAAACGACTGCATAAGGATTGAGGTAGGCCATCTCCCTCTCTCGTATTACTTCAATGTTAAACTAAGAAAGTTTGTATTGTTTGTCACGATTGTTACTAGACCCACTCATTGGGCTAGAGGGATCACTTCTTTCCAAAGAAGAGATTTTCTTGCATAACAAGTAATTAAGAACCGACCCATGAAATAATTCAAAATGGTAGTGTACAAGCCTTTGCAAGTTTGTTAATTCCAGAATTGGTGCTTGAATGATCTTCTTATTTAGCTCCTCGAAAGCCTTACATTGACCTTTACCCCACTGGAAACTTTTTCCACTTGCTATTATGTGTGGAGCACTACCGATACTGCTGAAAATGAGGCTATGAATTTCCTCAGGTACTATGCTGCCCCAATGAAACATGATGGCCTCCATATTAGAAGGATCTATCTTTAGTTCTCCTCCACCGATCACATACCCCAAATACACCAAGGACTGTTGCACAAACTCACGCTTCTTTATATTTTCCAGCAGTTGGTGCTTTTTCAATGTTTCGAGCACCTGCATCAAATGTGAAATATGCTCCTCCCAGGTGGCACTATATACTAGTATATCATCAAAATAGACAATAAAAAATGAATCTATAAAAGGGCACAACATATCATCAATTAATATTGTAAATGTAGTTGGTGCATTACATAAGCCAAATGGCATAGCTAACCACTCATACAAACCTTGCCTGTTTTTGACGGCAATCTTCCATGTAAATTCTTATTTGACTCGAACATGGTGATATCTATACTTTAAGTCAAGATTGGTGAAGTGAATTTATTGGTGCAACTAATCTAGCAGATCATCTATCCTGGGCAAGGGGTATCTATTCTTGAGCATGATTTTTTTCAAGACCCTGTAATCTATACACATCTGCGAAGCCCCACCTTTCTTCAGCACAATGATGATGGGTGACCCACATGCTGATGTACTCGGTCAAATGACACCCTATTCCAGTAGCTACTGCAACTGTTTCTTCACCTCACTTGCTTCTATAACATATTGCCTATACAAAACAATATGCTAGGTCCCTATATTAATAGTGTAGTCCCTTATTATGTTATTTTAGCCCCCCTTATTGTTATTGTTGTACCCCTATAACCCCAATATTGTTATTATTGTGCCCTTAAATGATTATTGTTAGGTCGGCTAGGATTACATTGTGGCCCCATGGATTCCTATATATAGAAGGAGGTTTTGGTCATTTGTATCATCCAAGAATTGTTCATTCATGTAATGTATTAGAGGTTTCCCCCTTGAAGTGGCTTATTTCTAAGGTGTTGATATCTCTTTTCTTCTATTTTTGGAGCTGGTTTCACAACATTTGGTATCAGAGCTTTGGGATTCTAGGGTTTCGCTGCTCCAAACAGGTCATCGTGGAATTTTCTCTCTAACGTTTTTTCTACGAAGGTTTAGAAGATAAAATTTTTAAAGTGCGTAGCCAAAATCTAGAAGAAAATATTCACAAAATTTCAGATCTTGGTTCGCAATATTTTCGGAGATGTTATCTGTGACAGTTAGGTCATTTTGCAGGCTCCTGAATTTAACATAAACATGTCATCGTGGAATTTTTGCTATAATATTTTTTCTACGAAGGTTCAGAATCTAAAATGTCTAAGGCACGAAGCTGAAATCCTGAGGAAACTCATCGCAAAATTTCAGAGCTTGGTTCGCAATATTTGCGAAGATATGATCTGTGGAACGTAGTGCTTTTCAGGCACTTGAATTTCATCTCAAAGAGGTGATCATGGAAAAAGCTTCATAACTCTCTCTCTGAGCATCGAAATGGAGTGCCGTAAAAAGTGGCTGCAATTACATGGACTGTAGTTTCGTTTCTATCAATTTCAAAGCTGAAGGATGAAACACTGACACGTGGCAAGTCGTACAAGTTCGCTCTACTGAACCAGTCCATAATTAGGTCATTGTGGGAGATTGGACATAACTTTGTCTTGGAGAACCCAAATAAGGTCAGACCTATGGCATTTGAAAGAGGATTCAAAGGGCTACCTCAGTACCAAATTGCAAATATTGAAGGGATGCAATCACAGAGATAATTCACCCCCAATATCAAGCTCCTCAAAAGCAAGAAAAGTTGTGTATTTTTTTTTTCCGAATTGCATAAGTCTTGTTTGAAGAATCAATTTGAATTGATTCCAAGGGAATATTGTAGAATAGATATCAGTATTGGGTTCTAAAATATGCCCCGTAAAAATAATTCAACACCCATTAAGCCTTAAGAAGGCTCTACTATGACTCATGAAGATGAAGAATTACAACATGATCTATCAAAATTATAAGAGCAAGTGCACTAAATTTCGCTCTTGCAAAGAGAATAAAAAAATGAAATGGAACTTTTGAAGAAAGGCATGGAAGCGAAGATGGATGGTTTGAAGAATAATACGGATGTTTTGAAGAAAGGCGTGGAAGCTAAGATGGATGGCGTGGAAGCTAAGATGGAGGACATGGAAGAAAAATGAAAGATAACATGGAAAACATGAAGAATGATCGAAAAGCAGACATGGAAGGTTTGACAAAGTTGATACAATAAATGATTCCTAATGGCAAAAATATAGTAGAAGAAACTCATGATGAGAACAAACTAGATGTTAATCATGATTTCATAACTCTAATGTTGGATGGAAAACCCACCATATTCCAAAGATGGATATGAGGAAGTTTGATGGCAAGGATCTCGTAACATGGATACTACAGATGGAGCAATATTTTGATCTCAATAACGTGCAAAACACACAAAATGTACGCATTGCAACTTTACATTTAGAACATAATATATTTGTATGGTATCAATGGCTTTTCTCCCGTAAAAAAATTGTCACTTGGTCAATTTTTACAGAGGAAATGATAACACACTATGAGGATACAAAGAGCAAAACCTTCTTTAGCCAATTGATAAATCTCAAACAAAAAGGTTTTAGTGGGGACTGGCATTGAGGACTTCCAAAAATTGAATATAAGGGTAATCGATATTCCAAGAGCAACACAAGATTGATGTCTTCATAGGAATTCTTAAGGATAACATCCAACATGAAGTTCGTTAGTTTAACTCCGATTCATTAGAGAAGGCATTCAAAGCAGCAAGAAAGTTGAATGTAAAATTATGGTGACAAGGAAGCCTACCACTCACATCTATAACATGGAAAGTGTTGTTACCCTAGACTCTCCACAACTTACAAGGTTGACACCACAACAATTGGAAGAAAAGAGAGCAAAAGGGATTTGCTACAGTTGTGATAGAAAATATGCTAAAGGTCATAAGTGCACTGAGAAGAAATTATTTTACATAGATTGTGAAGCAGAGGAAGAAAATGAAGAAGAAAATTCAAAAGTAGAGGATATACGCCAGGAAGAAATCATAGCAGAAGAAGAAATGAGTCTGACCATATCATGTAATGCATTGGCAGGAACTACCACTCCTCAAACTCTCAAGATAGAAGGACAGATCAAGAAGAAAAAGGTAATAGTGTTGATTGATTTGGGTAGTACCCATAATTTTATTCATTGTAAGGTAGCCAAGGAATTGAATTGTTTCCTATACCCAGCACCGAATGTCAAGTGATGGTTGCAAATGGAGGAACTATAAATTGCTCTAGAAAATGCCATAATATCAAGCTAGCCATGGGGGAATATGTATTGAATATTCCAATGCTTTCCATCCCAATGGGAGGTGTTGATGTTGTACTACGAGTGCAATGGTTACAATATTTGGGGACGGTAGCTTTTAATTTTCAGGAATTTTTCTTGAAATTTTTTTCGGAAGGAAAGGAAATCGAATTACGGGGTATCATAGGGAAGCCATGAAAGATAATAAGCTCTAATGTCATGAAAAAACTTCTAAATAAAGAACAACGAGGCATAATTGCACAATTACGCTCACTAGAAGTTCCAACATTAAAATCATCTATTTCTCCAGATCTCCAGAAAGTCTTGGACAATTATTCCATGGTGTTTG
Organism: Pinus albicaulis; assembly: GCA_034641835.2. Taxonomy (NCBI): domain Eukaryota; kingdom Viridiplantae; phylum Streptophyta; class Pinopsida; order Pinales; family Pinaceae; genus Pinus; species Pinus albicaulis. The sequence goes on along the minus strand of CM076575.1, from coordinate 1,634,769,851 downwards.
ATACTCCCAAAGGACTCCCACCTATTCGTGATCATGATCATGCTATTCATTTGATTCCAGGAAGTGTTCCTCCAAACATCATACCTTACAGATATCCTTATGTCCAAAAGAACGAAATTGAACGTATGATTGCAGAAATGTTAGAGGCTGGTATAATTCAACCTAGTCAAAGTTCTTTCTTTGCTCCAGTAGTATTGGTGCACAAAAAATATGGATCATGGAACATGTGTCCGAATTATAGGGAGCTCAATATGCTCACTATTAAAGATAAATTTCCCATTCCTGTGATTGATGAATTATTGGATGAATTACATCGAGCAATTTATTTTACCAAGTTGGATCTTCATTCAGGATATCATCAAATTAGAATGAAGATTGAAGATATTCCGAAAACAACATTTCGAACTCATGAGGGTCATTATAAATTTTTGGTCATGCCTTTTGGCCTTACCAATGCACCTTCTACATTTCAAGGGTTGATGAATTCCATTTTCAAACCCTTCCTTAGAAAATTTGTGTTGGTATTTTTTGATGATACACTAATCTACAGCAGGTCTTGGAAGGATCATGTTCAACATGTTGACAGGGTGCTCAAACTATTGGAGGAGAAACAATTGTATGCAAAAACATCCAAATTTTTCTTTGGAGTACAAGAGGTGGAATATCTGGGTCATATTGTATCTCACGAGGGTGTTAAGGTAGACCCTAACAAAATTAAAGCCATTAAGGAATGGAAAGTCCCCACAACCATAAAGTAGTTGCGCGGATTTCTCGGGTTAATAGGGTATTATCACAATTTTTTTAAGAATTATGGGAGAATAGCAACACCTCTAACAACACTATTGAAGAAAGATGCATTTTCATGGACTCCTGAAGCAACTAAGGCCTTTGAACATCTTAAAGAGGCAATGTGCCTAGCACTAGTCTTAGCTATGCCAAACTTCACAAAAACCTTTATTGTGGAATGTGATGCCTCGGGAAATGGAATTGGTGTTGTTTTAATGCAAGAAGGAAGACCCATTTCTTTTGAAAGTAATTCAATCAAATGAAAGTATTTACAAAAGGCTATTTATGAGAAGGAAATTTTGGCAATACTACATACACTAAATAAATGGAGACCTTACCTAATGGGAAGACAATTCAAGGTAAAAACTGATCATGATAGTCTTAAATACTTTTTGGAACAAAGACTATATTCAGAAGAGCAGCAAAAATGGGTCACAAAAATGTTGGGTTATGACTTTGAAATTGTCTACAAAAAAGGGAAGCTAAATGTTGTTGTAGATGGACTCTCAAGAAAGGATGAAGAGGTGGAAGCATTGCTTTGTGCCATTTCAATTATCCAACCAGATTGGATAACTGAAGCAAGGGATGAATGGAAGAAGGACGAAGAAGTGTGGAATCTCATTCAAAAATTGCAGCAAGATCCTAGTACATATGATACATTTAGTTGGAAAAATGATTCCTTATGGTACAAAGATCACTTATATATTTGCAATAATTCCAAAATAAAACAAAAGATTCTTTTGGAATTGCACACTTCTCCTTTAGGAGGACACTCCGGATTTTTAAAAACTTACCACAGGGTGAAGAAAGAATTTTTTTGGGATGGCCTTAAATATGATATTCAAAAGTTTGTGGCAGAATGTTTGGTTTGCCAGAAAAATAAAGTTGAGACAATTAAGACCGTGGGTCTTCTACAACCTTTATCCATTCCAAGTCAACGTTGGGAGGAGATTTCAATGGATTTTATCACAGTTTTACCTAATTCTAAAGGAAGGAGCGTCATCATGGTGGTAGTTGATAGACTTACCAAGTATGCACACTTTTGTGCATTATCTCATCCATTTAAAGCAAGTACAATTGCTACCGCATTTATGGAAACAATTCAAAAGCTACATGAAAACCGGAAGATTATTGTAAGTGACAGAGATCCCATTTTTACAGGAAATTTTTGGACGGAAGTATTTTCTTGTTTGGGTACTCAACAAGCTCATAGCTCATCTTATCATCCTCAATCCGATGGTCAAACAGAGATAGTGAATAAATGTTTGGAAGCATATCTTCATTGTTTTGTATCTGATAAGCAAGCACAATGGGTCAAGTGGTTACCTCTCGCTGAATGGTGGTATAACACTTCCTTCCATACTGCAGCAAAAATGACCCCATTTATGGCACTTTATGGATATCATCCACCATCCATCACATCTTCTTTAAGGTAAAATTCTAGGGTTCAATCAGTGGAGGATCACATTGAGCATCAACAAGAAGTTCTCCAACTCTTAAAGGATAACCTAAATTTGGCACAAAATCGAATGAAACAATAGGAAAATCAACATCACAAGAGAGTAATGAGAGAACGGTATTTACTACTACAACCATATAAACAATTCTCTCAAGCAAGCTATGATAATGGATAAATTATCGCCAGTACTATGGTCCTTATACTGAAGCAATTTAATTAGTGGCATACAACTCCTGAGTTTCAGTCATGATGTAACATAGTTTACAAGCCATGCTTAAAAAGGTTAGGGACAAAACTTCAATAAAATAATATTTTGGGAATTTTACGAGAAGAAATCTAGATCTAACCTGTCAGCTACTTAACAAGAACTGCATAACCACAAAAATCGATCAATTTCTATATTTATTTTAAACAAGAACACTACAACTACTTAATCCAATTAATTAGGATTCTCATCAAATGAAGAACTTACCCATTAAATATTCTACATGTAGAGGAGAGAATTTTATACAAAGCACCCTAGAGCTGTCAGCTTGAGGACAACACTTGTTTGAAGGAGAGGGGCATGTTAGGTCCCTATATTAATAGTGTAGTCCCTTATTATGTTAGTGTAGCCCCCCTTATTCTTATTTTTGTACCCATGTAACCCAAATATTGTTATTATTGTGCCCTTAAATGATTATTGTTAGGTCGGCTAGGATTACATTGTGGCCCCATGGACTCCTATATATAGAAGGAGGTTTTGGTCATTTATATCATCCAAGAATTGTTCATTCATGTAATGTATTGGAGGTTGCCCCCTTGAAGTGGCTTCTTTCTAAGGCGTTGATATCTCTTTTCTTCTATTTTTGGAGCTGGTTTCACAACACAATATTTGATAATGGCGAGTCCAACAATAGCTGAATCTCATGTTCCACTTCTCTCTTAGGCGATAACCCTTTGGGATCTCGGAACACATCCTTGTATTCCTGTAACAACTCATCCAATTTTTGTTTCTTTTTATTAATACACCCCTCCATGGATGCCTTGCATCTTATTGAATCCTCTTGAGACTGAATTTCTCTTAAAAATAATAAGACATACTTCTCTCTGGAACTGATAAATTTCTTGGCTTGGTTGGCACTTAGCAGTGAAATTTTCGACTTTCCTTTGTGCGCATTGATGATGTATGATTTTCCATCCTTAACGAGCTAGTAGCCACTGGAATGTCTCATGAATATTGCATCTCACATGTGCATGTATGGACTCCCAAACACGACTCCACATACATCAAGGGGAACCATATCTAGATCTACTTCATTAATAAAATCAACATTGATAGCAAATCTAATTTTACACTGGTTTGTTACCTTTAGCTTTGCATCCTTATTTACCCATCCTATTGGATATGGGTTTGGATTATCACAAGCTTCTAGCCCAAACTTCTTGACCAACTCTGCTGCAATGAGATTCTCCTACGATCCATAGTGAAACAAAGAATCAATATTTGTCTTATTGACTTGTATCTTTGTATGTAAGATTTTGGTTATTTCTTTCTCTTCCTATTGTTGAAGGCTACATAGATTCACCTCCTTCTACACTGACATACAAATGATATTCTCATCCACGTCTGAGTTGCTTTCAAGTTGGTTGATTCAATTTGTGGCCATGGGATTCTTCTTATTATCTTTCTTCTTGTTATTTGGGTTTAGCTCTAGATGCAACTTCCAACATTTTTTCTCTAAATGGCCATCAATGTTACAATGGTTGTAGTGGTTACTAGTATCTTTGCACTGGTGTGCTATGGATGTTGTTTTTTCATATTTTCCCCATTTTTGCTTCTTCTTCCCCTCCTTACAAACTTCTTGTTTCTCCTTATGTTTTGATCCACTTTATTGCACTCTTTTCAAGCCTATGTTCTCCAAGTACTTTTCCTATACACAAGCCTCGTCCACCAATTTTGGATTGAAAAACATCACTTGCTCATGCAGATTTCGGTGTAGACCCCCCAAATACTTGAGGAGTAAATATGGGCTCTTTGGAGAGATACCCAAAATTATAGCAATATTCCTAAATTTCATGGTATACTCCTGCATGTTTTGGCCCAACTTTTCCTGAAGTAATGCCACTAGATCCACTGGTCCTCCACGTACCCAATAGGATAAAATCATGAATTTATGAGGGTTTTGAAATCTTTCGAGTTAGTCACTGGAGGTTATCCCTCCAACCATATGTTTTCCGTGTGGATCTCCCACCAATTCATTGCATGGCCCTCCAATTTCAGCTGTTAAAATGAGAGTTTTTGTCATTCTTCAATCTAACGGACACTAAAATAAACTTCCAATTGTTGCAACCAATGTTCCGATTTAGAGCATCGATCTCATTATGATATGGCTTGATATTGAATTTTTCTTCCATTTTAAATAAATACTAATTCACGACACTCAAACCGGGTTGATATTTTCTGGATTCTTTCTTCGACTGGTTCTCCTTTTCTCCTTGATCTTCTGATCCCCGTTCAAATTTTTCCTTTGCATTTAACCCTCATCTTTTCCAAACATCCCCAGCTTGCTATTCAAGACTTCCATGAGGAGGTTTACATTGCGGTTGATATCTGCGACTTGTTACAATGGCATAAACGAACCTTGTGATCCTGTAGAGGTGAGGTTTACGATTCATCGTAAACCTCACCTCTGCAGGTACACACGGTTCGTTTATAGATTCGTAGACCATGATTAGGGTTTATGATTTTCGGCCCCACCAATCTAGATCCCTGCAATCTCCACAAAATACCCAAATAAACCCGCTCTAATACCAAATTATCTATAAACTATTGTTGATATTCCATTGGACATTTTGTCGCAAAAGATATGATAATAATATATTAAAATCCTGAATTTTACACTATTACAGTTTTATTAAACTTTTAGATATGTAAATTTAACTGTAATTAGTGCATGCATGCAAATGGAAATTATGCAGAAAAGTAGAGAGCGAAAAAATAATCTCACGCACCATATAATACACAAGATATGCTCTAGGAAACCCTTCGGGAGAAAACCCAGCTGGAAGGTGAGGTCACTTCACTCTCTTTCTATGTCTAGAAATATGGCTGCAGGTACAAAGAAGTAATGCTTGTGGCCCATGGGCTACTACAATGCACAAATACTCTTTGTGTGCTCTACCTCCTATATCTCCTAGCTATATGTGCTTATATATGGAACAAAATTCTCTCAAAGAATGAAATGCCTCTTCCTCCTGGTGGCTCGGTTATAACACAACCCAATAGCCTACTGGTGGTTAAGTTTCACTATGTCAAATCTTAACTAGAGTTACAATATAGAATCTTCTAAATTATTTTACATCAAAAACAAATGGCTAGCCCCTTTCCATAAATAATTTTTGATGACGCGACATCCTCCCGAAATATAGGTGTGAAAACAAGAACGTCAACTTTTGAGTGACACTTTTTCATACATACTCTAATTGACACGCTTATTGTGTCGTTGGGAAGATATTTGTGTGTATAATAGCATCAAAATGTGTGGTTCTTAAAAAACAAATTGTTACCCCCAAAAAATGTCATTTGATGCCTCAAAACAATCCCGAAAGGTTTCAGACCCTGTTTTGCCAAACTAGGTCCTATCGGAAAAAACGGTCTTGTGAGCTAATTCCTCCATTTTTTCCACTCTGAATGCATCGAGATGGTTGAAAAACAATATAATGATCCAATATAGATCACGAAAACATATTTATTCTTCGGAAAATGACTAGCGAGCTTGTTCAAAAAGTGGTGCAACATGAGCATTGCAGTGTAGTTTCTTAGTCCGTGGTGCAAGGAGCTTGGCCTCTCTTTTGGTCTCCTCATTGTATGTTGGTTTGCATGGTGATTCTTGGCCCACTTGTTATGTACCTTGTCATATTATTTGGTCTTATTTCTATTGGGAAATGTTATCACTCACTATTTTAAACAATTCCATTGATAAGGTTCATGCTATCTCATAAGTCAATTTCATGAAATTTTGGAAAAAATTTGCATTTGGTGATATCCATCATAATTCTAAAACCCATCCCAGACCATGTCATATCATGTCAAATCAACCTAATCTCATCTAGTTGTCATTCCCATGTATTTTAATCACAAATTATTACACCTGTCAGTTTTTCGTATTTTCGTAGCGAAGTACAAGGAAAATCAACAGATTTCGCTACGAAACTGCCTAACAGTTTTATACAAAATCTGTCAGCAGCTAAACCATTTTTGCTATGAAACTGGGTTTTTCTACAAAAAGGGTCAGAGTAGTGTGAGGTGTCAATTTTTTATTAGACAAGTAAAGGGTGAGGTCATTTGAGTTCGTTATGATGATTCCCAAACATGCATAGTCATATTTTGTTGTCATTATTGCCTTTTATGGTCACATGTGCCATCATCAAAATCTGAGTTATCAAATAAACTTTTAAAACTTTACCCCAAGCTTCTCTTTCTCATTTATTGTTTAATCCTTGCATGTGAAGTATCCCACTGTTGATATTTGAGATCTGCTTCACCACACAAAGCAGGTTGATGTTCAAAATTGGTTCTGCAGGTGTCATCAACAAGCGAGGTAGCGAAGAGTATAAAGCATCATGGCATCGAAAAAGAAAACAAATAAGGGTGGTCATTGTGTAAGGTATGAACCCATGGATTTGAAACTGCTGAATGAAGATCCCACTGTTATGGAGGCTTTCAAGAGGGTGGGCTGCCTACTATTCTGTAAGAAATTGTAGGTTTCCATGCACAGATTTCGAAAGACTTTGCCATCAATTTTACAAGGACAACATCAAAGGTGATTTTATATCTCATAGTGTCACCAGAGATCATATCACAAGCTACATAAATTCCTAGAAGTGGTGAAGAATGGTTTAAAGGAACAAAGTTCAGAATGCAGGTTTGTGAAGAGTTTCTCAAGCAGGAGCACAAAGGAGATGATATGATTAATGGAATCCCTAGGAGTTATATGAAAGACAATTATGCAAAGCTGCTGCTGGTGATCCAAAATACTTCACCTGCGAAGGAAGATTCCACATGGTTTATTCTTACGATATTAGACTCCCTCTGCATTTTTTTGGTAAGAAACCCCTTTACCTAACCTTCTTTTTATACAGGAGTTTAGGAAAGATGTGAGATAGAGTTCATTTCAAGTCAAAAGGTAATGAGACATCAATATTTCACCATGGTTTGATAAAACTGTTAGTGTTGGAAGAGTTGAAAAGGTTAAACAGAGATTGGACCTCCTTTCTATTTATGAGTGGGTATAAAGTAGATGTAGTGACTCCAAAGAAAGTTTCAAAACATAAAACTAGTACATCCCCATATGCAACAAAAGAGATTGTTGAAGAAGAAAGACAGTTTCCTGTAGAGCCAATGGACATTGAAGAAGAACCTTTGCAAGAAACAGATATCCCTCAGCCAGCACCTGCAAAACATAAGATTAGCAAACAAAGCAGTAAGAGAATAAAAAGAATTCATACATTGGCCAAAGGAAAACTGGAAGACATTCTACATGCAATAGATATTGAGGAGTCCCCAATAGTGCAAGCAGAAGATATTGAAGGTGATGGAAGGAAACTGAAGAAAGGTAAGTCTGTCAAGAAATTGGATTTTGCAGGAGAGGATGCTGGTTTCATATTTTAGCTAAGGAACCCAATGACCAGGTCAGAGATTGCAAAGAATGCCATGGAAAGAAAAAGGGCAGATAAAGTTAGCGAAGGTATGCAACCTGAAAAAATCATAGATTTATCCCCAGCAGCAGAAGAAATTTTCATTGTGCAGAGAAAGGGAAAGGAGAAGATGGTTGGAAAATCTAAAGCAGAACTTCTCACAAAGAAACCAATAGAAGCAAGGGAAGAAATAATTGAGTTGAAGTTAGAAGCAGAGAAGCACAGGTCTGAAAAGGCTGAGTTTGATCAGATGATGAAAAAATGTGACAGTCAGCTCTCAAATGTTTCAGAATCCATGAGTAATGCCAAAAGACTGCTGAAAAGGACCAAGCCTCTAAGACTTATGGCCAAACATACCAAGAGGATGAATTTGTACCTCCAAGCTGAAAATAGATCATTACAAAATCAAGTGGAAGACCTTCACGAACAAATTCACATGATTCAACATGAGCTGGAGAAGGGAGTACTGAAAATGAAAGTGATTGAAGAACCTGAAGGTCAACCTATAGTTAATGAATATGAAACTCCCAAAGATTGAAGAGTCGAACTAAGACATTTTTGTTAAGGTTTTTAGTTTGAAAGTGACATAATTTTGGCTCAGAAGATCAAATTTTGAAGAAAATTACAAAATCTGCAAATTTTGCCTTATTAGGCAGTTTCGTAGCGAGTTCCAGGCTTGAGGGCTGGAATTCGCTACGAAATTTCTGGAGTGTTTTTTGTCTCTAAAAACATTTTTATGAAGGTCCAAGGAGGGAGGTTGATGGTATTTACCTATTTTGACCTGACAGACATTATTTGGCCAGCAAAGGTCACAGAAGGAAAGGATAAAGGACAAAAACAACCTCGCTACTAAACTATGCTACGAAACTGCCTAAGTTGCTCTGTTTTGTAGCGAGGTGTTTTTAAAGGGTTTTTTGAAGGTTTGAAAGTGTTTTGAAGCTCAGCCAACCATGTGGAGGTATTAAAGGATATCAATGAAATATTTCAACATATATTTTCCCTTCGACAAAGTTGTCTTCTTCACCAACTCAACAAAGGACAGTCAGCAAATGTCATGTCATCATTTCCTTAAAAATAGGATGACTGTTTTTTAGTTCAGTGAAGGCATTTGTTCTTTGATGATGGATAGTGCCATTCAAGAACCTAACTACTTTTGATGTAATTATGCACTCCTTTAGTTAGTAGTTGTAATAAATATATTTAGAGTCCTATTAGGAGAATAACTCTTAAATGGATAGGTGTCTTTTTAAGTTCCAGAAATAGAGTGTCAGTTATGATTAGATGTCAAACTGAAGGTTCGATGGTCCAGAATCCTATGTAATCTAAAAGAAGTCTATTTATAGACAAGAGATCGAATATCAAAGGGTTGGAGAACATTGTACTAAACTTCTACTCTGGAATATTTTTTTCAGTTTCAGTAATATACAGTGATATTAGCTTCTTTACTTGAGATTCGAAGGGGGTGTTCAATGTGTTGTATGTGTTGTATGTTATATATCTTTCATGTTTAAATATCTGCTGTTAGTTTGATGTCTAACAACTCAGAACTCGTGGTAACATGCTCTGACTTCCTTTAGAGGTTAAACTGTTGTTTTCTTCCTGTGTTGTGTGTGTACTATCATTTCATTGAAACCTTCATTTTCCTCAGTTTCCAAAAGAAGAAATCTTTTCATTGAGTTTATTGATGTTGACCCCATAGCCCAATGGTAGAAAGTCCTTACATTTTCAACCTGCAATCAATCACAATCAAGTTACAGTTATAGAGTTAACCATCTAATAGAATTTCCATTGAAAATCTTAAATTACCTTGAGAGAGCCCTCTCAAATTGAAGAGGCTAATCTTCAGTCAAAAGTGGTTTGAAAGAGTTACATTAAGTTTATTGATGAATAGCCTATCAGAATCAATTTGGTGATAACAAGACAATAACTAGTTGCAATGATATAGTCTTGGTTTGATTTTCTAGTGTAAGGGTCGTAAAATTTTGTATGGTCATAAAATGGTTTTTTTGGGTAGACCCTCTACAGTTTGAAATTCATCGATGTAATTTTTATTTTGAAACATGTTTGTTGTCTTTGTGTGGGTCTGTAAGGAAATTATACAAGCCAGTTATGGCCTAGTCCCTTATGTAATCTGGGGTATGGAAGTCTTTAGTTAATTGATGGGAATTTAGAATTTGTTGGTGTGCTCAACTTATAAAACACCTTATGGTCTACTTATACAATATATTATACACATGTTGAGGGGAGTCCAAATCCACCCTTTTTACTTTTTAAATTCATGTAAATCCATGTAAATTTGTTTTTCTGAGGAATATAAAACTTTAATTAAGAAATGTAGAAATTTGAATAATGGATGAGTTATTCACCGATATTCTCCTGATCACACACTATTTTAGCTTCATGCATAATACAGAATCTCTTCTACCATTGATCATCACATGCAGAAATAAAATCAATTGCATGCACACATTAAAGCCATAAAAAAATTGGCCACACATATGAACACAAGATTTCATGGGAAAGCTTAAAGCTGAAAACCCCCAACTATCTGTATATTATACATGTCATGGAGATCATGTAACAATCATAGTACAAAGCTCTTTGCAAGCTCTCATGCACTACCTCCCATGCTACACACTATCAAGCTAGATCTAGCAAAACTCGTGCTCCAACCTTTAGCCACTTGATAGCCAACCTCAATTGCGCGTCTCAATGCTATGGGATGGTCTCTTTATATAGATAAACCACCTAGATTGAACTGCACAATCCTCATGGGTTACTCCACCTATCTGTGTGTTGCAAATAGCAATAGTATAGTCACAACCGATAGTTAACCTGCTCTTTCACCTATTTCTGCACTGGTCTCCACTGAAACTGTCCATGCACTGAAGTTAACTGATGTATTCTTTAGTTGATTAATGAGTTATTATTTAGTGAATTAATTAACTAATTAATTCACACCACTCACACTAGTGTATCAATCAGTTAGACTAGATACAACTAGCTCAACTGAGTCTAACTGAGTTAAACTAAATACAACTCCACCAACTACTTCTCCAACTCCACCAAACTCTGTCACATGAGTTCTAACCGAAGTCCTCCATGCAATAGCTCCAGTAAACCCTTAGGAATAGCGTAATTCCTTCTGTCAGCTCCTGTGCCACATCTGTGCACTTAAATGAAGTGCTCCAAGAGAATAAGATAATGTTTAGAGTCCAAATATTATTAAGAGCTAATAATATTGACATATCTATTTTTAGACTGGCAATCTAAAAATAGATTCCGCCCAATATGTCTAAAAATAGAAGTCCATCTATTTTTACAACATGACCAACCATCCACAAATAGCATCCTGCAACTCATAGAATATGATCGACATGTCTAAAAATAGACATAGTCTAAAAATAGACATAGTCTAAAAATAGACTTTGCGACAAAAATCACCTGTGTGGTCCCCCACCTAGTTTAGGTGATCACTTTCCAACTAGGGATTAGAAAGATGCTTCAGAGGCCTTCATCAAGCTACAAGCATTTTCAACACTCCCTCTCAACAAGAAAGGACTGTCTTTGCATGCGACATGCAACTCCATGCATTCGCCCTGCAACCTTCACAAGCGCCATGCAACTCCATGCATGCGACATGCAACTCCATGCACTCGCCATGCACCCTTTGCATGCACCATGCAAACTCATGCATGCACCATGTAACTCCATGCATGTGCCATGCACCCTTTGCAAGCGCCATGCAACTCCATGCATCTGCTCTGCAACTCCTCTGAAACTGAATAGGCTCCAAACAACTCAATCAACCTTGATGCATCTAGCATCTATCATCAAAGTCTTTGACTTCTGCTTGGCCAACTGCACATGTCATCAGGAACTACTGCGCTGTTGAACTCTTGCACCCATGCACTCTTGCACTTGCTGTCAACTCTGATCCGTGCTCCAGTACCGACACCGTCACTTTGATCCGCCGCATCACCCGAACCGATCTTGCCGCGTCGCGCCGTGGCACCTCATAGCCAGGTTCAATTCATGAGATCCACACCATCGCCATGAATCCTGCCCAGAAATCTCCTCTTCGGAATACTCATGCATGTCGCCCCACCACTCACCTGGTGGTATAGCCGCATGCACTCCCTCTGCCCATCTGGCATGAAATTTCTTTTTATGAGTGGTTGCTCCCACTCCATGATCCTCATATTGTGGCTGCTCCACATCCCAAGGTTCACTCTTAACTACATGCAAATCCTGATCCCTCTCAAGCTTCAATTACATGTCTTTCTTGCACTTCCCAACAGTAGGAAGCTTCGTAGAAATCCCATCTACTTCAAATCTATAAAGATTCTTCTGCGTCTCCAGTTGTGGTTGTTCCACAACCTTCTGAGACTGCTTCTCATGCTGCATGTTGAGAGACTCCCTCTCAACCACCAAGTCACTAACCTTTTTTTTTCTCCTCAAAGCTTTGCATGCATCTTGTACCCGCATGTAGATTCTTGGCTCGCACACATTGCAATTGTCCCGCCGTCGCAAAATTTTCTAACAAAAGAGCTGATTTTAAATCGATGATATCTCCCTCATCTGAGCTCCGATTCGACCGATTTTTTTTTTCAATTTGGGTATTTTTTTTTCGCAAGGAATCCAAATATGCTATTTGTTTCTGAAAATATTTCACCAAAATTTTTCAGATATTCCCTACAAACTAGCGCACCCAAAAATTCTCGCTCTCATTCCATGTAGAAAATTATATACAGTATGCATGTATATTTCCGGCTTTCTCCATCTTTATGTTTCTTGAGTTTATCCTCAAACTCAACCGCTTAAATGCTTTGCAATTTCTCCAATGATCAATATCGCTCCGATACCATGTAGAAATTTGAATATGGGATGAGTTATTCAAGAGATTCTCCCCGATCACACACTATTTTAGCTTCATGCATAATACGGAATCTCTTCTACCATTGATCATCACATGCGGAAATAAAATCAATTGCATGCACACATTAAAGCCATAAAAATTCACACATATGAACACGGTATTTCATGGGAAAGCTTAAAGCTGAAAACCCCCAACTATGTTGTATATTATACATGTCATGGAAATCATGTAACAATCACATAGTACAAAAAGCTCTTTGCAAGCTCTCATGCTGCCTTCCATCTTTACACACTATCAAGCTAGATCTAGAAAAACTCATGCTCCAACCTTTAGCCACTTGATAGCCAACCTGAATTGCGTGTTTCAATGCTATGGGATGGTCTCTTTATATAGATAAACCACCTGGCTTGAACTGCGCAATCCTCATGAGTTACTCCACCTATCTCTGTGTTGCAAATAGCAATAGTATAGTCACAACTGATAGTTAACCTGCTCTTTCACCTATTTCTGCACTGGTCTCCACTGAAACTGTCCATGCACTGAAGTTAACTGATGTATTCTTTAGTTGATTTATGAGTTTAAAATTAGTGAATTAATTAATAATTAATTCACACCACTCTCACTAATTGTATCTATTAGCTAACTTGGATACAAAAAGCTCAACTATGTTTAGATTAGTTAAACTGAATACAACTCCACTAACTTCCTCAATCAACTCCACCAAACTCTGTCACATGAGTTCTAACTGAAGTCATCATGCAATAGCTTCACTTAAACCCTAGGAAAAGCGTATTTCCTTCTGTCAGCTGCATGTGCCACATCCAGGCATCAAACTGAAGTGCTCAAAGAGAATAAGATAATGTTTAGAGTCCAAATATTATTAAGAGCTAATAATATTCGACATATCTATTTTTAGCCTGGCAGTCTAAAAATAGAAACCACCCATATGTCTAAAAATAGAGGTCCATCTATTTTTACCAACATGACCAACCATCCATAAATAGCATCTCGCAACTTATAGATCATGATCCATATGTCTAAAAATAAACTTTGCGACAAAAATCACCTGTGTGGTCCCCCACCTAGTTTAGGTGATCACTTTCCAACTAGGATTAGGAAAGATGTTTTAGGAGGCCTCCTTCACTGTTTCTTGTTGCCATTTTCAACAAGAAAAAGAAAACACCATGAAATTTAAAAAAAAAAAAAAATTAGTATAGTGATTTACCGTTGACGTTTTTTTTTAACTTCATGTTACTCTTTCCTACATGGACCCCGGGCTTCGAATTTTCTATGGTTTCTTTCCCATAGCTTGGACACCACACAAAAACGGATGTGTGGACTCAAACATGGGAATTAAACAAAATTCAACGAACTTGGTTCTAATACTACAATGACATAAAAATAATACACAACGTGGTAAATTTTGCATGGTAAAAATCGGATGATTTGTTTATGATAAATATTAAGAATTTTAGTATGAAAGAAAGTTTTTACAATCATATTTACAACCTCTTCCATGTTACTAGTTTCATAAAATTGAAGTAAGTTATGAGTATAAATTTTTTTTTTGTAAGTTTGGTATTATCTCCATTTTCATTAATTTTTATCAGCAAGTTACAATCAAATAAATATTGTTAGATGGCCTCAATTTTCTCTCTGCTGGAAAACAAGTCTTTTGGCCACCTGATGGTGTGGTATGCCATCAAAAAACAAGAGGTTCTTAGTCTATCATACCAAGATAACAGTGACTGGATGTTCATATATATACTGTTTTTTACTTGCCTAATGGCATGACTGGTAATACATAAAAAAACTAAATGCTACTCACATGTAAACAAAAGATACAAAAAACTACCAACAATTAACAACATGATGCTACTTTGCATCCTCGACTGCGGAAGATTCTACAGGCTCCGGGTCCTACATAGAATTTCCAGGAAGCTCAGTCAGTTTGAGGATGCATGGGAGGCGATATTCAATGCGCTTGAGGTGCCCATCTTGTTTCTAGAGCTGGAATTTGAGCTTGTCGAATTCACTTATGTAATCTAGAAAATCTTATACAATTGTGGTCAAGCTCATTGGAATTTGTTCCAGGGCTTTGTCCAAAATACACTTCATGGACCAGTATAGAAACAATGTTTGTTTAAATTGAGTAACTCTGCCCCACGTTTGCCCAGGATCGGGCACGAGACCCCTCCATTCTTTCGCTTCCATGTCTATTGTGCCTGCCTTATGGTTTAGGTCGGCTTCCCACTTCTCAATCAACTGCTGGATTTCCTCAGCAGTGTTCTCATGGTATGGCTTCACGGCATCTTGAATTATTCCCACCGTGAGCCTCTTGCCTCGCAGCTTTCCCGAGGGCGAGCTAGGTTGACCCTTAGCTTCTTTACCTTTATTTTTCCAGCCTCTACCTCTCGCAGTAGGGCTCTTGGACTGAGCCATAATCTTTTGCTTCTCGGTCGAAGGGCTGTGTAGAGCCTATGTGAGTGCTGGAGGGTGAGACTGCTTACAATATCTTGATCCTAGAAGCTTACTTGTCTAATGATCAACACAGGGGCATAATTCCAGAACATAAACCAAGCTTCCTTTCCTTTCATCACAATTACAAATAATATCATTCCATGAGATATGCAGAAGGACGTTCTCCTGCACCCTGACTCCCTGAAGGACATGCAGGCTCGCCAAGCTTCTCATACAGGCCTGCCCAATGTTTTGAATGAGGTTTGAGATGCCCTAACCTGACTTAACCCCTAAGACCTAGGCAGGGCCCGACACCTTCTTCCCACAAAAATTCCCACTGCAATCAACAAGAGCCCCCAACCCAGAAAGAGGTTTAGTCCACCCAACATAACTACGACCCTTCTCACTATCATTATTAACATGCCTTCCCTCAGCTCAATCCCGGGAAGTACCCCACGGTTCCATTGCCTTTCTCGCAGAGGCAAGATCGTTCATGCAGGTCACTTTGGGCGTGTTATTATCGAAGTGCAAAGGCCCACCAACCAACATCCCTCCAGATAGAGGTCTATCTTCCTAACCCAACTCGACCAACCCTGACATGGGGGTGCCCAACCCACCCAAATTATTCCCTTAAATGCGTTGGCTATCGTGCCAGTGCATTCATGCAATATGACCAGTTCCGCCAAAGATAAGAGGCCATAGGACAAGCCTGACCAAACCCAAATTGTCTTTCCTATTAACCCAAGACCCTCCATTACTAGACAGCTCCATGTACAGGGTCGACCACACACCCACATAATTCCACGACGTCCAAACAAACTAGCCATAATTTCCTTGACAAGAGACAAACATGGAAAGAAAGGTGGAAATGAGGGAGGGACCATTAACATAATAGGGAGAATCTGGAGCTCTGTGATCACACCTGCACGAACCTCTGCCTTAGTAACATAACTCCCGCACCATCAACTGAGGCAGCTTTGAATAACCTTGATTGCCTCCATCCTTACACATACCCCTTTCGTGCATGTTGAAGGATGCACTACTGACCTTACCACGCATGTGGAAGGTGGTGGGCATAGTTACCAAGGCCTCCATCATAATGAATTATGGGAGAGCCATCCTACGCCCCTATCGAGAAAAGCTATGACTATAATTTAGTAATAATAACAAATTTTATTAAAATTTTTCCTTTAATTACAATTTTGAATTTTGTTAATAAATATAATTTATTATTTTAACATTTTTTATTCATAAAAATAATAATGCATTAATGATAAACTAATTGTATAAAAGACTAAAAATTTTCTATGTGATGTACAATTGAATCAATGAATTTAAAAGAAAATGTCTTGTCCTTTTGTACAATTAAAGCAATGATAGTAAATTGTAATGTTGGATCATATGACAATGATTTGTTACCCATGATAGTAATGTTGTATAATAATTTAGTTTAATTAATAGATGAAATGTTTTTTTTTTTTTAATTATTAAATATATAAAATTTAAATTATTAAATTTCTAAAATTTTAATGGAATGTATGCCATTTTTAAAAGTAATGAATCTATACATTTAAAAACATATTTTAAAAAACAAAAAAATCAAATAATTTAAATTAAACTGTATATATATTTTTATATTTTTAAATTTAAATAACACTGGCTCAAAAAAGTTTAACGCTTTTCACTTGAGGTCAAAGGTGAACTTGAAATTCCAGAATGGTGCTCAAAAAGATTTCACATTTGTCAGATTTTCACCTTAAGAGGCAAGGTGAAGTTGATATTCCATATGAGCACTATCGATCCTCACAGATTGGTACGTCTGTCATCAGCACATCGCTGAGATGATACGGAGAATGATACAGACGATTTTATATTATGGCCTCGCTCACAAATTCTATAACATTTTCCGCAGTTTATTTCTTTTTACGATGGTAGGAATTTTTTTTTACTTGGTTGTAAAAGTAGAAGTTGGAGTAATCATTATTCTCTGTTATTCAAATCGTGAATTTAAGGAAAATTATAGTTATCAAGTTTGAATTTGAATTTGATAAAAAATAAAAATATTTAGTAGTATACATCTTAATTTGAATATATATATATATATATATATATATATATATTCTAATAATGACATATTTTGATATTTTTGTTTCAATTTATTTTAAAATTTGAATAATTTTTAATAATTTTAGATCATATAATAGTTTGAAAAATACAATTTACTCATAAAAAAGTTAAAAATCCAAACTTATTTTTCTCTCCAAAACTTAAATCTAAAAAATCTAAGATACTTTTTAAGTATTAAAACTTATTTGTCCAAAATTCTTATTAAATATATAAGTACACATTTAGAAAATCACCATTCCAAATCTATTTATTTATATAAATCATGTCAAAATAAAAATATATTTAAAAAATAAGTAATAATCTATTTTCACCTATTTTATTTTTTGCTTTATTGACTCTCCGCCCTCCAAAATCATGTTTTCTTAGACTGTAATCTTGAGCAAAGCCATCCCTTGACAATGCCAAAGCAGTCTTCTCACTTGGGTGGCCTTCTAACTTCTTAGAAAACACCTTTTATGTTGAAGTATTATTTTACCTTAAAGTTGTTTTCTTTACAAACAGGTTCAAATGAAAAAAACTATAAACTAACCGAACCAAATTTCAACGAATTATAGAATGGACTAATTTTTTAATTTTTTTGTCTGGATAGACGAATTTGGTAATTATGAGGAAAATTACAACATTTGGGAATACTTAAAGATTGTGTTTGAGAAAGCAGACTTTCACACCTACTAGATGCCTTTGGGTTTTGGGATGTCCAAAGAATACGAGCTCTTAGCCACAGAAAAGTAGTTTTAGGACATACTCCAAACCCAATTTACTTAATCTAAGTGTTTTTTTTTACATGGTGGGAAAACCTATCATAACTCAATTGTCAAACCAGTAGTGAAGACAACCAAGGACAACCATTTCTGGATGTTATCAACCAAGGACAACCAAGGACAACCATCTCTGGCTGTTATCCGTAAATGCAGGCAGACTCATCACCTTCATGGAATAATCAGCTGGTGATCAATAAGGGGGTAGGCTTTCACTTGTGTCTGATGCCTCTGAGTCTTGGGCCATTAACATGTTTCCTTACTTTCAAAGTAAACTAACTGTTAGCCAAACAAAAGCAATTTTAGAACATACTCCAGATCCTTTTAATCTAAATGCTTTACTTTACATTTAAAAATATTTTTAAATTTAATTTCTAATTAAATCTTTAGTTAAATTTATTCAAAATTTCTATGATCTCAAGAATTTGGTCATGTGACAAATTCACGGTTTGTACTGAGAGCATAAGTTGCCATCTTTCCTTGCTCATGTGACAAATTCACGGTTTGTAAGGAGAGCATAAGTTCCTATCTTCGCCATATCGTCGTAAAAGGCGGTGCTGCTTGCCAGCTTCAATATTTGGAAGTAACTAAATAGTCACGTCAACTTTCATAAATTGGAGGGTCCAACAATACAAAGGACCTTTTACTTTAATCAATTGCCTTTGATGTAACAGCAGCGTGGAATCGGGGATTTTATGACATGTGAAAAAGAGAGGCTTGGCTTTCTATCGGAAGGTGAGGTGAAAGAACCACAATTGATGAGTGAAACTAGTAGCATGTAGATAGATTATGACATCTATATTTTGGAGACATTGTTTTATATGCGTTTCTGGCTATTTGCCACGTAAAAGTATGTCTTTATTTGGTACCAAAATGCGATACAGCATACCTGCTTCAATGCCACCAAAATGCGGTACTGAATACCTGCTCCAATGTTTTTTTGTTTTTTATTATGAGAATGGGTAGGTTCATGTTTGCCACCCAGGAGATTGAGTCCGAGTCGTCATTATGTTACTATATCTACAAATTAGGCTAAATAAATAAATAGCATTTTGAAACTTAGATCTGAGCTATCCTAACCTGATAGACTAAATAGGACCTGCTTCAATGTTTATCACAAAGGGTTCCTATGATATAGGCAACTTTCCACCCATGAAGATCGAAATGGGTATAAGTTCATTTTAAATGGTTTTAGGAATTTTTATGTTCATTGTTTTTTTGATACGATAGGTAATATTTTTTATTTTGAATTGGGAATCATGATTGTCGATAGGCTAAAACTCGCAGGTGTTAGTACGAGACGTGGTTAGTCCATGTCGCGGAACATACGGGGAGTGTCGGTTTATCCAATGTCCAACAATCTCCCCCCTCAACGCGAGCAGTTCGTGACCTACACTCTAATACCACTTGTTGGGAATCACAATTGCCGTTAAACCAAAACTCACAGGTGTTATTCAACGATCGCATCCCCAGAGATGAGAATCCATGAGAGACGATCGCATCCCCTGAGATAAGGATCCACCCGAGGCGGTTAGTCCACAATTGCCATTAAACCAAAACCGACAGGTGTTAGTCAACGATCGCATCCCCAGAGATGAGGATCCATGAGAGACGACTGCATCCCCTGAGATAAGGATCCACCAAAGGCGGTTAGTCCATGTCACTAAACACACGAGGAGTGTTGGTTTATCCAATGTCCAACAAAAATTTCATAAGTTAGTTTCTCTGGTTGTCATGGGCCTTTTCGCTACTAGGTGCTCCTAAGGGGGCAACGAGTCCCACTACTTATTTGTGCATTTGAAATGGAAAAAGTGTAATATATATATTTTTTCAGTAGTTTAATTATTCTAGGTTTTTAGTTAACTAGCTTTTTTGTTTTTTCTAATTTTGGCCGAGGTTATGATTTTAAATTGTTTAACAAGCTTTTACAATTCATAAACTATTCAGGGTTATATATATATATATATATATATATATATATATATATATTTTTTTTTTAAATACTTGAAATATTTGGTTAAATTGATTTTTTTCTAGCAATTCAATCTAATTTTAGATAAAATGTCTCAAAATGAAAACTTTTTTTTTGAACGTAAAATTTGAAGAAAAGTTTGCACCTCAAAAGATTTTATCTTTCTTGGTTCTTGATAGATCCGAATTTAAGATAGATCTAGGCATCTAGGTTAATTTACATATATCCCTCTTGGTGCTTGATAGATTTTTATCTTTCTTGGTGTTTGATAGATCAAAGTTAAGATAGATCTAGGCATCTAGGCTAATTAACATATATCCCTCTTGGTGCTTCATAGATCCAAAGTTAAGATGGATCTAGGCATCTAGACTAGTTACATTATATATAGCCCAAAGGAAAATTACAAAAACTAATCACAAAGGAGTCTTCATGCCTTCAAATAAGTTATATTACATAAAAATACAAATTGACAAAATTAATTTATTATAATTTTATTTTAAATAATTTGACCTCTTCAATTTTTTATTTTTTATTTTATTTTAATCTAACCTCAAAATGTTTATATAACATTACAACATCTCTTCCATAACGACTGGAGAGTGCCTCTCTCGCTATTATTAACCAACTTAGATTCATCTTAACTCTAAATATACCAAGAGTGGAGAGGGATCAAATTTCTTTTCACTTTAAAAGAGGTTTTCTCTTGAAGAGATTTAATCCCTTTCTATACTGAGTAAATCCAAAGTTATAAAGACAGATCTAAACTAATAGAACTGATAAATTCAAAATTAAAATATATCTAAACTAATAGAATATGTATATATAATTAATTTCTTATTTTATAAAAATATTATGAGAAAAACTGAAATGTCAAAACATACGAATGTTGCTTATCAAAATGATGAATTAATTTTATTTAAATATATTAATATATATTTAAAAATTTGAAAATAAATTTAATAATAATGAATATCATAATTTTTTTTTTTAAATAATGTCTATTTAAAAAATTTATATCAATTAGAAAGTTGATATTACATAGCATTTTTATTTTTTCTTATAAATATAATTTATTAATTTTTTTTCCATAGAATATAAAAAAAATTAACTTTAGAAGCGCAGATTCATGAGATTTACAAGGTAAATACTTTTAATTTGTATTTTTATATAAATATTGTTTATTAGATTTTTTTTCATTATTAATATTATTATTTATAATATAAAAAATTAAAATTAATATCATAAATTTTAAAATAAAAACTAATAATATTATGTGGTATTTTTATTGTTATTTATAATTATAAAGATAAAAATAGATTAAAAATAACATTTATAATATAAAAAATTAAAATTAATATTGTAATTTTTAAAATAAAAATAAAAATAATAATATTATGTGGTTCTTATTGTTACTTCCGATTATAAAAATAAAGATAGATTAAAAATAATATTATTAATTTTCACAGAATAATATCACATAGTTAATAAATAATTTAGAATGAGAGATACCTCGTCGTTCCTAATATTTCTAAAGAGTTTTGAAGTTGCTGAAGTAGTTAAACGGATTACGAAAAAGTTTTAAAATAGATGAAGTAGTTATGAGTAAAGTAACGAGTATTATAATTTTTAGCTTATGGTTTTAAAAATACGTATAAATTTTACTTTAATTTAAAAATAATTTATATAAATGATTTATATAAATGAATGTTTTTTGAATTAAGTATATCGTTAAAATTAATTTAGAGCACAAAAATCTTAGATCTAATATAATTTATATAATTAAATTAATTTAAAAATTACAAAAGATTCTGATAATATAAGCAACTTCCCACCAATGAGGACCGAAATGGACATAAGTTCATGCAACGTTCCTAAATGATTTTAAATGAATTTATGAATTTTAAATGATTTTATGAATTTTTATGTATATTGTTCTACTCGGAATTACTCACGAGTTTTACTCGGAATTACTTACGAGTTTCTCTGGTTGTCGGGAGCCTTTTTACTGCTCCGTGCGCCTCACGGGCAATGACTCGGACGACTTATTTGTGCATTTGAAATGGGATCGAGAGTAATATATATTTTATTGGCAGTTTAATTATTCTGGGTTTTGAAGTTATTATTATTATTAGTTTTATATAATTTTGATTTTTAATTTTTTTGTTTTTTTGAACTTTTAATAATTTAGTTTTAAATATTTCAAAAAAAAATTAATTTTTTTTATATATTTGATTATATCTTTTGAATCTAAAGTTAAGATTTTTTTAAGTATTTGATTATATCTTTTGAATCTAAAGTCTTTTTAATTGGTTGAAACTTGACACATTGTTAAAGGTTTTAAATGAAAAAACTTTTGGTTAGAGTGAAACTATTTTTCACAAATCAACTCAGAAATTTTAGAGAAATTTGGGCCATTGATCGTGGACCCTAAACAACCAAAATCCTAACCCTACGAGATGGAACGACAAGAGTTTGTGGGCCCCATTAGGGTTAGTTGGGAAACCAACTTCTCAAGGTCATAACTTGGTCATATTATCTTTGTTTGGCACATACGACACCTTGTTGGAAATATCTCTCTTAGTACTATAGGATTTTCAATAAGTACCCGCCTAAGGTTACGAGAACCCACCTATGGTTACAAGCCTACTGCGGAATTCAAAAAAACATCGTTTAGGGGTTCAAAACTGCTCTGGAAGTTCAGGACCCGAAAAAATAATAAAAATAGTAAATGCAGCTATAAACAAGGAAAGTAATGAAACTGATTAAAGGTCTAGGTGGAATAGGTGGGTGGGCACCAATATCCACCTGAATCATTGCTCCCTCCTTAGGAATCAATGGTCCCCATTGCATGTAGAGCCTCCATGAAGTGAGGAAGTTTCTGTTGAACTTGGTCCCTTGTGAACAACTTGCCCTAGTGAAGGAGTTGGCCCGTTTTGACAACTCGATATTGTTGGATCCTCTATTGACGGGTTTTATTGATCTGAATGTTCATGATCCAATCAGTTGTGCCTTGTTCCATGCAGTCTGAGTTTAAATCCATTGGTGTGATTTGTTCTGCAATGTTGGATGTGTTTAGTAATGGTGGAAAGTACGGTCGAAGGCGGTCCACATTGAACACTAGGTGCAGTCCAAGGAATGATCGAATGTTGAGCTCGAAGGAATTTTCCCCTACAACCTTGTTGATGGTGTACATCCCACATCAGAGTAGGCAAAGCTTGCGGTGGGGCCCAACAAGGCGCTCCTTCAGTAAATGTAGCCAAACTTTGTCACCCACCTGGAAATTGTGTAGAACCCGATGTTGATCATGTCGTTGCTTATACTTAGCATTTGATTTTTCCAATATGTCATGGACCTACTGGTGGATGTGCTAAATGTACTCAATGAATTTGTTCACCTTGTTAGCTTCGGATTCGACATGAGACGAATTTTCCTGAGTAGCTGCAAATGGTATGGCCACATCAATGGGACATAGTGGCTGGAATCCAAACCCCACCTGAAAGGGGTTGTGTCGATTTGAGGTATGGAGAGATTTATTTTTAGCTGTTTTGGACATAAGAGGCACTCTCATCCCATGTGTGTGGATGCGTCGAGTTGTACATTTTTAGAATGTGTATGATCATCCTCTTGACGAGCTTTGTCTGACCATCAATTTGGGGGTGGAAATATGTGTACATAGTGAGCTTGGTATCCAGCATCGACCAGAGACTTGATCAAAATGTACTTAGGAACCTCATGTCTCGATCTAAGATAATGGACTATGGGATCCCAAAGTGTACCCACATTCATTCAAAGAAGATCTTAGCAACGACTTCTTCTATGATACTCTTCTTGCAAGCTGCTAGAATGGCTATCTTAGAGAATATGTAGACAACCACAAAAATGCAGTCCTTTTCATGCTTGGTAGAAGGAAGGCCCCCCGAAATGTGATCCATGGAGATGTATTCCCAAGGTCGAATAGTAGTACACAGGGGAGTATACAAGCCTTGCTTCTTAATGGTAATCTTGGAAATGGTGCAGGAAGTGAAAGATCTTATGTACTTCCCAACATCATGTCGAAGGTTTGACCAATAGAAATACTTGTGTAGCACCGCCATTGTTTTCTCTACCCCAAAATGTCCAATTACCAGAATCTAGTGCACTTCCAAAATAATCTTTGAATCTTGCTTGAAGGAACACAAAGGTGTCCCAGGTGGCATAATAGTGCATCCTAGACGTAAAATTTTGGAACTTGCTTTCCTTCCAGGAGCATCTGATATGTGTCGTCGAATTTTGGATCACTTTTGTAAAGATGTGGTCACCCCAAAGTCTTGTGCCCACAAGACTTGAGCACAATGGTTAGTGCCATAATAGGATGTTTGATGAGGTAGTCTACAACATTATTGGTTCTACCCTTCTTGTACTTAATTTTCAAATGGAGATGTTGCAGGTATGTGTAGAAATTAGCTGAATAAATCACTTATTCAATGAAGATTAACCCGATCATACATCAATTTCGAATTGCATGCATAACACATAACCTTCTTCCACAATTAATTGTCACATGCGGAAATAACAGAAGCAATCTCACATCAAATCAATCACACATTAACTCAGTATGTATGGGGAAAGCCTATAGCTGAAAACCCCGCAGCTATTGTGTATATTATAATGGAGAAATCATGTAACAATCATAGTACAAAAACTCTTCACAAGCTCTCATGCACTACCTCCCATGCTACACACTATCAAGCTAGATCTAGCAAATCACTTGCTCCAATCCTTAGCCACTTGATAGCCAACCTTGATTACGTATTTTAATGCTAGGTGATGGCCTCCTTATATAGATAAACCACCAGCCTAAACTTTGCAATACTCATAGCTTACTCCACCTATCTATGTGTTGCAAATAGCAACAGTATAGTTACAACTGATAGCTAACTCTACCCTTTCCTCTATCTCTTTCACTGGTCTCCACTGAACTGATCATGCACTGTAGTGAACTGAAGTGTTCTTGAGTTGACTAATGAGTTAATATTTAGTAAATTAAATATTATTTAATTTACTCCACTCATATCTAGTTGATTAGTTAGTTAACTAATCCCAACTAGTTCAACTAAAACAAACAGAACACAACTCCACTACTTGTTCCGTTAACTCCTCCAAAACTCCTGCCACTGAAGTCTAACTGAAGCCAACCATGCAAGATGCCATCAAACCCTAGGAACCACGTGATTCCTTGTGTCAGTTGCATGAGCCACCTCCATGACTCAAACTGAAGTGCGCCAAGAGAGTAAACTGCTGTTTATAGTCAAAATATTATTAAGGGTAAATAATATTTGACTTCCATATTTTAGGAGATCAGTCTAAAAATAGCCTGGGTCCTAAAAATTAGGGTCTCATCTATTTTTACCGACATGTCGCATACTCCAAGAATCTCCAAGTAGAATTCCCAAATTATGCTTCGTATGTCTAAAAATAGACATAGTCTAAAAATAGACTTTGCGCCAGAATTTGCCTGCGGGCCCACTTAGTGAAGGCGACTTCATTTCACTAAGCTCCATCATCTTTCTGCATTCTCAACACTCCCTCTCAGCAAGATATGGATTATCTGCAATCCCTATCCCGCCTCTGTGGAATTCGAACTTGCTCCTGGTGAGCGCCTTCGTCAGGATGTCGGCATCCTGATCCTCCGTGGGAACATATGAAAGCATCATGATCCTCCGCTGAACACAATCTCTGATGTGATGGTACCTGATGTCGATATGTTTGGACCTATCATGAAATGCTGGATTAGCCGAGAGCTTGATGCAGCTCTGGTTATCACAGTAGATCACTGTAGGCTCCAAATGCAACCTGAACAAACCTGCGAGGATCTTCCTCATCCAAATAGCCTCGCATGCAGCCAAGCTAGCTGCCATGTACTCGACCTCTGCTGAACTGAGTGCCACGGATCTCTACTTCCTGCTGTACCAGGAAACTGCTGTCGACCCAATGCTGAAAACTCCTCCAGAAGTGCTCTTCCGGTCCGTTGGACTCCCTGCCCAATCTGCATCAGTGAAACGAGAAAGTTTCACTCCATCCTCCTGTCTGTACCATAGACCATATCCCGATGTGCCTCTGATATAGCGCAATACATGCTTGCCCGCCTTCCAAAAGAGCTTGGTAGGCTTAACCATGGCTTGCGAAAGCTGGTTAACTGCATAGCATATATCGGGTCGAGTATTGACCAAATACATCAACGACCCCACCAACTGTCGATAGACAGTGGCATCCACTACCTCCTCCGAAGTAGCATCTCCCTTCCTCCAACCTCCAGGAAGAGGGGTATCAACGGGCTTGCAGCCTTGCATGTTGAACCTCTCCAGAATCTCCCGGGCATACTTGCCCTGAGAAACAAACAGTCCTCCACTGCGCTGCCAAATCTCCAATCCCAGGAAATAATGAAGGATGCCCAGGTCCTTCATCTCAGACTCTCGTGCAAGATCCTCCTTGCATGAAAGTATCAACTGCTCATCGCCAGTCAAAATCAGATCATCTACATACAGTACGATGATCAACAGCTTCCCCTCCACCACAATCTGGTACAGGTTTGGATCAGCCTCACTCTTGGAGAATCCAAGCCCGGTGAAGTAGCTGTCTATCCGAGTGTACCAAGCACGAGGTGCTTGCTTCAGCCCATACAGTGCTCTCTTGAGTCGGCACACATGCGGCTCACTGCTGAAGATCTCAAAACCTTCAGGCTGCTCTATGTACACCTCTTCCTCAATAACTCCATTGAGGAACGCAGTCTTCACATCCATCTGATGAATGTGCCACCCCATCTGCGCTGAGAGAGCAAGGATCGTCCGTATGGAAGAGTACCTTGCGACAGGTGCAAAAGTCTTCTCATAGTCAATCCCCTACGTCCCCCGCCCGAAGCCACGACGACAAATCTCGTGTACTCACATAAATCGACCGCACCGCTTCACTTTGTAGATCCATCGAACCTGGCGATTTCCCAACCGGTCTTGGGACAATCTCCCATGCCCATTCCCCGATGATTTTAAAATATTCACCGATCACTTAGCTAAACCTATGTCTGGGTTCCTCCACGACTTCCTCAAGAGGATGGCTGTCTGCAGTGACTCATGAGCCATGTATCAGTGTATGCCGATCGGTGTTGTCTCTGCTCTTTGACTGTCTTGTGGAGGTGGAACTACAACCTCTTGCATCTAGGAGCCGGTCGCTCGACACGCAGTGCGCATGCGCCTACGATGGTTCGGCGGCGCACGGGTCTGGTTTCTTCCACCTCCTGAACCTCCTCTTGTGGCTGATCCACATCCGGAAGCTCCTCCTTAGGAACTAACAGCTCCTCATCTGCATGATAGTGTAGCTCCCTCTCAAGCGAACACTGCATGGCTTTCTCCTCCTGGAATTTTATATCCCGTCGCACAACAGTCTTGCGACTGTCTGGCACATACACCCGATGGTTGTGAGGTGTATCAGTGTACCCCACAAATATTCCAACTTCAGCAGTTGGATCCAGCTTCCTTCTCGCATCCTTCGTCACATGCATGTAGACAGGAGAACCAAAGATCCACAAATGGGAAATATCGGGCCTCTTGCCAGAATAAGCCTCCTCCGGTGTACTCATGCCAAGAACCTTGTGAGGACAACGGTTCTGCACATACACTGCTGTATTGCATGCCTCGGCCCACAAGTGAAGGGGTAGGCCCTGATCATGCAACATCGCCCGTGCAGCACCCATGATCGTTCTATTCTTCCGCTCAACCACCCCGTTCTGCTGTGGGTTATGGGGTGCGATGAGCTCTCTCCGAATCCCTTCTGCGCTGCAGAACTCCTTGAATTCAGCCGAGATGAATTCACCACCGTTATCACTCCTTAGAGCAATCACCTTCTTCCCCGACTCCTTCTCGACCAGTGCTTTAAACTCACGGAACTTCGCGAATGTATCGCTCTTCTTCTGCATGAAGAAGATCCAGCACTTTCGAGAGAAATCATCAACAAAGATCACATAATACCTGTGCTTTGCTGTCGAAGCAACTGAGAAAGGACCACACACGTCTGTGTGAACTCTCTCCAGGATCGTCGTGGCGCGACTATCCTTCTCGTGAAAGGTGGCTTTCACATACTTCCCTAAAGTACACCCCTTGCACTGATCTGACTGCGCAAGGGTGCCCTTAGGAAGTCCAGTAGAAATCTGCTGCAGAATCTTCAAAGATCCATGGTGAAGATGGCCCAATCTCCTGTGCCATAGTTCGCCCTCATCATCCCGACTCACCACATCTCCAGCCTTGCATGCCATAGCTGCGCAGTCATCTACCTGCAACTGATAAAGGTTCTGAGTTCGAACCCCTATCTTCCGGGTCTCTCCAGTAGTCTTACTGCGCAGGAAGGCTTTTCCTTCGCTGAAGACCACATCATACCCCTTATCCTCCAACATCGCTACTGAAATCGGGTTCTTCTTCAATCCAGGTACATGCATGACATCCTTTAATACAAAGGGTTTACCAGACTCCCTCTGAAAGGATACGGTACCAATACCAGTCGCACTGTATCTACCATCATCGTTCATCTCGATGTGCACACCCAAATCTTTGTCCTCCAGATCTGAGAACAACTCCCGATCTCCCGCCATATGAAATGACGCACCGCTGTCCAAGAACCACACCGATCCCATCACACTTGAAACCAAGCATGCAATCAGTGAAAAGTCAAGCTCGAACTGTGAAGCCAAAGCTTCTCCATCTGTAGATCTTCCCGCTTGCTTGTTCTTCTTCTTCTTTGGACAATTTGTAGCATAATGTCCGTGATCATGGCAGTGAAAACACTTCACTTTCGCCATATCCTGCTTCTTGCCCTTAGCACCAGAATGAGAGGTTTTCTTACCCTTCCCCTTCTTTGCTTTGGACACCAAAACGTAGTTTTCTTCATCAGCTCCCTTTGATGAAGATCCATCTCGAGTAGTCCTCCTTATCTCCTCCTGCATGAGATCCGCCCAAAGGCGCTCCCATCCCGGCAGCTTCTCCCGACCAGTGACACTATCTTGATATGAGTGCCAAGCCTTCGGAAGACCAAGGAGAGCCAGGTCGACCATGTCCTCTTCATCGACAGTAACCCCCACACTTCCCAGCTCATCTCTGCATTGAGTGAACTTCGTGAGGTATTTGGCGATACTGTCGCCCTTCTCCATCTTGATGTTCTTGAGCTTATCTTTGAGCGCCAGCTTCCTTTGGTCACTCTTACTCTGGAATAGATCCGTCAAAGCTTTCCACATTAAATATGGAGTAGCCTTACCATGAAGGCTGGATACAATATGATCCTTGGCGCCCTCCAACAGGATCCTTCGACATTTCGCGATCTTCTTTTGCCATGCATCGACCAAAGCTGCATCAGTGGGCTTTGGGACATCCGCATCCACGAACTCCTTCAGACCATTATCTTCTAACATTGCTTCCATGCGATCCTTCCATGCAACATAATTCGAACTGCCTTCAAGAGCATATTCGAGTCGCAAACCATTGAAAGAAGACATCTTTCAACACGGGCACCAAGAAGAACAACCTTCTGCAAAATTCGAATTCCAAACTCCAAGCTCTATCGCTTCCGATCTATACTTGAAAACAAATTATTTCCAAATCAGAGATTGACTGCAAAGGGCATTCACCGGATCTTTCACCTTACAAAGAAGGATGAATATTCCGGAGGCTACCTGGCCCGCATGCAGACTCTGTCCGAGGAAATAAGTTTGCAATCACCGTAATAGACTTCTACAATTAATCTCGCTCCGATACCATGTAGAAATTAGCTGAATAAATCACTTATTCACTGAAGATTAACCTGGTCACATATCAATTTCGAATTGCATACATAACACATAACCTTCTTCTACAATTAATTGTCACATGCGGAAATAACAGAAGCAATCTCACATCAATTCAATCACACATTAACTCGGTATGTATGGGGAAAGCCTATAGCTGAAAACCCCGCAGCTATTGTGTATATTATAATGGAGAAATCAAGTAACCAAACAAGTACAATACTCCTCACAAGTACTCAGTACTCTCTCATGAAGTTACTCACGATCTAGCTTGGTTTTGAACAAGTCTCGGGTTCAAAACACACCACTAACTGCCTTGCCTCTATTGCGCAATCATGGCCTGTATATGAAGAGGTTCAAGGTTCGAATCCCCTTACCTTGACTGCGCAATTGTCATGGACAATTCCTCCAAGTGTAATGCAAATCTCATGCAAAACAAATCTACCAACTGATAGCTTTACTCACCCTTTCATCTACCTCTTCCACTGGTCTCCACTGAAATGATCATGCACTGTAGTGAACTGAAGTGTTCTTGAGTTGAATAATGAGTTAATATTTAGTAAATTAAATATTATTTAATTTACTCCACTCATATCTAGTTGATTAGTTAGTTAACTAATCCCAACTAGTTCAACTAAAACGAACAGAACACAACTCCACTACTTGTCCCGTTAACTCCTCCAAAACTCCTGCCACTGAAGTCTAACTGAAGCCAACCATGCAAGATGCCATCAAACCCTAGGAACCACGTGATTCCTTGTGTCGGTTGCATGAGCCACCTCCATGACTCAAACTGAAGTGCGCCAAGAGAGTAAACTGCTGTTTATAGTCAAAATATTATTAAGGGTAAATAATATTTGACTTCCATATTTTTAGGAGATCAGTCTAAAAATAGCCTGGGTCCTAAAAATAAGGGTCTCATCTATTTTTACCGACATGTTGCATACTTTAAGAATCTCCAAGTAGAATTCCCAAATTATGCTCCGTATGTCTAAAAATAGACATAGTCTAAAAATAGACTTTGCGCCAGAATTTTCCTGCGGGCCCACTTAGTGAAGGCGACTTCATTTCACTAAGCTCCATCATCTTGCTGCATTCTCAACAAGGAGTGGGGGGGGGAGGTGGGGCATCAAACATCTAAATAAATTTTCCTTTGCATTGGTAGCAAAGTCTATATGGAGAATTATTTCAGAAAATAACTTGTGGACCATGGTTTTTAGAAGGAAATATATTGATCTGGTCCCTTTGGATGATTGGATAAGGACTCCGGTTAAAGATACTAAGAGGGCCTCTAACATCTAGAAAGCCTCTATAAAGGTCTTCAATCTGATCGGCCATGGTTCGGCATGGAATATTGGTAATGGGAAGGGATACAGAATCGGCCTAGACCTGTGGGTGGGTTGCAATTGAAATTACTCCTTATCTGATGGACTCAAGGAAGTACTCACTCAAAGAGGACTCTACACCCTTGATCAGATTGTTTTCCCTAGCAGAACCAACCTTTGGACACAAGGTTGGAAAGCGGCGGAGGAGATAGTTTTGACTCCCGATTGGGCAGGAGAATGGAAGACTTACATCCAAGAGCTGGAAAATAATCGGGTGCACTTAAAGAACCTCCTAATAGGTTGGTCTGGATTCACTTGAAATTTGGTTCATACTCGCCCAAGGCTGGTTATGCCTATCTTGTGGCATCCACGGAGGTGGGGGAAAAGGAATGGTGGTACAAGCCTTTTTGGGGTATTGATTACCCAGCCAAGTCTACACTTTTATTCTGGAACATACTTCGTTGCAAAGTGCCGACATGGGACACTCTCCAAAAAATATTTATCATAGGCCCTGGGTGGTGTTATCTTTGTAAAAAATAGGAGGAATCAATTGACCACCTATTTACCACTTGCCCATCCTCAAAATAGGTGTGGTTCTACACATTATCCCTATGCAATGTGGATTTGGTATGGACGGGACTCTCATGTAATATTGCATGGAACAACTAGTGGGAACACTGCAAAGACCCTGACCATAGAAGTCTTCCACTGATTATCTCCTAGGGTATATGGATTTCAAGAAATAAATGTATATTTGATGATAAAACATCTTCACCCGCTCTAGTTGCTAGTGAATGTGCTGCCATTTTCTCGCACTTCTCTTCTCCTTCGGAGGAGAATCATCCTAGACAGGTGATGTGTGAGAACATTTCTTTGGGTGTTCCATGGGCCTATTTTTATGGTGCAGCTTCCAGGGGGCTCTGTGGGGTTGGAATGATCATCCATATAAGCTCAGAAATCTCCTTTGTGGCCTCCGTGGGCCTTGGCCCGAGAACAAACAATTTTGCGGAGCTTCAAACTCTAAACCTTCTCTTGTGTTGGCTTCTGCACAAAGACATCACTGTGGTTCAGATATTTTGGGATTATTTGAATGTCATTAATTGGTTTAAAAACTCTCAAAGATGTCAAAATTATTTTATGCTTCCCATTCTTGATGATATTATTTCACTAAAAACTATATTTACATGCATTTCTATTTTCCATATTTACAGGGAGCGAAACCAGCAAGCTGACGGCCTATCTAAAACCGGTCTTGGAAAAGTTCAGGACTCGTGGCTGATTGAAGAAAAGGATAGCATGGAGGTCCATTTTTCGAACACCAGGCCATATTTATGGGGATCCCCATCTTTTTGTGTGCTTTCTCCTTCGGCCTATGCTTTTGTAGTTTCATTTTCTCCAGCACTGTTATATCTTCTGGAGGGGTTGTATATATTTGGTTCTCAGACTCTAAGTTTATTTTCCATTATTAGTGATGACACTTTATATATTGTTTTTATTATCATTTTTGTAACAGACTTATTTGGTATATACTTTTACTGCTACCGTATTTCATAAGTCTGGGTTATATGATGGGTGCCACCATCGTTATTATTGTCGAGTGTTTTTCCCCTTTGGGAGGCCCGTTTTGCTGGAGTTTATAGATCATGATTGTTTCTCTTGACCCGAAATCATATTTTTCTGTCTTTCTGGTCTCAGAGTGTGTTCATGCCACATCTGAACACACTTTGGTGTTGGGTGGTGATATGCTCTTGCCCCTCGCTGAGGATTCAAGATCTTATGGAATGCTAGACATATGCGATGTAACTTTTTGTTAATATCTAATAAAAAGTTTGATTTTTTCTCGGGGAAAAAAAACCTCATGTTGTAGCATAAATATAAATCAAATGAGTATGTTTACTAAATCAATCTCTTAATAATGGCTATTCATGCGTTGTGAATGGATACATGGAATATAATGTAAACAACCTCTAAACTAGAGATAGGTGTCGATGCATCATATCCTTGGACACCTTATCATAGTTGTTGTAATTCTTGGATCAAGGGGCACATGTTAGATATACATCTTCCTAACATTTTTTTTTCTTTGGAAGTAAATATTAGGTGTTCATTTTTCATATGCAAATATGAGGGAATATTGTCATTGATGACTACAATGGGCCAAAAAAAAATTAGTTTTTTAAGAGTGAATATGGGGTAACTCCATCCATGCATATGCTTAATCATATACTTTGTATTTCTTCCTTAAATTTCTCAAGCTATGTGTCCTATATATGATTGGTGGCCATTGAACAAATCAGGATTCACATAACTATAAATTTTGTTATATGTGAAGCGTGCCATCCTTATAACTCGACAAAATATTTATAATAAAACATAATTTGAATCCTTCAAGTAATAGACATGTGCTTGTGCATCTTGTGTGAATGACACATTTTATTTGTTTTTCTTAAATTTGTGATATTATTAAAGTCCTTATTGTGTACATTTCTCCTTGTCAATGTATTCTCTCACTTACAAAAAAACAAAATAATTAAAATAAGCATGGTATGATATGTACTCAACACCTAATTTTTTCAACAAGTGTTTTATGTTTTTGCAACTTCATAATAGGGTATTTTCATTAAGTATAACTTTATCTTTGAGTAACTTACTAGTTATGAACAATACCAATGTATGATGTCAATACAAGTATGAAAATACAAGGTCTAAATTGAGTACATGTGGACCTCACGGTTAAGAGAATGAGTTTCCTCCTAAGAGGTTACATATTCAAATCCAAAGGGACTAGAGTATGTATGCCTGCATATATTGCAGCAACCAATTTTTGTGTAGAGGTGGGTCACTTATCCCACAAACAAGAGGTTTGATACAGCAATTTGGTCTATGGCTTGGTCTTGACCTTAAAATTGGATTATTATTATTATTATTATTATAACTAATATAATATAATTGATTTAAATAAAAAAATGTAACTAAATTAATAGGTTCTTCAAAAGTGTTAAGATACATGTGTTTGACAAACCATGCATTGGTTTCAAGTTGTGAAATAATATGATTGTTCATAAATGGGCATACTTTGACCCATTTGTAAAAATAAGTGTGCTAATAGTGTTTTTAGGTTATCAAGGAAGTGTTTACAACATCAAAGTTTTTTCCGAACTCGTCAAATGCATTGAATAATGTTGATTGCATAGTCTTTGTATCCCATAAAAAATCATCCCTATCAATTTATATCATCGTATTAAAACCCCGCATATCAAGAATCATTGAGATTATAATCATTCCTACTAGATTACTCAAAATAAATAGTAATGTGATGGGGTCTTTTTCCAACCACGTTATATGCTCCATCATTGTGTTCCCTTCTTTTAGAAACCATTTGTCATATTGGTGCATGGAGGTGTGTTGGAAGAGTATAAATAAGTAGGCATTGTAGCATCCTATTTTGTATTAGATTTAAGCTTATGGATCTTATTTTAGTAGTTTTCAAAGTATCCTACACCTATGAAATTTTCTCCATATATCAAGATAGAACAAAAATCAAAGTAAAATATATCTAATTTAGGTGTATGCCTATCCCAAGTAGTTAACATCATATCAACCAAATGAGACAAAATTGGGGTGACACCTATTGTAAGAGGTATGGGATAACTTGATGCACCAAGTCAGGTAGGGTTCGCTAGTGGACTCGAACCTATACCAGTATCATTATCTTATAAATCTCAAGGTAAAAAAATTTAAACTCAAATATATACATGTGCCAAAGTAATCAATAACATATCAAACAAATTAAATTGAAATATAAGTGATATTCATTGTAAGAGGTATGGGAGAGCTCGGTGGACTGAGAATTGCCACATAATCAGATGAGGAATTTTCAAAATTAGTCATGTAATACCACCATCTAAATGTATATTCCCTATAATTCAACTAATATTACAATAATTATGAGTATTTAATATTTAAATCAACATAATAAACTTGTGATGTTGTTAAGTTTGAAGCAAAAAATATTAAACCTTTCCTTATTCCTTATCATCAAAAATTTAATTTTGATTTAGAAACATTGGTGCTCGTTATCTGGTTTAACACACTAGTACTCAAACATTATTAACAAACCAAAAAAGGAATGCTAATATCAATCCTTCATGTAAATGGTTTGAACAAAAATTTGTAGGAAGAGTTGGTGGGAAAGATATTTCTCAAAGAAAACATTGAGAGGAGGATAGTAAGTTGTTTGAAGAAGACATCAAATCAACAAGAAGGAGACCTAAAGTGTATAGATTCATTCTTTATTTCTTGTGTGAAATGTTACTCTTTCTTTTTATTATACTAATTTTCCTCGATTCAATTCAAAAAAATATATCTTGAGATAAATAAAATGGAATAAAAACATACAGAACAAGAGAAGTTGCAGGGCAGCAAGTCCCTGCCTTGAGCAGGGAAAGTATTGTGAGTGTATTCATATGTAGTTCCCTTAGTTGTTGTTATTCAATTAGCTATAAACTTTTGGATTAGATCTAATAAATATTCATCTTCGATGTGTTCATGTAGGAGATCAATCACTACCTTATGGGAAATTTGGTCCAAGCACTACTTAGCTTTGCTAATAACAGCAACAGAGATATTAGCGATCGATTTATAGTAATGATTCTTTATTACTGTGCTAACCATGACCCTTATCTATTGCGTTGAATCATATGTGGAATTAGTATCACCTTTCTAATTAGTACTAAATCACTATAAAGGTAAGATAGATGTGATAAACTAATGCTAATGATTTGATTACTTATGTAAATTGAACATTAGTTATTCTTGTAATCAAGCTATGTATTGCTTAACTTAAATATATGATAAGTAAGTACCGGCAATGAAAGCTTAGATAAGTGTGGTGCTTACTTAGTGTATAACCATACACTCTACTTGGTTGGATTTCATTCATGTTAGATAAGGAAACATAGTTTATTCTTGTATCACACTTATAGTATTGATTCCCATCGTATCGTAGTTATCATATTCTTTCATTTAACGCGTGCTAACTCGTACAATAAACCTCGTCATACTACTCAAAAATGGGTGATTTAACTAGTAGTAATGCCATGGATAAACAATAAAAACAATACCATATATGCTTAATTTGTTCACTGGCAGGACTAGCCTTCCGAACGAGATACGGTACATATTGAATACAGAGTTAGTGAAAATAGAAAATAGTTGGAGCCAACTTTCAAGAGGAGTGATACTATAGAGAATAGAAATTTGGCTCCATCTGAACCTGCAACTAAACGAAAGTGGTGAGCCTATTGAATAATTAATAAAATCGATATATTTAATCTTATTCTCTTCATCGGGTCAGTTCAAGAGGAGAGAGAATCGGTTCTTAAATTAAATCAAACTTAATCAAATTAAATCAAACACAGAGTATTTTCTCATCTTGAAATGGAAATAAAATCAATAGAAAATGTTGAAAATGGCAAGGAAATATCATGTTCGTGGAAATCAATCATTTAGGTCAAGTCAAAATTGTTTCAACAGAAAAAATAGGGAAGTGGATTTGGGTAAATGCAAAGCAATATCGGGGCATTTTAAGGCGTAGGCTTGCTCACCTCAAATGGGAACAAGACAAAGACAAAGAAAAAGAAAACAGTGCCATAGAAATAAAATAAATAAGAGCAGCAAAAATAAAAATAAAAAAGCCTTCAACCATTTATAGTCTCACATACACACCTCTCACTTGGTCATTAGATCTCTATGTCGAAGAACTGATGAGGGCCAGGATAAGGCTGGATATTTTGGAAGCCAAACAACAGGAAAGGGACCGCAAAATTTCTGAGATCACATTTGCAAATCGGTGTTTAATGGAAGGCAATAGAATTTTAAAAGAACAAGTAACAATGTTACAAGAGGCTCTAGAGACAAGAAAAAAAGAATGGAAACGCATGAAGATAGCATGGCAAACCATGACGGGATCAAGGGAAAGAAACAAGGATGTGATCATTTCTAAAGCAACTCATGTAGATACACAAGTATCTCAACAAACAGATCTTTCAAAAGAGAAGACAAAAAAGAACAATATAGAAGTTGGTGTAATAAATCCTGAGGATGTTTCCAAAACAGAAGGTTCAGTTTCAGGTTCAGAGATTTTAGGTTCGTCGGCTAGTTCACTAGTAGGAGAAATACTACCAGTAACTTCAGAAACTGAAATCGGCTCTTGAATGTGTTCTGTTGTGGGTATTTGATGATCAGGATGAACAACTATAGATGAAGTTCCAACTTCTGTTGATTTAATCCTACCGCTGCTAGATGATACCAGAGCACGAAGCCCTTCAAGCTGACTTGGTGTATATTCATGGGGTTTCCCTTGTAGTCTCCGGGATTATCTCGGCAATTCCGCCATGATTAAATATTAACTAATCACACAAAAACAAAGAAAATTTCAATGAAAACACCTAAATTCTCTAAAGAAACAAACAGCTAAATCACACGCTTAAAAATCTAAGAGTTCAAACCACACACAAACAGTAACTTCCTGTACTAAAAACACTAGTTGGTGATGAAATCCAACTTAGTAGAAATTTAATACAGAAAGGGCGGTTGGAACAGTTACCCCGACAACCTGCTTAATGAAACAGACTAGCACAAGTTTCCTCACAAAACCATCTCGTGTGAAGAGAACCCCCGAGAGAGTCCAAGTGAGTCTAGTCAACGTATGCTCCAGGTACAGTGAGATCTTTCCTTCACCGTCACCTTAGGAAATAATCTTAAGTTTGTGGACACTAAGGTTACCAACAGTAACAAATATAACTGGGGGAACAATCTACGATCCGATCCCACGTGCAAGGGCAGAGTAACAAAGCTCAATCCCCTTGAAGGCTCCTCGACATGGTTAATCTGAGGTTTACCAACAAGTGTCCCCAGGCTCCTCGATAATGGTTAATCTGAGGTTTACCATTTGTAATGCGCGCAAAATCTTCTATCTTCCCCAATGAAACAGAATTGATTGTTTCAAAGGTTCGGACATGATCTCGTGATTGACTTCTTTAAGAGAAGCTTCCCAGATTATACAAATTACAATTGGATTTATTTCCTACCGCAAGATTTGTCTACTTGTTTGTTTTTACTATCT
Source organism: Pinus albicaulis (assembly GCA_034641835.2). NCBI lineage: Eukaryota > Viridiplantae > Streptophyta > Pinopsida > Pinales > Pinaceae > Pinus > Pinus albicaulis. The sequence goes on along the minus strand of CM076575.1, from coordinate 1,634,731,478 downwards.
TGGAGATTTAATTACTCCCTACTCCAAGATACTAGCCTAAGCTATGTTGGTGATAAGAGCCCTAGAAAATAAAAAGATTACTAGATGAATTTTAATTAAGCGTTACTTTTAGGAGCTGTTTCTTAAGTCAATGGGTGCGGAAATGAAACTCTAATGGTGTGAAGACTCGACTTCCAAAAAACACTAAAAATGAACCTAAAAATGATAATCAGATCGTTTTCTTTCAATGAAATTCTAGTTAAGAAAGAGTTGGAGAATGCAATTCTTTTAATAAACAATTCCTTCTTTGAAAATAAAGAACAATTGAAAGAAAATATTTTTGTCTTTTCAGCAATAACTTAAAATGAGACAAATTATCAAAGCTCACAAGAAAAATCCTTTCACTTTCAAAAACTTGAAGCTACAAAACAAATTTCCTTCAAAATAAATCTACAAAATTTTAAAAGCACTCAAAACTATAAAACTAATTCTGAGATCTACAAACTTTAATAATCTAATTGAATAAAAGCTTTAAGATTTTTTTTTTAAGAATGTTTTACTTAGTTATTCAGCAAACTAAGGATCTATTCGTTCAGAATAACAAACAGATCAAAAACACTCAAATATGTTTTTTATAAAAAATGAAATTCAAAAACCAATAACAAAGTTTCTTTTCCAAGATTTGCAAAGAAACAGGTAGCTCTATTTCTCAATAAAGGATGATTTCACAATCAGGTCAGATTCAGCAAAAAGACAAAAAGACCAATGTAATCTTAGGTACTTCAAATAGTCAATGCTTCGAATCACTACAAAGACCAAGTGAAAAACAATCCAAAATGTAAAACCTCTAGAAAATCATCAAAACACCAATACTGCTAAGATTCATTCACAAAATGCTTTTGACAGAAACAATCATCAATCTGGGCGGAAACCAAAAACTCTAAATCAAAATAAAGATAAACTAAAGAAAGAAATCTAGAGTTTTTCAAAATTTTAACAGTGTCCGCAGGCTTGCATAAGTAACAGGTGCGGTACCGCACTGTTTACTCAAGAAAATATGCGAAACTGCCGCACTGTGCAAAGAAGGAAAAGTGTGGTCCCAGGAAAAACTAGAGAAAAACATAAAAGATCCCAAAATTTTCAAAAACAGAGAAAAACTAAGCTACCCAGGCAGATGTCTATCAATCAAAAACCAGGAAAAACGTTTTCTCAAATCAAAATAAAAGAGAACCAAAAACAACAAGTTATTTCCCCAGTGGAGTCGCCAATTTGTTGTGTGGATTAATCCGTCTTGCGGACAAGACCGATCTCCCTAGTACTAAAAGTATCTAGCAACAAACATCCAAATAAACTAATCTTTCTCTAGCATATATGATTTACAAAAAGCTCTATTGAGGTGCAAAAGACTTACCGTATGTCCAGCACTTGTTTGAAGTCGTTGTTGTCCCTCGTGCACTTGAAGGAGTTTTCCTCGTAAACCTGCAGTCACAAACAAGAAAAATATTACATAGCACCTGTATAGAAATCATCATAAACCATGCTTATCATAGTGATCAAGGAATATATGAAATAAACCGTTAATTGAAAGCTTATTGAGAAAAATGAGTATATTTGTATTAATTTCAAAAGAAGGAAAGCCTTACAACCTGAGCCTTGATGTTGCACAGGCCTTCCCAGGGTCCGAAGCAGGAGTCTCCTCTACTTTGATAAGCTCTACACTCCTCCAACCAAGACGAATAGAAGTATGTAATCTCTCCTCACAAAAGTCTTAGTTAACTAAGTCTGAATCTTAACAGCACTTAACTTCAAATATTCTAAATCTTGAACTCCCCTTGAGGCTACCCAATGCCTCTTTTTATAGTGGAAAAGAGGAGGTTTCTTGTTCCAACTATGAAGGGATATAATCCTCCTTCAAAGGGATAAGCTCCTCACATTAAGGGGTTAGCTCCATAAGGTAAGGGATACATGCACCTCATAAGAGCGGTTCTATCACCACAAGATATCTTCTGGAAGCTTCTAGAATTCACTTTTATTGAGATTTTTGGAATTTACTTGTGCCTTTTTTATCTTACAGGGGTCCGCACCTTTGACACAGAGAAATTACGTTCAGGTACGCAAGATAGCTGAACATTAGGTGTGGGACCGCAGGCAAGATAGAGAGAAAGTGCGACACCAAAGTTTAGGAGATTTTAGGAACATTTCTCTAATTTTCAAGGCTTGACATGAGGAACTAATATGTTAGACTTGAAAAGGGAGAAGTATGAGTAATAATGAGCTCATACACATAGCAGAATGTCAGGATGACAATTTTCAGTGTAACACTTCAGGGACCCTGTTAGGTTCCTAGAATAATAGGGACCCTGTTAGGTTCCTAGAATAATAGGGATCATAAAAGAAATCAAATATAGAGTTGAAGATGCTAATGGTTACATAAGGACAGGGGAAGAAGAAGATGCAAGTGCTCGTAGAGCACAACAAATAGAATACAAAGAAAGAAAAGATAGGGAAACAAACTTTATTATCCGGGGAATAAGATATTATAGGAGGAATGAAAGTACTCTCAATTTGACAAGGGAATTTCTGAAAGAGAAACTACATTGGAAAGGGAAAATTTTCCAAGTGATGAGGGTGGGGAACATATGTGAAGAGAGGCCTCGTCCCATAAAAGTCACCATAGCAACCGTGAAAGATAAACACCATCTCTTGAGCAAAAAGAAACTCTTGAAAGGCTCACACTTCTTCCTAGATGAATATCTAACTAGAAAACAACAAGAGGAGAGAAGGGAAGAAGTGAAGAAAATTAGGAAAGCAAGAAATGAAGGGAAAATGGCATGGTTGTACAATGGTAAAGAAAACATTGTAGTGTTTGGGACTCAGGACAAAACAGGGCAGCAAGATGACAATAAATAAAAAAAGAGAATTCGATGATAGGGACGAAAACAACAAGAGCAACATGGATGGAAAGGGGTGAAGACTCAAAGTTGAGGAGGGGACCTAGGTTAGGGCCTATTGCAGAAGGTAGAGACATAATTTGTCTCACGGAAACTCGTGAACGTGATGGTTGCAAAACACCTATGTTTGACGGTTATTTGAAGTTGGCAGTTTGGAACAAGGTAGTAGAAAATGGCAAAGGGTATGGGGGAATACTAGTTTTAGTGAAAGAAAAGGAATGTCGTCACATTTAGTTGATGAAAGAAGATGAAAATAAACAATATTTATGGTTCAAAATATCAAAGGATGAGAATCACATAAGAATTGCAACATGTTATTTTTCCCCTCAAGTCTCAAAAACTTAAAAAATAAGGGGCTAGACAGCAAGGATCTGTATGTAGCATTAAAGCAAGATATTGTTGCATACTATCAGCAGGGAGAAGTTCTTTTAGTGGGTGATTTTAATGCTAAAACAACAAATCAGCAAGCTAGTATTATTTTTTGCAAAGAGGATCATAATCCTATTTGGCTTACTGAAGAGGAGAATCCCCAATGTGTAAGATGTTCAGAAGATGACAAAGTTAGCAATAATTTTGGAGAGTAATTGCTTACACTTTGTGGGGCTTTCAACTTTATTATTTGCAATGTTCTGCATAGATGGAAAAGATTTGGGAACTTCACTTGCAACACATACAATGGGGCAAGTGTCATTGATTATGTGATTTGCTCACAAAGCTTGATAGAAAAGATAGATGAAATTAAGATTGGCGAGCATAATTGGGACTTAAAATCAGACCACAACCCAATTTATATGAAGTTATCATGGGTAGAAGAAAGGCAGCATAAGAGAAAAACCCAATGCTCTCGAAAATCACTACCAAGGGGAAAAGTTCTTCTAACACAAGAAAATTGACTATCTTCAAGACAATCCTGGAGAGACTAATTCAGAAAGAGAAAATTGGTTTCCAAAGCTTCTATAGTCATGAGTTAACAAATATAATTCAAAGGGCACTTGAGAAGTGCAAAAGAGAAAAGAAAAAAATAGGAAATCAGAATCAAATTATTTTCTTGTAAATGCTTGGTTTTATGAGGAATGAAAAATGGCAAGGAGAACCTTGAAAAAGACAGGCAAGGAGAAGATGAATGTAAATTTTTATAAGCATATACTAAAAAGGAAAAAAGATGAGTTCATGTAAACAAGGCAAGAAGAGTTAATATATCTAGGCGAGAATAACCCAAAAAAATTCTGGCAGGAACTTCAACCAAGGAAGAATCAAATCAAAAATAATATTAAGATAATCAATGGTTTGAATATGCAAGACAACTCTATGAGAAAGAATCAGAGGTTGAGCCTCCCTCAGGGCTCAACACAACTACAAATCTCTTCACATTATAGGAGGTGTAGATTGGAATTAAAATGTTGAAAACAAGAAAGGCAAAAGACTTGGTTGAACTTCAAGCAAAGTAGTTAAAATGGGGAAGGAACACTCTTGCACCACACATCATGGAAATATTCAACAACATCATTCAGCAAGGATTCCCAGGAGACTGGACAACTAGACTAGTGTTGGGTGCAGGAATTACACTTAAGAAAACTCCTCAACACTTAATTGTCAACCCGAGGGATTCATAAACTTAGAGACGAAGAACAGGCAATGCCAGAGATGGTATGAATCTCTCTGATATAAATCCCTACTTTCTTTGAAGGAAATATTGCAGAATTAAATCAATACGAGAAAAACATAACTTGAATCACCAAAATAATCTAAGACTGAAACAAGAAAGAATGCACTTGCGAAAAGGAGATCAAAGATAAAAAGGCATCACTCTAGTTGATTATGCTTAACTATTAAGAGTGTGTTTCTCTTCAGCAGAGGCACTTTAGCAGTCTCGTTAGATAGGCCCTTAAATCTGCTTCCTTAGAGATTTCCTTCTTTCATTAATCTGTCCTACACTAGTGCATCATCAGAGTTTTATGTAGAAGGTATAAACTGTGTCTTTACTAAAGGTTTTTCCTACTTCATGCAAGGGCTCAAACTGTTCAAGGTTCAGAGCACTCAGATCCTGTGACAAGAAACTAGTTCTTGCACCAAATCAGAGCTTCCTGCACTTAGCTTTTAATTCCTGAAATATTTGTTTAATTGTCACAAGTGTTACTTTGTTGTAAAACCAGATTGCATATATGAAAAGTAAATGTTTCTAAAATTAACGAAGTGCAGAAATAAATAAACATAAACATCTATCCTATCATAACCATTCGATGAAAGAAAGTTGTGGAAAGTAAATAAAGACTTGCTGTAACACACCAACGTGCGTTGGTGCAGGTGTATGTTTCCTGCTTGGACCAGGCAGGAAAGCCAATCAACCAAAACTGTAGAAAAGAAGTGTCACACCAATGTGCATTGGTGCAGGATGATTTCTCCTGCTTGGACCAGGTGGAGAAAGCCAATCCAAAATCAGTGCAAGAAAGTAAATTGCAAGAAGATAAATTGTAGGATAATAACTTGCAGGAAAATAAATTCTATTTGCTCTACACAACGGATCCGTTTCACACAGACAGGAATTTATGCGCTAAGAGCTAAATCACACTTCGACAATAAAACATGAATTACAAAAAGAAGGGAATGGGGGAAACGTGTTGGGTTGGCTGGGCCCTAGCCAACCAGCGTGTTTCCCTCTTAAGCAAAAACGCTACTCAGCACTTAATTTAATCAATCAGCCAAACCATAAAACATAATTCATAGAGCCGAGTCAAAATTCCTTTTTATTAGATCATTGAGGAAAATACATGCGTGAATACACGTTCAACCCAGATTTGGGCGACAACAAAATAACCTGTTATTGCCTCTCTGTTCTTCTCTATTTTCTTAAAACTTTTCCTCCTAAGTCCTATTTACAAATTACATTATATAGATCTGTTGGCCGAAGGCTGAAATAGATAGTTCAACCACTTTATAACAAAATGCAGAATTTAGATTTTTCCGTCTTCGCAATAAAACGGTTTTGCAAAACTGGCCTTCAGCTTCCACACTTCACGGTTTTAATCTTTTGTTGCCTTCGGATTATGTGTTGTCGTGGCAGAAACTGCTTGAGTTAAGGCGGTGATAGAGGGGGTATGATCCGTCGTGAAGATATGTTGTGTTGTTCATGGTACAAGATCTAATCCTGTACTAGGATCAGCAATCACGATAAGCATTCTAACCACCAAACAACATTAGAGATATTGATAAGTTACAAAGGATAATTTAAAAGTAAGAAATCATATAATAAATATTAAATAAATGCTAAATCGAATTAAAACATGAAGAATAAAGGTTTGTGCAAAATATGTCACCATGCTTGGACTGGTGCAGGATGAGAGTGCATAAAGGAGGTGAAACAGGGGTAAATGGTTATGGTTTAGGAAGGGAAAAGTAGTAAAAAGAGAGCAAATTAGGGGGCTAACACCTAGCAATAACCCGTTTTAAAAGTGGATACATTAATAATCCGTCAAATTATAGAACCATTATGATCAATCCTTTGTTTGCAAATATTTCTGCCAGCATGGTAGAAAATAGAACCAGTAAGTGGGAAGAAGTAAAAGAAAAGAGGGCGAAAGGACAAGTGGGTTTTAGGCCGAAGCATTCTACAGTGGATCACAGCATCACGTTGAGACACATTATTTAAAATGTTTGGGGGGGTAAAGAAGAAGTATTTTGCTGTTTTTTTTACTTCAAAAAGGCATTTGACACAGTCCCTAGAGATAAGTTGTGGTGTATAATGGAAGAATGTGAAATTAATTTTCATTATAGAGATGTTGTCCAAATACTATATGAATAAGTGAAATTCAAAATTAGAACCTCAGTGGGTAGTTCAGAAATATTTAGAAGTGACATTGGAGTCAAGCAAGTTTTCCCTATATCCCCTACTCTTTTTGGTTTATATATTGATAAACTGGAAGAGTGGCTAAATTTGCAATATGTGGATGGTGTTCGGTTGGGGGAGTTTGTGATAAAGATTATTTTATATGTTTATGATCTTGTATTGATTTCTAAATCGGCCCATGGATTGCAGATGCACCTATATGCCCTTGAGCATTTTTGTAGAGCAGTGGAGATGCAAGTCAATATTAGCAAGACCAAGATAATGATTTTCTCTAATAAAAGGAAGCAGAGTCAGCATATGTTCTTCTTTGAAGGCAACATTCTTGAAGAAGTAAATGAGTACAAATACCTTGGGATCGATTTCAACAACAAACTTAATTGGGAGGACTGCAGAAAGAAGAGAAAATTACGAGGGTGGAAATCATTATATGCTCTTCAAAACAGATGTAGAGAGGCAGAGTTATGGGATTGGAAAACAATTAAAGTGCTTTTTCGACTCCTAGTTTGTCTAGTGATGCTATATGGGTGTGAATTGTGGGCTAGCAACACCCCTATCTCAAAGTGGAAGCAAATTGAGAAAATCCAAAAATTATTGATCATGAGCAAGTTCAAAATAAAAATTTTGGTACCTTATGAGATAATGTTGAGTGAAACAGGAGCAACTCTCATTGAATAAATTGCTATGGTGCGGCTCATAATATATCTAAAGATAATTGAGCAAATGGGAGTAGGTAGATGGCCTAATGTTATCTTCAAGGAAGGCATGAGTGAAATAAAGAAAACATGGATGAGACAAAATTACACATGGATGCAAAAATGGAATATCTACCTCAATTCTTGTCCCACAAATAGCAAGGAGCTAAATAATTGTGTTATGGAGAAGTTTCGTAACCATGTATGGGGAAAAGAGTTGGGTAGAAATAAGAAGTACTACATTGAAGAATTCAACCCTACGTATGATCTCCAACAAAAAGAGTACATTGGAGCTAACATTCCGTGGAGGGAAAAGGTTTTATTGCTCAATTAAGAACCAACTCGCATCATCTTCGATGTCAAACAAGACGGTGGAAAAGGCCTAATGAAGCTTGGTAAAAACAAGTGTGTACATTTTGAACATCTGGAGCAGTGGAATCGGAAAAACATTTAATTTTGGAATGTGATGTGCTCAAAGACATCAAAGAAAGTTATGGGAATATGTTAGCATCGGTTTCTTGGCATTATCTTTTCACCGATGAGATTGTTGGAAGGTTGGGCCAGCTCATTATCAATTTGAATAAGAAAAGAACTGAAATGCAAAAGGTGAAAAACAAGGAACTATAGTCCCATAGACTATTTTTAGTCTCATGGACGTTAAAATTTCATTTCAATTATCAATTGATGATTACAAATTTTCATATATGACGTGTTTGCATGAATCACATGTGTCTTCTGCATTGCAGGTGTCAAGCAGCAAAACTCCAGCTATTATTATAGCAAGTATGCTCCCATATTCTAAATATTTAGTATGGAGGTGCTTCAACTGCGTTCGGAGATAAAAAAAAATGTTATGAAACCAGCTCCAAAAATAGAAGAGAAGAGATATCAACGCCTTAGAAATCAGCGACTTCGAGGGGGAAACCTATGATACATTACATAAATGAACAATTCTTGGATGATACAAATGAAAAAACCTCCTTCTATATATAGGGGTCCATGGGATCATAATATAATCCTAGCGGACCTAATAATAATAATGTAAGGGAACAATAATAACAATATGGGGGTTACAGGGGCACAAAAATAACAATAAGGGGGCTACACTAATAAAAATAAGGGACTACACTAGTAATATGGGGACCTAACATGCCCCTCTCCTTCAAAAAGTGTTGTCCTCAATGCTTGAGTAGCTATGGATGCTTTTGTATAAAATTCTCATCCTCCCATGTAGAATCTTCAGTGGGTAAGTTCTTCCACTTGATGTGATACTCTTAAATTGATCGATTTCATAGCTGTCGAGTTCTTGTTTCCATGATTGTTTCAGGTTCTAGTATGATTTTTCCTTCCTCATCAAGTTCTGGCAATATTTTTTGAACTGGAATTTTGTCACCTATAACCTTCTTTAAGCATGAAACATGGAAAATTGGATGCACTCGTGAAGAAGAAGGAAGCTCCAATTTCTATGCCATAGTACCAATATTTTGCAACACCTTGTAAGGACCATAGTATTTTGGTGATAATTTATTATCCTTCTTAGCTTGCTTGAGGGACATTTGTTTGTATGGTTGTAGCTGTAAAAATACCCAGTCTCCTACATCAAAACTTCTCTCGCTATGATGTTGATATGCATGTCGTTTCATTCGATTTTGTGCCAAATTGAGGTCATCCTTTAAGAGTTGGAGAACTTGTTGTTGATGCTCGATGTGATCTTCCACTGATTTCACCCTAGAATTTTCTCTTAAAGATGATGTGATGGATGGTGGATGATATCCATAAAGTGCCATAAATGGGGTCATTTTTGCTGTAGTATGGAAGGAAGTGTTATACCACCATTCCGCTAGAGGCAACCACTTGACCCATTATGTTTGTTTATCAGATACAAAACAACGAAGATATCCTTCCAAACATTTGTTCACTATCTCAGTTTGACCATCAGATTGAGGATGATAAGATGAGCTATGAGCTAGTTGAGTACCCAAAAAAGATAATAATTTCATCCAAAAATTTCCAATAAAATTGGGATCTCTGTCATTTACCATAATCTTTGGGTTTCCATTTAGCTTTTGAATTGTTTCCATCAATGCAGTAGCAACTGTACTTGATTTAAATGTATGAGACAATGCACAAAAGTGTGCATACTTGGTAATTCTATCAACTACCACCATGATGACACTTTTTCCTTCGGACTTAGGTAAACCTGTGATAAAATCCATTGAAATCTCCTCCCAACGTTGACTTGGAATGGATAAAGGTTGTAGAAGACCCGGGGTCTTAACTGTCTCAACTTTATTGTGTTGGCAAACCAAACATTCTACCACAAACTTTTGAATATCAGACTTAAGGCCATCCCAAAAAAATTCTTTCTTCACCCTGTGGTAAGTTATTAAAAATCCTGAGTGTCCTCCTAAAGGAGAAGTGTGCAATTCCAAAAGAATCTTTTGTTTTATTTGGGAATTCTTACAAAGATATAAGCGATCTTTATACCATAAGGAATCATTTTTCCAACTAAATGTATTAGATGTACTAGGATCTTGCTTCAACTTTTGAATGAGTATCCACACTTCTTCGTCCTTCTTACATTCATCTCTTGCTTCGTTTATCCAATCTGGTTGGATAATAGAAATTGCACAAAGCAATGCTTCCACCTCTTCATCCTTTCCTGAGAGTGCATCTGCAACAACATTTAGCTTCCCTTTTTTGCAGATGATTTCAAAGTCATAACCCAACATCTTTGTGACCCATTTTTGCTGCTCTTCTGAAGATAGTATTTGTTCCAAAAAGTGTTTAAGACTACCATGATTAGATTTTATCTTGAAGTGCCTTCCCATTAGGTAAGGTCGCCATTTATTTAGTGCATGTAGTATTTCCAACATTTCCTTCTCATAAATAGATTTCTATAAATACTTTCCTTTGATTGGAGGACTTTCAAAAGAAATGGGTCTTCCTTCTTGCAATAATACAGCACCAATTCCATTTCCTAAGGCATCACATTCCACAATAAAGGTTTTTGTGAAGTCTAGCGTAGCTAAGACCAGTGCTAGGCACATTGCCTCTTTAAGATGTTCAAAGGCCTTAGTTGCTTCAGGAGTCCATGAAAATGCATCTTTCTTCAATAATGTTGTAGAGGTGCTGCTATTCTCCCATAATTCTTAACAAACTTACGATAATACCCTGTTAACCCGAGAAATCCTTGCAACTGCTTTATGGTTGTGGGGACTTTCCATTCCTTAATGGATTTAATTTTTGTAGGGTCTACCTTAACACCCTCGTGAGATACAATATGACCCAGATATTCCACCTCTTGTACTCCAAAGAAAAATTTGGATTTTTTTGCATATAATTGTTTCTCCTCCAATATTTTGAGCACCCTGTCAACATGTTGACATGATCCTTCCAAGACCTATTGTATATTAGTATGTCATCAAAAAATACTAGCACAAATTTTCTAAGGAAGTGTTTGAAAATGGAATTCATCAACCCTTGAAATGTAGAAGGTACATTGGTAAGGCCAAAATGCATGACCAAAAATTCATAATGACCCTCATGAGTTCGAAATGTTTTTTTCGAAATATCTTCATTCTTCATTCTAATTCGACGATATCCTGAATGAAGATCCAACTTGGTAAAAAAAATAGCACCATGTAATTCATCAATCATAGGAATGGGAACTTTATCTTTAATAGTGAGCTTATTGAGCTCCGTATAATCCGGACACATGCGCCATGATCCATCCTTCTTCTACACCAATACTACTGGAGCAGAGAAATAACTTTGACTAGGTTGAATTATACCATCTTCTAACATTTTTGCAATCATACGTTCAATTTCTCTCTTTTGGACATAAGATATATGTAAGGCTTGATATTTGGAGGAACACTTCCTAGAATCAAATGAATAGCATCATCATGATCACGAATAGGTGGGAGTCCTTTGGGAGTATCAAACACCTTGGAATGATTATCTAAGAATTTTTGGAGATCTGGAGAAATAGATGATTTTGATGTTGGAACTTCTAGTGAGCATAATTGTGAAATTACACCTCGTTGTTCTTTCTTCAAAAGCTTTGTTGTGACATTAGAGCTTATTATGTTTCCTGGCTTCCCTGCGATACCCCGTAATTCGATTTCTTTTCCTTCCAAAAAAAAATTCAAGAAAATTTCTTGAAAATTAAAAGCTACCGTCCCTAAAGATTGTAACCATTGTACTCCTAGTACAACATCAGCACCTCCCATTGGAATGGAAAGCATTGGAATATTCAATACATATTCCCCCATGGTTAGCTTGATATTATGGCATTTTACAGAGAAATTTATAGTTCCTCCATTTTCAACCATGACTTGACATTTTGGTGTTGGGTATAGGAACAATTCAATTCCTTGGCTACCTTACAATGAATAAAATTATGGGTGCTACCTGAATCAATCAACACTATTACGTTTTTCTTCTTGATATCCCCTTCTATCTTGAGAGTTTGAGGCGTGGTAATTCCTGCCAATGCATTACACGATATGTTCGGACTCATTTCTTCTTCTTCTGTGGTTGGTTCCTCACGTATATCCTCTTATTTTGAAATTTCTTGTTCATTTTCTTCCTCCTCTTCACAATCTATGTAAAATAATTTCTTCTCGGCACACTTATGAACTTTAGTGTATTTTCTATCACAACTGTAGCAAAGCCATTTTGCTCTTTTTTCTTCCAATTGTTGTGGTGTCAACCTTGTAGGTTGTGGAAGTCGAGGAGTAGTAATACTTCCATCTTTATAGATGTGAGTGGTAGGCTTTCTTGTTGCCATAATTTTACATTCAATTTTTCTTTCCAACCTGCTCCAATGTTATGAAACCAACTCCAAAAATAGAAGAGAAGAGAGATCAACGCCTTATAAATCAGCCACTTCGAGGGGGAAACCTCCAATACATTACATAAATGAACAATTCTTGGATGATAAAAATGAAAAAACCTCCTTCTATATATATGGGTCCATGGGATCACAATATAATCCTAGCCGACCTAACAATAATAATGTAAGGGAACAATAATAACAATATGGGGGTTACAGGGGCACAACAATAACAATAAGGGGGCTACACTAATAAAAATAAGGAACCACACTAGTAATACGGGGACCTAACAAAAAAATTCTTGCATTTTCATTTTTGTAGCCAGCTTTTTCAAGGTGTGGTTTTCAAATTCAACTTCCAAAACTATGTTTACAGGATCGATTCTCTTGAACTTCAAGCTATGCACAACAACAACCAAAGGCAGTGATAGTAAGGTAATAGCACATGCAACATCCAAGTCGGTAGAGGTACCAAGGGAAGTTTACCCCACAAATCCTGTAGGTTCGCCGACAGAGGAGATGGGAGCAGAGAATTCGCCAAACCTACCAATAGGGTATCGCATAGGTGGACAACCCTAATCCATTATGGTTTGAAAGAAAATATCCTAGTAAGCAGTCACAAAGCCGAGTAGTAGCAAATATAGAAGCACAGAAAAAAGTAGAGGTAGCATAAAGAACAACATAGGTGGCAACGCCCCGCAGTAGCTTAATTTCTATATTGAGAGCATATTAGATATCAAGTTCACCCCATTTATATAGAAGCAAATTATCTTGAAATTTATGCTATTGTTTTCATATTCAGTTTGTTGCAATTTTACCAAGTTGGCATTAATGTGTTATGCCCAGATAGTGAAATCATCAGAGGAAATGTTTTCAACTAGATTTGAGGTTGTGGGGTTGTACATGGTTTGATGTTTGTTTCTAACCGTCCTTTTCCTACCATTATTTGTTGCACCTGAGAAAGCCTGCAACAATTTGTTAGGAAAAAACATGATTTTGGGGATCATACTGGTCATATTGTTAGTTTCCTAGATAATTACCCTTTTTCTAATTGATTTGTTGGATATGATCAAAAAAATATTTCTGTACCCCTCTACTTGATATCAGGTACATATTTTTCCACCATTTTGCGTGTGGTTCAAGATAATAATGGACATTATGATATTGGTTCTATCGGTTCAACCCGCATAAGGAAGTTGTTAGTATGTAATATTGATTTACTATTTATTAGGGATAGTTATAACTAAGAAGAATGTTCATCCTTATATGATATCCATGGAGTTATAAGCCTGAATATGTGTAATAGTCAGAAGACAACAAATACCCATGAAAATGGTAACAACAGCTACACATATACAAGAAGAGAGAGATCAAGGCGCGGGAATAGGTCCCTCACCATGGTAAACTCGTATTTCCATATCTAAGTTAAAAAAAGGTTGACATTTTTATTATTTTATTCTATAATCAGTCTGCATGCGAAGCAGTGAAATCATATCTCTATCTAACAGATGCTTGTGATTGTGATTCAGATGTTCATAATATGGATTCAGAGCCAAATGTTAGGGATGAAGCACCAGATGTTCCAGATGAAGAACTGGATGATTGTCTAGCAAAAAATAGCCATTGAGATGTTCATAATAGGGATTCAGAGCTAGATGTTAGTAATGAAGCACCAGATGTTCTAGATGAAGAAATGGATGATCGTGGTGGATTCTCCTAGCAAAAAAAATCCGTTTCGTGTTCGACCAACCCTCACTCGGTTCATCCCTCTTCCTAATGACCTTTTTCCTTTGGCCGGAAATAGAGATTAGTTAACACAAATCCTATATCCTCTCGTAATTTGTCTTTCTACTCTAGTGAATTGTATTTCTATTCCAACTATCTAAAATAAATATTTTTAATGCATAAATTGTAACACCCTCCTCCCACATTTACCTAATCTAATCGGTCCACTAGGGAAAACATGTGACGAGAGGCTAATATGATGTGATTGAACTCCCCAGTATAGTTAAGGAAGTGAAAATGACAAAACTAAACCAATCTAACCTTCCTCAAGAGCTACAGACCCTTCAAGAGGCAACCAACCCTTCCAAGTGGCCAACCCCTAAGACAACTTGAAATTTTATTGATCTAGACCCTTAGTAGCTCCCATGAAAAGCCATGCAAGTGATTGAGGCCTTCCAGTCGCTCCCACGGCAAGGCATGCTAGCAACTGTGGACTTTTCTAGGCATTTCTGAGCTAGCGACACCAGATTATAAGCCAATTTTTCAGGGCTAGGTCTCAGACCACTACCCAGAACTCCATGAAACCTTCATAAATGAATAATAACAATCGAACTAAGATATTAATGCAATCACTGATACAAGAAATTGATCTCACCCCTACTAGCCATGATAGGAATTTCGTCAAACATGCCACAAATATGTAATCTATAGGTCATAACAACGTATATGAGCATAGTGGTCTCATACTTATTTGAGATTCATAAAGAAGAATTTATTCCTTATCACAATAGCTTCATTATCATCTATTATTTCATATATTTATTGTACATTCATTTTCTAATCAAAACATGATGAGAGCCATACAACAAGTCTATCATAAAACATACTCATAACCAACATTTAACAAATAGAATTAATAAGGATATAACAGCCATAAAAACCACATATGAACCAATAAATTTACACATGAAATACCAAGGATAAGAAGCTAATCTTATTAATGAATTCATATGCCAACCAATTCAGGGACTTCCATGAACCACCCAACCATAGATTGGGTTGAACCAATTTTTTCTTTCAACCAATCACCCCGATGTCATATTCCAAGCATGAATGAGGGACTCAAAACCAAACCAAACTAGGTTTCCTCGGGCTTTACCACAATCCCCACTGGATCAATAGGCTCTAAATAAGCATGGATGCCATTGGATTCGATCTGTATTTGGAAACTTGAAGTTTTGATGAAATGTTCAAGTTAATTTTTATGTCTTTTAGGAAATTAGGAAATTTGCAAACGAACATAAATTAATGGTTTTTAACTCAGTTTGTAGCATAAAAATAGTTACAATAATACCATAAATAGTAACACAAGACAAAAAAATGATGAAGGAGTTCACCCCTCCTAGGCTACATCTCCTGATCCAACTTCCAATGTTGGGCCTCTTTCATTAAGTTATAAAATATGTGATTACATGGATTTGCAATGCCTAGAATGCAAAAATAATGTCACCAATGGCTCCAAAATAGTCAAAAACCCCAAGTTAGGCTCTTATTGGGCTCAATTTGGCCAAAAACTAAAGAATTTTTGCTTCTAAATGATCTACAAACTACATTGGCCTGCTAACCATCCTATGAATCCACCATTTTTGGAACCGTCGAGTGACAAATTAGCTCGGCGTTGGCAAGATTCGCGTCGAATTAGGTGCAAAATTCCACATGTTTTAAATGCACAATGAACCCCCGTGAGCGGAGATATTGGTCTACGTGCCCTCATATTTGTCATTGGATCTAGGTCATTTTAAGCTTTGCGCCAACTATTTTAACATGTGCTGCAACTATGGTTTGGTTTTATGGCCACTGTGGTTGAGTTTCAAAACTACATGCCAAACGTTAAATATTCGATTAACTATGGTATGGTTGTATTTCTCTAGGGTGTAATAACCCACCTTCAAATTGTGGTGAAGGCCTGTTACTGGGGCTTTGGGACTGGGGTTAGGCGCGAGCCCCTGGCGCCCTTGCCTTTGGTCTCGTGGGTATGGAGTGATCGGGACTAGGCCTTAACCCCGGCCTTGTCCCCCAACTGCGATACCATTAAAGTTTAAATAGAACATTGCGACTATATAGGTAAGTTCCACTAGTGGCATGGAGGTAAGGCATCATGTTTCCACTCCAAAGGTCGTGCTTCAATTCCGGTGAGGCCCATAAAAAAAAATTATTGCACCGTTGGGAGGCCACATGGTTTCCCTCCATTGGCCCATGTGGCATCCAACCATTGGACCACTTTAACCACACAATCAAACAATTGAATCAAAGGGAAATTTTACCAATGAGATGGAGCCACTTGGAAGCCTACCATTGGCCCTTAAAAAATAATAAAACTACCCAATCACCCTACCCAGTCAATGTACGAACTGCATAGTCATTGTACCTGCACCCAACTGCAATTTTTTTAGTTGTTTAGGAAAACGATCAGAACATGATATCAGGAGTATACGATATCGGTTTTGAGCGATTCAAGTTTCATTGGATTCAGGGAGATGAGATCTACGTTTTGGAACTAGTTTCTAGCATTTTTGAACACTTTGATTTTGAGAAATTTACGGATCCGCTGGATCATTCCTCCCCATTGGAATCTTTTGGACCTCCAAAATATCATTTTTAGACAACAAACACATGAGGGTACAGTTCCCTCACCCTTCCAATCTCAATCCATTTGGATTTTCTTGGATTTGCCCCTTTGAACCCCACATGAAGGTCCACGTTCCCTCATTTTGAAGTTCTTGTTTTCATGTCAAGGATGGTGTCTTGCTGCAATTATTCAAGATATTCAAGAGAGAAATCTTCAATTGAAGGAATCTAAACGTTCTCTCCTTGATCTTAAATTAATGGAGGCTCATACAATCTCAAATTTTAAACATTAACAATTGCATATATTTGCATATATGCAGGAAAATCTAATCGAAAGGAAGTATTACCAATATTTTCTAAAATATTTAATGGACCATATCTGATTGGTTTCAGTTTTTTACCTTCTCCTTGGAATATTTCATTTTTAATGTGAAGCCAAACTTCATATCCCACTTGGAAATTGTGACCAACATGATGCTTTTCATGTCATGTCTTGTACTTAGCTTTACTCTTTTCCAACTATTCTTGAACCATATGATGCACCAATTGAACTTATTCAATGAATCTATTGGCCTTATCTATGTCACTATGTCCATCAATAGCAACATATTTCCCAAAGATAAAATCTAAAGGAGATTTGGTAAGTATCCCAAGCATGCCTCAAATGGCGATGTTTGAGTCAATGAATGTTTGGCCTAGTTGTAAGCATGTTGAAGGTAGTGCAAATGTCATCCCACAACTTAGGATGCTTGCTGCAATAACCACGAAGAAGATGTATTACCATTTTGTTCACCACTTCTATTTGGCCATCTGTTTGCGAACGGAATGTTGTTCTCTTTTTCAATTTGGTGTCCATGAGTCCCCATAAGCTTGACCAAAATTTCCTGACAAAGCGAGAATCTTGATCAGAGATAATGGATGTGGGCAACCCAAAATGCACTCATACATTTTGAAAGAACAACTGTGTAGTATGTTTAGTTGTAACCTATTTTTTACAAGGCATGAAAATACACATTTTGTTGAAATGATCCACAACTACATAAATATAATCATGACCTTTCCTAGAAATAGGTAGACTTCCCACAAAATCCATAGAAACAACAAGAAGTGGAGTATACAATCCAAACTATATATTGCTAGGCTTACTAAAAGCAGATAAAGAACATCCTCTGAAATATCGTGACACACTTTCAAGCATACGAGGCCAGTAAAAATACCTTTGTAATTGTGACATTGTCTTACCTACACCAAAATGACCAACAATAAGAGAAGTATGTTCTTCCCTTATGATGTTGACTCTTTCTCCCTATGGAATACATATCTTGACAAGATGATGTTGAGCCCCAAAGATGTCCTTTTCTTTCACCAAATTTCACTTCATTTCCTTTGTCCTTTATCAATTATAGGCTTAAAAGATCAATAGGATTTATTAAATTCACTTTAAGAATGCATACAATAACTGACTTACTAAAATTTTGTGGTCTTGTTGTTGTAGTGATTTTTTACTAGACTTAGCTACAGAATGCAGCCATTCTGTAGCTAGTCTCATATTCCGCAGCTATCTTTATGTTCACACAGGTTATAGGTGTCACTTAAAGGAAAAATGCATATGTTTGAATTCCAGAACTCAACTACATCATTCCTTGCCCTCTACGAAGTCTGAGCAAAAATCTGCAAGTGGTTATGCACGTGGAGGAAACTAAAACTAAGAAGTAGACTTCTACCAGGACAAGGACTCTGCAGGTGTCTTCAGCAAAGTACGAGGCCTCAACAGGAGTTCTAATTTGATTTTGATTGAAAAAGACACCTATCCCTATTTCTTCTCAATGACAGTTATGTATTTTGTTTATAAAAATAACTTGGTGAACCGAGAGACAATTAGCTAGTTGATGTTTTGTTGTTAAGTTTTCCAAGACTGTAATACTCTGTTTTTGAAGCATTTTCCTTTAATGAAAGAAGTAGAACTTTAATACATGATCTGAAGCAATCTTGAGGAGATTCGTGTGTGCCAATCCGATGGTAGAGGGCCCCTACTGTCCGAAAGGCTTTGTGCATATTTTTCTAGATAAGTAACTTTAGCTCTGTTTCGTTCTTAATTTAGGCAGTTTTCTGAACTTCATGTTTTATGATTACTTACATCGAATAGTGCAGTCAATCTTGTTCTCATGAATTGTTCCAAAATATCACTAACACTGAATGAGATAGAGTTGTAGTATTTCGAAGGCTAATTGTCTATTAGTTCAGTTATGTTCATTGCATTTTAAGTTTTATTAGCTAGTTGTATTCTAGTTCTATTAAATTCGACTTAAAGGCCTTCATTATTTACAAATTTCTCTTGTTCTTAGTCTCTTCTAACACATTGCTATCATATGGAAAAGAATTAGTAATATCATTTTAAGGTCTTGACTGTTTTGCAATTTCTCATAATTTTACAAACAACCTTTTTCCAAAGCTATTCCAAGAGATCTCTAACCCTTGAATAAGGCTTAATAGTAACATTTTGAGTTGCAGAATGGGTTGATTTTAGTGTCATAAGTTAAATTAGCATAGAGTTCCTTACTATGTTGTAGATAATCTTTTCTCAACGTGTTCCAACAAATTTCTAACTATGGATGATATTTTCTCTGTGATATTGTAAGTTGTTGTTTACTTAAAAGAACCTCATTGCATCAAACTTATCCTTTTCTCAAGTTGTTCCAACATACCTCTAATGAAATGAATTGGACTGAGTTAATGTTATGAGTTACTTTCCTTGTCAAGCTTTGCAATTGGTGAATTAGCATTTTCTGTTCTTAGGTGCCATACATAGATTAGAGTAGATTTTGCTCTGTTTTAGTGTGACCAATAACTTCTCTTTGCCAACAATTTAGTTCTTTTCCTCTTAGCACAAAAACACAAAACCAAAAACACTAGAAAAACACTAAACACAACGAAGTAGGAAGAAGATACCTAGGCACATATAGTGCACTTCACTTCAACAGTTTACTAGCCCTGGTTGACAATTTATGACATCAATTTAGGAACACTAAGTTGAGCAGACAGATGATACAACAATTTATCATGCACATGATAATCTAATTCCTCTACTTGGTTACCTTGACACAACATTGCATAGACATCCTTAAAATCCTCATCTAAAGCATATTTCTCAACATAGATCCCATGCATGATAGAATTATGCTTAAGAAAAATGGATGCAATAAAAATTGGTCTAGATATCATATCAGAAACCTTGTTATAGATACATTTCTTGTACCTTATCACCAAGTGTAATTCTTGTAAGAAACCCATCCATATTAAGTGCCTCGCTTGTTGTAGCTTGGTTTGCGATCGCAAGTATTGCAATGGTTTATGATCAGTGTGAATGACAGTTTCCTTACCCATCAAGTAATGTTTTCATTTTTTGACACTTTTCACTAAGGCATACACTTCTTTGTCATATGTAGTATAGTTAATCACTTCACCGTTAAAATTTCCAAAATGAAAACAGATGGGCTTACCATGTTGCATCAAGAATGCGCCCATGGAATAATCACTTACATTGGTTTGTATCTCAAATTATTATCTCAAGTCTGGAAGTGCAAGTATGGGTGTTGAATTTATTTATTTTTTCAATGCATTGAAGGATTTATGTTGTTTGCCTCCCCACTTAAAAACTTGTTTTACACTTTTCAATGCATTTAATGGAGCTGCAATGGAAGAAAAGTTAGAAATGAACTTTCTTTAATATTGGGTTGCTCCTAAGAAACTTATAACCTCTGTCATAGTATTGGGTTTTTTCCAATTCAAAATGACTTCGACCTTTGAGGGATCTATCTTCAACTCACCCCCTCCAACAATATGACCTAAGTAGACTAAAGAAGTTTTTTCAAATTCACATTTAGACATCTTTAAAAAAAACTTTTCTTTCTTTAAGACATCTAGAATTTTGCCAACATGTTGTACATGATCTTCTCGATTCTTGATGAAAATCAATATGTGATATAAGTAGACTATCAAAAAATCATCAATACAATGCCTTAAACCATCATTCATAACCCTCATGAATGTAGGATCATTAAAAAGCCCAAATGGCATAACCAACCACTCAAACAAACATTTATTTATCTTGAATGGTGTCTTCCAAATGTCTCCTTCAACAATCGTAATATGATGATAGCCACTCCTCAAGTCCAACTTAGTGAAATAAACAACATCTTTCAACTGATCAAGTAAATCATCAATTCGAGGAAGAGGGTAATGGTTCTTTACCGTAATTGTTTTCAATGCTCTAAATTCCACACACATGCGCCATGTACCATCCTTCTTTGACACTAAAACAATAAATGACCTGCATGGCGATGTGCTTGGTCTAATGACCCCTTTATCAAGCAACTATTGGATTTCTTTCTTGATTTCTGCATTTTCCATGATTAACATCTTGTACATTCCAATGTTTGGAAGAGGACAATCTTGTTGCATTTGGATCTCATGTTGGATTCCTCTTTTAGGAGGAAATCATTTAGGCTCCTGAAACATCTCATCATAGGTGTTAACAACCTCAATCAAATCATATTTTAACCTTGCATCATAACCTTGGAAGGCTTCATTCTCAAAATGACTTTTGGGTTTGATCATCAAAAATACAAAATTATTGCTATAATTAACAAGCCTCTTCATTTGTCCAGCATTCACAAGAGATAAATTTGATTTCTTGTGATGTGCTCTAAAAATGTACTCAATACCATCTTTAAACAAATTATACTTGTTCTCATGGCGATGAAAGATGGCTTTTCTGTCATAAAGATATGGTCTTCTCAAAACAATACCACATATGTCAAGTGGAACTACATCAATTTCTACCTCATCAATAAAGTTTGCAGTGATGGCGAATTTCAGTTTGCATTTTCTTATCACTTGCAATTTTTCATTCTCACATACCCAACCCAAAGGATAAGGTTTAGGATGAGGAATGGTTTCTAAATTAAGTTTCTTGAAAATGGTTTCTGAAATTAGGTTTTCTTGTGATCCACTATCAAACAAAGTGTCTATTTTGTTATGTTTTGAGATAACTCTAATATGCAAAATCTTATAATATTCCAAATTAGCAGTCAATTAATTGGAATATTAATTTTGATTCATTTCGAAATTTCCTAATGTTGGGCAGAAATAAAGTGGGTAGGGAACCCCAAAAGAATAATTAAGTCAAATAAATTATTTTCCTAAAGTCCCTAAGGGGAAATTGTGGCTTTAGTCGTGGGGTCGAATTGGCCTTAGGTGGCAGCGTATTAGAGGCACGAAAAGGACAGTGTGGGATTGGCTGGAGAAAGGAAGCACGTGATTGGCCCTAGGAGAGGCAAGCAGGCCAAGGTGGGGCCTAAGAAATATGGTGGGCCTCAATAGACAAAAGGAAGAAGGAAAGGCTCATTTTGGTAGGCATTCATCTTATTTTCTCTTGGTCATTTTGACTGAGCACGGTTGAGCCGGAAATCAAAGTATGCAGTTTTTTTTAGCACGCGAGATCTTCAAGCGAAGATCTCAACCTATACCTTGGGGGACTTCGAGTGCTCGCTAAGGATAGGATTCCTACATTTTGGTGACATAATTACACAACAGCAGCAACAGGAATAGTGTAGCCCCTTCAGGACTGCATAGAGGCAAAGTAGATTGCATAGTGATTGCGCAGTCCAGTTTGGTGTGGGTGCGGGGATTGTGGAGAGCATAGGAGTTTCAACAATAGATTTGGAGGGGAGGCTAGCCATCTCCTACTAGGGATTTTGGTAGCATTCCAGAGGCATTTCCCAACAGTGTCATTCAGAGCTTCGATGTTAGTAAAATTTTGCACAGAATAGTTGGCCATTTTCATCATGGTGCCCTAAATATTATGCAGCAAATAACCACAAAACTCCCCAAAGCAGCACTCAAGCAACAGGATGTATGCAAAGGATGTACCTTGGGGAAGTACACAAAATCCACATTCCATGATTGGGACAGCAAAGCACATGTAATCCTTGAAAGGATCCACTCTTATGTATATGGACCTTTCTCGACAGCCTCCACTTTCAGACTCAAATATTTTGTCATTTTTATTGATGACTTCTCATGGAATTGTTGGATCTTCTTCATGCAGAAGAAATATGAGACATTCTCCAAGTTCGTAGAATTCTAGGCACTGGTTGAGAAATAAACTGGCAAGAAGGTGAAGGCTCTCATGAGCAATAATGGAGGTGATTACATGTCAAATGAATTTAAAAATTTATGTGTGAAAGAAGGCATCTTATGAGAGTTAAAAGCACCCCACAACCCACAGCAGAATGGAGTGGTTGGGAAAAAGAGCCATAGAAATTTGGGATAAGCAAGGGAGATTTTGCATGACCAAGGCTTACCACTACACTTATAGGCAAATTCATGCAACACAACAGTCTATTTGCAGAACTGGAGTCCTCATCATATGTTTGGCATGATTACATCGGAGGAGTCTTTCTCGGGGAGAAAGTCAGATGTGTCGCATTTTAGTATTTTTGGAGCCTTTTTTTATTGCCATGTCTCCAAAGAATCAAGGAAGAATCATGCGTTGATAGCAGAATTGGGAGTATTTGTGGGTTACACATAAACTCCTCACAACTACCGTGTGTACTTGTCATCCCTCAAAATGACAGTTGTGTGAAGGGATGTAAAATTTGATGAGGAGAGAGTGATGTGGTGCTCTCTTGAGAGGCAGCTTCAGATCCCACCTGAAGAGGAGCTTTTAGCTCCAAAGGAGGATCCTCGGGAAGTTGTGGAGTAGCCAAAATTTAAGGAGCAGAGAGTGGAGACAACCACTCAAGCAGAACCATCTAGAGAAGGCAGAAAAAAGAACCAGGGAAGCTGAGAGACTTGTGCAATATGTGAGGGAGAATGTGGGTGCTCCTTCAATTTTGTGCAGGAAGAGAAGGTCACTTAATTGGTACACTGGCTACATGGCTCTAATGATTGAGCTTGTAGAGACTAAGCCATCCTCTTTCAAGGAAGCAGTAGAGAAACCTATATGGGTTGATGCAATGGTGGAGGAATATGAATCCATTGTAAGGAAAAATGTTTGGGAAGTGGTCCTGAGACAAAAATATAAATCAATTGTGGGTTCGAGATGGATCTTCAAGGTTAAGAAGGTAGCAAATGAAATAATAAAGAAGTATAAGGTCATATTTGTGGCCAAGGGGTACTCTCAAGTTGAAGGAATTGACTACGAGGATACCTTTTCTCTTGTAGCAAGGTACTCATCCATTAGATCAATTCTTGCTCTCGCTGCATAGATGGGGTGGAAGATCCACCAAATGGATGTAAAAACAAAATTTCTCAATGGGTATATTGAGGAGGACGTGTACATCAAGAAACTATAAGCTTTTGAGACTTTTGATTGAGAGTCTCACATGTGTAGATTCAAGCAAGCATTTTACAATCTCAAACAAGCGCCATGTGCTTGGTACACTAGGATCGATAGCTATCTCACTGGTTTGGGCTTCACCAAAAGTGACGCGGATGAAAACCTCTATCATATATTGGTAGAAGGTAAATTGTTTATTATTTTCTTATATGTTGATGATTTAATTTTAACCAGTGATGAGAATTTGACTAGATCTTGCAAGGAGGACCTTGCAAGAGAATTTGAAATGAAGGACATGGGTCTCATGCACTAATTTATTGGCTTGGAAGTATGGTAAGGTGATGGGGAATTGTTTGTCTCTCAAAGCAAGTATGCAAATGAGATAGTACCGAGATTCTGCATGGAGAGTCATAAGCCCATGGAGACAACTCTAGTGACCAACTAAAGGAAGGGGGATTCCACTTCAAGTCAGGAGGTGGATGTTACCATTTATTGGCAGCTAGTGGGTTCACTAATTTACCTTGTGAACACACGACCAGATATGTGTTATACAGTAAACCAGCTGAGCCAAGCTATATTTAGGCCAACCAAATTATTTTGGAAGGTAGCTCAACATGATTTATGGTACCTCATAGGCACTACCCAGTTTGGACTATGGTACAGACAGGTAGAGGGAGTGAAGTTGTGTGGCTTCACAGATGCAGATTGGGCGGGGAGACCGTCAGACCGAAAGAGTACATTGTGTGGAATTTTCAGAGTTAGGTCTTGTTGCAGCTGCAACAACCCCCATTTTTGGCTTGGTGTTTTAACAATAAATGGAGACCCTTCATTTTTCAACTCCCTTCTTTAGTGACATTTTGGTGAATTATGACTTTTCTTATCTTTATCGCATGGCTTGGGGGCTTTCGATCATGTTGGTTTTGATCATATTTTCGCACACCCTTCGTTTTGACCATTATGATCGATGCTTTTGAATTGTTGTTATCTCTTCTCTACATTTTGCATTCATGGAAATACTTTCATATTGGTTACAAGAAGATGATGTGGCACCTTCAATTTCCACGTCACTTCATAGTTCATGTTTGGTTGCATTGGTTGCCACATCATCTCATATTTTGCTTTTGATAACGTTTCCTCCACATCGCTTTACACATACCTACATTGAAAAAAAGTAAATCATTAAAACTTTGTAAATAAACAAATAAATATTTTATAATTTTATAAATATTGTAAATATTATAATTACATTTTAAAAAATTTAAATAATATAAATTATGTCCATTTGTATGAAATGTAAATAGTAAATATTGTATTAAACTTTTAATATATTATAAATAAGCTTTATTGTGTTATGTAAGACTCATTTTATTGTACATATTACCAATATTACCAATAATTATGTAAGGACATTTGCGTATGATTAATGAATAAGACACATTAAAATTTGTATATATGTGTGTGTATATTAATAGATGTAAACCCTTTTTATTGTAATAAATTTCATTTTGATGAACTTTGTAACCTATGTTAATGTTAAATTTTTAATAAAAACCCAACTCACAATGTATATTATTATTACCTGTGCAAACAACAAATAAATGTAACAATAAAGCAAAATAAAAGAATGAGGAATGGAATCACCGTATTGCATCCACCTCTAATCATAAAGTTAGTGTAGAATTAATATTGGTCAATGTAGAAGGGAAGTCTTTTCAATATCATGATTTTGTTGTGACGGTTCAACCTTTGCCACGATTTACTAGTTCAAAACAGAATATGCCAAAGACATTAGATGGCCCATGGTTCAAATAAATTCAGTTCTTATTTGGTAGCACATGAGCATCTCTAAATTCCAGGATTCCATCGTGATCAAGTTTTACAATACGCAACAGAGAGCAACTAAATGTGGTTTTCTCATTGCTACAACCTTTCAATGATGGCATATATTCAATTTTTGGCATCTCGCTTAGCTATTTTCCAAACAAAGGAGAATCACATAATTTCTTGAGCATGGAACTCTAAGGAAGAAAGGACTGCTGCAAATTGAAAAGCATCTCCAACAAACTCAGCTCAGTTTCCTGCCACTTAAAAGAGGATCCCAGAGACCCTGGACATTTGCGTTCACAAACAAGCATTCCCATTGGTCATGCAATTCCAAATTGAAGAAATTCAAACCAAATTCAATATACATACAATATATTTGATATATGTATGAAACATGAAAGTTATATGGATTCTTTCAATTATTTGACTAGCTTGCATTAGCTTGTGGGATGTGTTTATAATGATGGTTGGATAGATCTGCATCATCTAATTATCATTCATTTTCCTTGTTTCATGTATATAGTCAGTTTTTTTTAATGGATCCTATGACTTGTATTTTGGCTACTTTGAGTTATGAAGTTGCTTTCAATTATTTGAATGTATTTTTCTTGACTTATAATTTGTAATCAATAGTAAACTCTTGTTTAATTTATATTAACAGAGTTTTATTAATTTTTGTATGTCTAAATACATACAAATTAATGTCTATGCTTGTAGATAGTTAAATAGATTTAGTTGTACATCACTTTCTCCATAGCTTTTAGTTTCTTTGGTTTTCTTCTTATTAATTTGATTATTTTATTCTTTCAAGCTTCTTTACATAGGAGCAAAACTCTCGATGGCTAGACTTAGCCCCGGTTTCAGTCAAAAAAGGTCATCCTGTTATAAAAGCCATATCTTATAGAGGATTTTATTTCCTTCAGTTTGTTAATCACAATCATTATTACTCATAAACAAACCGAAGGCCTTCATTGTATAAGTTTTACATATTAGATAACTTAGGCTAAACTAATATTAGGCTAGTATTAGGACACGGGTAACTCGAGACCCTTTTGAACTAGTCAGGATTTCCATCACAATGGAAAGGAGTCTAATCGAGACTCTGACCGAGGCAATTCCTCACGTGTTGAGCCAGTACATTTCCAAGCATCAATAGGTCCATTGCAGATTCTTGGTACAGGAGGATGCAAAGATTTTTGGGGCTCAGCTCTGCAAAAGTAGAATACATGGCTGCAAGTCAAGCAGCATGTGAGGCGATCTGGATGAGAAAGATACTTGTGGGATTGTTTGGTCAAATGATGGATCCAACTATGATCTACTGTGATAATCGAAGTTGCATCAAGCTCTCTGAGAATCTTTCATTTCACGATCAATCGAAGCATATAGATATCTGGTATCACCATTTACAAGACTGTGTGAAGAGGCAGATAATGTTGTTTTAGTACATTTTGACAGAGGAACAATATGCTAAAATTTTGACAAAGGCCTTGTTAAGAGGGAAGTTTGAGTTCCACAAGTGTAGGATGGGGTGGCCGATAATCCCTTTCTTGTTGAAAGGGAGTAATGAAAAATGCAGCAAGAAATTCTCAATTTGATTTTTTCTTGATTAAATTGAGAAAAATCGAATTTCCACATCAGCAAACAACTTGGATGCAGTTAACTTAGGTGACATGGTTTTTGTCACTTAATTAGCTCAGTAAATTTGAGTTAGAGAAGTGAGAGTTCATTTAAGCATGTTTGATTGCTAATTTTTAGCAATCAAGATTAGTTATTTCAAGTTGTTTTCATTTAAACTAGTTCTAATTGTTGGAGGAACTAGTGGAAGGTCATTTAAGGAGTGGGACTTCAGTCAAGCTCAGTGATCATCTAGTTAACTGGTCAATTATCCCAAAATAGCTAGTGCATGCAGAGAATTTGAGTTCCCCAACTTTGGTGGAGATTCCAAGGCAATGTAACATCAGTTGTATACTAGTCTTGAGTGTACAGGTGTTGCATGCAGTCAGATGATTAACCCAAGGAATTGCGCAATCCATTTTGGAGAAATTCCTAAATAACAGGGGCCTAATTTCTCAAGGAATTGCACTAGGAAATAGGGGCTCAAGCAGAGGAAGAAATTGACTAAGTTTGGGTCAGAGCTTCTCTGTGAGCAGAGAGATAGGTTATTCACATGCAAGTTGTACTCAATTGAGCAAAGAAATTGTAATACATATCTATTCATCATATTAATGCAAGCAAGCATTGGGGTTTTTAGCAGATCGATTTCCCCGAAAAAATATTATGGTGCATGTGTGTTATTTCTTATTGCATGTCTGAGATTATTGTTCTAAATTGTGAATTTATTTCCGCAGAGCAGTAGAGTAGGTTTGTGTCTTGTGATTTTGATTAAAAATTCATAAGCAATTGCAAATCCACATCATAATTTATACAATCCATTGTATACCATAGAGACTAAAATATCAGTACAACAAATTTTGGCTTGTATGCAAGTGGAAACTAGACATCCTTTGGAATCAGCCATGTCGTGGGGGCAATCAAGATCAAGAGCCAAGAATAGTGGAAGTCAACAATCTTATCCTGAGCCTCAATACATCCTTGCATGAACAAACTTAGTAAGAAATTCACCCACTTCATCTACACCCTCTCTATGCACTTAGTGGTAGTTGCAACTTCACCAATAGGGCATTGGTCCTTCCCACATTTTAATAACAATTTTCACGCCATGATTTGGGTGGAAAACTGCATTCCATCTTATTCTATGCTAGATATTATGACTCCATGCTTCCCACGATCCATTGAAAACTTATTCATGAATTTTCTTGCCACTACCTTCTCATTATTTTAGTCAAACAAGGGCTCTATATCCCCACCATCACTAGGGAGCCCTATAATCCTAGAAATTTGATGGGTATCAATTTTTATTGGATCTTCAAGCCATAGAAAACCTCCATGGACACAGTTGAGTAGAAAATTAACACAGATATTCGCCTTTGAACTCTTGCCAAAATGTAGTACATATAGAAGGTTTAATATGCTATAATTTTCTAGTCCTATGCCCCATTATTGCACTTCGATGACCACTGGCTAACCTAGTTGTTCAATCCAATTGGTGTCCCTTTCTTCAACAAATTCAAGGAAATTATTCGGATATTATATGTCATGGTTATTATACTTCAATTTATCAACCATCACCAACATATCCCCCTTCTTTATAACCCCATTTGGAATTGGGGCTATTAGTAACTTATATTTAGGCTCTTTGGGCAGCAAAATTTTGGATTTTGCAGCAAGTTGTGGAAGTGGCACACCACCAATGCCCTTGGTCCTTGATTTCTTAGGAATTTAAGATGGCGCCATGGTGAATGCGTCTAAAAACTGGAAAATATATTCTCAACTTATGCTCTAATATATGAAATTCGCTTTCTTCTCTCCTTTGGCTTTGGCTTTACACTTGCAACTATGAGATAATGAAAATAAGAATAGAGGAAATACTAATGACTTACGTGCCCGACGCGCATTTCCAGCTGTAATATTTTTTTGCTGATCATGGCCTTAACCTATCATCACTTCTCTGATATTTACATGGTATGGATCTCTGGGTGGGAATGTGAGTTGTGGCTCTAGCTTGGTTAGAAGTCATGTTAGCATCCCTTCTAACATTATCACTGATATGGAACATATTTTTCCTTAATTAATTTTAATGTATTTTTCTCAATCAAGTTATAAGGTGTCTAATACACATGGATGGCACACGCTTTTGTCGATGCCTTTTTATACACTTTTCAAGTCATCATCAGTACTATGTGCTCCTTTCACTTCCAGTTCTCTTGGCTACATGGTGTTCTTAGTGCACCGTGTGCCAGCCCCCTACTACGATAGGAGATTTTTACTTTTTCAAGTCTATTGCATTGTTCCCTGATGTCACGATGTTCTTAGGGGTCTCTATTTCATGGCTCCTACCTAGAAACAAATAATGTTACAAAAACAAAGCCTCTTTTTCTCTTCTTTTTTTCCTCTATATACATATCAACTTTGTAAAATGGAGCAATTGTCTTTGTAAAATTTTAGTCGAATCCCATTAACAAATACATCCATTCACTTTCTCCAATTGGAAGCCCCTACATCTTTGACATACCAAATGACATATGGTCCCAACCAATGAATTTGGAATTTTCCAGTGCGCTTCAAAAAAAAATTGTCATGCATCAACACAATATCTCCAACCTGGAAATTTTTTTTCTTGATATGATGATCATTTCATGCCTTTTCTTTACCCTTCTGCTCATTATGTTGGAATCTTCAAATATATCGATCCTCTTCCATATACAATAGGTTTATCAATATTTGCTCGACTATGCTGGAATCCACCAACCCTGTCGCGACAGTATTATGATGATTGGGGGCTATGAATTCCATAAGAATTATCGCTTCCTATCCATATACCAACCGGAATGGTGTTTTTCCTGTAAGCTTCTTTTACATAGTCTGGTAGGGCCATAAAACTATAGGAATCCTTACATCCTATTTTTCCCTATTTACATTGCAAACATTCTTTAGTGCATTCTCTAGAATTTTTTTGAAGGCCTCAATTATGCCATTTTATTATGGATGATATGGTGTGCTATTTTGATGGTATATCTGGAACTCTTTCGTCATTCATTCAATAGTCTAGTTTAATAAATGAGTCCCCTGGTGCTTATCAATATTTTATGACATTCAAAGTGAGTGACAACATTCTCAAATAAAAATTTGGCAGCAAACTTTGCGCTATAATCCTTGACATGTGTTGCTTCGTCCAATCTAGTCATATAATCCATCGTAGTGATAATGTATTGTGCTCCACTTCTCTTAGCTGCTAGGTTAAATGGTTTAATAAAACTTATGGCCCACTTATCAAATGTTTGTAAATTTATCGTGGGTGGAGAAACATCTCATCTTGTCATGAAGGTTTACCCACTTTTTGACATACATCGCAGTTGCAAAAAATTCCTTTGCATCACGGTGGATTGTCAACCACCACAAACCCTAGGAAAAACCTTATGCATGACCACTTTTCTTGCATAGATCCCTATAGCAACTCCATGCACCTCCATCACTATGGAAAGTCTCTCATGGTCCAATACATATCGACGAAGTAATCCGTTTGTGCCCAACTTGTACAGACATCCTGCAATGAGTTGATAGTTGATGGCCTTAACTATTATCTGTTTCTTTTGTACCATTGTGTACTCCTGTGGATCCATCCCTGTACTAAGGAAATGGAAAATTTATGCAAAAATTTCATCTATCATTTCCACACAGAATAAATATGCATCTGGTATGCCATCATTTACATTTCCTACCTCTTCATTGCAATTGATCCTTAATAAATGTTTTGGCATTGTGTTTTTCCTACCAAGATTTACTATTAATTTGAATCCATACTCTTAGAGCAAGATAATCCACATACATATCCTCACCCCCAACACTGTCTTGTAAATGAATGCAGAACTATCGATATACAACTTAAAAGGTGAACCTAGTAGGTAATATCTAAATTTTTATAGAGCATACACTAACACCAATTCTTCATGCTCTATAGTGGTGTAGTTTCTCTCTTCAAAATATAGCTTCATACTGGAAAAAGTGATTGGGTGGTTTATTTCAGCTTCTCTCGGTTGTGCCAGTACAACTCGTAGTCCCATCATCGATGCATCTAAATGGACATGAAATTATTTGCTCCAATCTAGAAACACTAGGATCAGTATATATACTAAATTTTCCTTCAGTGTATCCAATGCTTGTTGGCACTCTTCATTCCATTCGAACCCAGAATCCTTCTTTTGCAATCTCTCTAGGGTCGTAGTAATCTACGCATATCCATGCATAAATTTCTTGTAATATCCAATGTGTCCAAAAGTTGCAAGAATTTTTCTCACTACAGTTGGAAGTCGAAGGTTCCCTATTACAATAATATATGTTAGATCCACTAGCATTCCCTGTTTGCAAACTAGGTCCCCTAGGAATATTCCCATTGGCGAACCACAATTACCTTTCTTCAGGTTCAAGGAAATCTGCAACTATGTGCATATACCTAGCATAAATTGCAACACTTAAATGTGCTTATGAGGGATGCTAAAAATGGTTCAATCGTCTAAATAAAATTCCAAAAAATTGTGAACAAAATCCTTAAAAATTTCCACCACCACTGGATAAAACATCGTTGGTGAATTCTTCAACCCGAAGGACATGAAGATATACTTAAATTATCCCCACTCTATCACAAATTGTGTCTTATGATGATCCTCCTTGGCAATCTTAATTTGGTGGATTCCTGATAATCCATCATTAAATGAATATGCTTGCTACCCTTTGAGATTCTCTAAGACTTCATTTGTAAAAGGTGTGGGGAATGGATCATGAACAGAGATGTTGCTCAATTTCCTCAAGTCTACACAAATTTGGATTTTTCAATTCTTTGTTAATTGCACAACCATCGGACTAACCCACTCAGACCCTTGGATAGGTTCTATTATACTTTCTTTCAACATCCTATCGATCTCCTCCCTAACTTTCTACTTGTAATTTGGGTTAAGATGGTAAGTTTTATGGCGTATTGGCTTCACATTCGATTTCAAAGTGATAGTCATCTCCCCTAACATCCATATTATTCCTCTGCAAAAGATTTGGGTGCATTAGGTTGGATATTTTTCTAACAATATCTTCTCTCAATAATCTCCAATCACCACGAACTTAGTACTATCTTTGGTACCAATATTCACTTTGTTGATTTTGATGGGCCTAGTATAGTCCAGCATAGTGGAGTCTAGTTATGATCCAATTACCTAATGCTCCCCCTCAAATTTTTGGATATGCAGATCCCTAGGATCTTCATCATCGTTAATCTCTTATGCCACACCATAACACTTTGTCAACTTCCTAGTATTTTTATAATTCTGGTGAAAAGTGTAGAGTGGTTCCTCTTTCAGCACAATCCTTGGCCCTGGTGCAAATATTTTATCCTTGATACTACGCAGTGCTTCATTTATCAATGGATTATCAGATTCAAATTGAAAAAATATAAAAATCTTAGTCATTGTTTCAATTTGTAGTCCCTCATTGTAGCTACAACTGTGTATACCAATTCTAGGGTACAGTGTCTAATGTATTGCATAAATTGGTGCACCCACTCCACCTCTTGAATGTCTCCCTCTTTCCATCTTGCAATATACTTATCACGATGAGAAAATGGGGATTCCTTACTTGTGTATCATTCTTTACACTCCCTAGCATCTAATCCAAACTATATCTGCAACAAGTGCTTGCACTACTGTCGAGTTTTGATGTTCCCTTTATGTGTGGCCCACCAACGCGCGAGAGTAACTTTGAGAGAAATATCTAGCGCTAGAAACCTAACGTGGTTGTTTGGTCTCATAATTGTCACATTTTCATCATGTTTATCCTCGCCATTTCTCACATTCCATCACCTCATTTAACCATTCATCATACCATTTCCATGGGTTCACCTCATTATTTTCTAATTTATTTATTTTTAATATTATAAAAGATTGTATGATTAATTATTGGAAAATTGACATATTTCACTAATATCTTAAATATGGATGAGCTTTGTAAATGTGTAGCATTATTTGGAATAATTATTCAAAA
Source organism: Pinus albicaulis (assembly GCA_034641835.2). NCBI lineage: Eukaryota > Viridiplantae > Streptophyta > Pinopsida > Pinales > Pinaceae > Pinus > Pinus albicaulis. Next base: position 1,634,698,009 of record CM076575.1, on the reverse strand, counting down.
TCCTCTTGAATATTTCCTCCACCATTTCAATAATTCAAAGGATAATTGTTCAAGCTTATTCTAAGGAGAAGATCATGGAGATTTGGATAACATATCTTATCCAAGATTTGTGAGAGATGAGTGAGGATTTGAAGGGATCATATTTTGTAATTATAGGGATAATGGTTGAGAGAAGAGTGGATTTGTAATTATGAGTTGCTTATCTTGTCCTAGTAGGAGGAGAATGGAACTTGTATGACTTATTATTATTATTTATGAGACTTGAAGACATAATAGAAGATATTTTCTATCATATTTTGATGTTGTTACATGTTGATTGACTACTTGAAGTCTTGAGTAGTTGATTTTACCTTCAGTGTGCAAGGCAAGGGTGGAGGGCCCCCACACCGAGCTAAGTGCACTTCTTAGTTCATTTTGTGGCTGCAATTTCTGAATTAGTTGCTTATGTTTGACTTGTTTATCTTTACATGCCTTTACATGCTTTGATTGCTAATGAATCTTAATCTTGTTTCTTTTCTGCATACGAAGAGACAAACCAATATTTAAGTTAAATACTTCTTCTATATGATTAAGAGTTCAAAACTCTGATTAAAAGTTCAAAACCAAGATTCATCTTTTCCTGTTTTTTTTTCTCCTGAATTCCTGTTTTCACAATAGCATTAATAATAGAATGAAATAAATGATGAAAGACAACCAGGACCTCTTAGAAAAGAGCCTCTTCAATTATTATTTCATGTATCTTGAGAAATTAGATTTATCTTTTCCTAATTTTTCCTGAATTATTGTTTTCACAATAGCATTAATGATAGAATGATATCAATGATGAAGGACAACCAGGACCTCTTAGAAAAGAGCCTCTTCAATTATTATTTCATGTATCTTGCTCTATTGTTTAGAAATTAATTAAGTTAGATTTATATTTGTAATATGCATTTCCCTAATCATCAATAATTCATCTTCTAAACTTGACTGTGGTTGAAATCCATATATTTTGGAGTTGCTTCTAAGTTCTACAAACCTGGATTGATAATTAAATTCTCATGTTAATTTACCCAGTAAATTGACCCAACATTTTGGCATTGTTTCCGAGGAAGCATACTTTAACATAGTCAATTAGGAAGATTGTTTAGAAAATACATTAAAAAAAAAAAAAAAAAAACAACGACAAAAACCTAGTATATCTTTTAGTTAAGTTTTCTCATGCCAAGGATAGAGATTAGCAGAGTAGACTCATTAAACAAAACCCCCATCAAAATATTAAAAAAAACAATAAAAATCCATTTTCCCAACAAGATCTAAAATGACATGATGTTAAAGAAGCCATTTGGAGGGTATGTTATGACAAGGATCTTCTTAAATCCTTTTCCACAATCTAGAGTGATCCCTAGGGGTGAATCTTCAATTCAGAAGTTTGAAGAGGAACAAAGCATCGATGAAGAGGATCCACAAGAGGAAGACTTAGAATCTTCTTCTAGCGAGGAGATGAATGAGTCATGGATCACATGTGATGATGATCAAACACTAGAACCTGAAATTGAAGAGATTCTAGCATCACAAGATTCCCCTTGCATTCCATATTTTGAACAAGTGACACTCGAAGAATTTTTTGACATGAAAACTAACGAGTGCCAAGCAAACAAATATCATCTTAAAACTTGGTCACAATACCACTCCATTTTTCAATGTGCTTTCTCATCAAATCCTTGTGAGCAAATAAATTTTCATGTCCAAGAATTTATTAAAGTATATTTTTCAAACTTGGATGTGAGTTTAATTCTCATCTTGTTACGCAAATGGATGCATTGGAAAATTTCCTATACTTGAAAGGAAAATTTATTTTTCTGCAATAGAGTAGGTAGGATATTATTCTCTTCAATTTTCAATAAGTATGCTCTCCTCCTGCATTTTCACACGATCTCGAGGATCAGAAAGTAGGTTGCCAATAAACATTTTCAAGAATGAATAAATTGAGGTTTGAAATACGTTTGATCAAAGACATATTTAAATTTGCAAATCACTATGTCCATTTGTTAAAAACAATTCAATGAAATTTTCTGAGTTTAGGAATTTAATAAAATTTAGTTTCTTTTTAAATTTTAGTTTAAAAGAAAATATATAAAAAACACAAAAAAAAATTTAAAAAAAATCTCACATAATAATAATAATAATAATATATATATATATATATATATATATATATATATATATATATATATATATATATATATATATTATTAAAAAAAAAATTGTTTTTGAAAACTAACATTTTTTTAGGATTCAATTTATTTTTCTTAGATTTAAAAAAAAAATACAAACTCAAACTCATTTAAATAACAAATAAAAAATGTTAACAACAAAACAAAAACAAATAAAACAAAACAATAAAATTTTTAATAAATTAAAAACAAAACATAAAAAAAATGAAATAAACACAATACAAATTAAAAACAAAAAAACAAAAAAAAAAACAAAACAATAAAACAAACCCAACTGAAAAAAAAAACGAAAACGCAAACACATAAGGCCGAGTGTTAAACCTACCACCAACGCAAACTTGGGGTCATGGATCAAACTTGGGTTCGGCTAACTCCCTGCCCTTCCCATCGAGCCCTAATGCTAATGTACTGTAAAACTGCAAGAGTGTGTTTTCTCACTGATTTCACAAATCACTTCTACTCATCTCTTGTAGCAGCGTGATCACCAACGTCATTGATATGCATGGGCAAAGGCTTGACAAGTGATCTAGTGGACAACATGAGCATTGGTACCCCATTTCAGAATGAGTAGAAACATATTTGTTCCTACGACCAGTTTGAAAACATGAACTTGTCAGTGAGGGAAAGCTATAGGATGAGCACTTTGGACTTCCAACTCCCAAAAAGAAAGCCAAGTCTAAAGGGCTTAATCTCTACAATAATTCCAGAGCACCAAAAGGCCTACAACTTATGGGAATTGGAAAACTGAAAATTATCAATGATGTAATTGCAGTTTGTAACTCCATCAAGTTGTGTTCTACGCAAATTTTATGGGCAGAATGCACCATTTAAAATATATTATTGGGATCTTCTCCTTCAAAACTGTGATTTCTCTCAATGGTGGCAGGGTTTTATGGTGATAAGGATCTGTTGCCAAGGATTAAGTTCAATGCCACCCCACGAGAATGGTATAGCGCACATTACGGTGGAGTAAGGTATTTGTTATCCCAATTTATCAGTGAGAATTGAAATATTTTTTGTCTATCCATGGAGAATTATAAAGAAAGGTCTACGCGAGGGTTAAAATTATATTATTTTATGTCTTCAACATTGTGATTGACCTGTAGTGTAGCCTAAGGTCTCAGATATTACTGATTCGATTTGAAAAACCGTAGATCTATTGTGTACATACGCCATCGAGATTTTTAGCTTCAGATGGGGAGAAATGGCTATTACAGCACTCAACACCATCATTATCTAAGCCACAGAACATTGTAGTGACATAAATTCCGTGTGAGGAAGCTTGTGTGCAAAGCAGAAAGCTGGAAGAAACCATGTATTGCGTCGTCGTGAAGTTGCGATATTTTTCTCAGTGAGTTTGGAGCAGCCTTTCCTGAGCTGCACAGTAGAAGAATGATAGTGTAAGGCGTGCTCTGGCCAAGATCTTGGACAATGATGACTTATTTGCCACTTTGTGTGAAGTCCTCTTCAATCACATGTCAAACAAAAATTCTGGTCGGTGGCAACGTATAAATCAACGTTCTTCCAAACTAATAAAAAAAATTTGAAAAAGTATTTCGCAATCAAATAATTACATTTCATGAGGACATGAAATAATTTTAGTTGCGTGGAAATAAAAGTATGTTAGAATTTTCATTCATTTTAAATTGAATTTGTGGGAAAAAGTTAGGATGCATATACTACCAAGTGAAATGAGATTGGTGTTGTGTAGGTCAAAGATAAGCTTATGAAAAAAGCCGCAACATTACGATGCGGCACCATTTTCATCCATGAGTGGTGTAACTTCGAAAAATAATTAAAAATGGACATTTCATAAATTCTTGAAAATGAGCTAATTTGTTTTTGAGTCACTTCATACAGGACTGATCGAAGGAGATGGCACACAAAGGCGACAATTTTTATGCAGGAATGGTGCTAAGTTTTTTAGAGTTGAAGACGATCTAATGCAAAAGTGAATTTTCGAAATCACAATGAAACATGCATCATTGGACGCTTGAAGGAACTAATTCTTCACTGCACATATCATGACATTTTCCGCTACACAAAAATCCTTTTGCGTCATGATTACTCACATTTTTCCTTCCAAGCGCCTTAATCATCCCTATGTTGCAGTCCATCTTCCATTTCCTTCATGACTTCATATATGCCTATTTTTCTGAACAGCATACATCATTTCCTTCTTATTTTTCAGTTCATTTTTCCTTGTCAATAAAAATCCCAAGCTCTCTTTCCCTGATTACCTTTCCCTACCATATGCACTGCCTGATTCTGAGATCTTTTCATCTATAGTCCTATCAGTCATTTTGTACAGACTCGCGTTGACTGATGTGGGATTCCTTAAGGCCCACCTTTCAACAAGTCTCGACCCATCAACTTCAACACCTTATTTGGGATAGAGACTAGAGTCATCATTAGTACCTTGAGGCTTGTATGCCCTAATGACATGTTCTCTCGCTGACATACATCGGAATACATCAATGTCCCTTGATCTTTGGATCTTGCAAGTGGCTCTACATCAGATCATTTATTCGTACTTCGCAAGATGTACTAGGGTACCTTGGCACCCATTGACATCAATTGTGAGTTTGCCTCGCATTGGTTAACAAAATCCATTAATGGTCGGTAATCCAATGACTTCTTTTTATGCTCGACACTAACACATTAATTCGCATGACTAGAATTATACCATCAAATTTTTGAAGCGGGTGAAGACTATATATTTTTCACGACTCCATCAGCAGTTGCGGCATCATTCCTTCAGCCATATGAGAGTACGACAGTTCCAATTTCAGATATCATCTCCCGATTCATACAACCAATCAGCACTTCAGATTCCTTCACTTCATCCAGCAGCATGATATTCACATGATACAACACCACGATATTTTCCTGTTATAGCAGCATGACATATTCTCTCATGCAAATCAGCATGAAATTTTCCAGATCCAGAAGCGCCAACAACTACATTTTTCATATTTCATCAGTGTTTTGGGTAAGTGAAGGTATGTTGTTTTCTAATTTTTAATCAGAAAATTTCTTACATGTTGAAAATAAATGAACTTGGAAAATTCCCTCGCCATATTACATCATCTTTCACCTTTTCGTAAACATAACACATCTTCAGTTTGGGGGGGCAATATTCATAACCATTTCATTCCATTCATCATCTCACATATTGTCGACCAACATGACTCTTCCAAACTACACTTCGTTGCAATTGATTCAAATGCATTGATATCTATTTTGGCATGATTCAAATATATATATATATATATATATATATATATATATATATATATATATATATATATATATATATATATTGGTCGGCTTAATTGTTGGATTAAACCTCTCAATATTAATTATCAATCCGAGAGTCGTAAATGCGAGTTGTACTACGTATTGGCTCAGCTTAATGGTCAGAGTATATGAGTTTCCTTATTAATGATAAACTAGGTGTTGAAATGAAACACACATTTGCTGGCAAACAAGCAATCCTGAAAAGGAAACCTACTTAACCAATTTCATTCAGTGCAAACTCCATAATGCAATTAAACTATAATGAAATTCAAGACAATCCTCAATCATTCTCGCACTTGAATTATACTTTTTAAATCTCCTATGATAACTTAGAAATTCTTAATCTAATTATTCCTCTCATTAACCTAGAAACTAACACTCGAAATTAATCTTGAGATAAGCAAAAAGGCATACACACGTTATTCTAATGATAACTCACACCTTAAACTAACTAAAACTACTCCTCATAACAAATTCAAGATTCAAATTAACTAAAAGAAAACTACTTGCTTCATATAAAATAACACTTTAAAAGATCCTATATAAAAATCACATTACAAATAATCAAGAAGAACCTTTAATTCAAAGATGTTAATCTAGATGAAATAAAAACAAACCTACTACAAAATCAAATCATGTAACTTAATAGCTAAAACTAAATCACGTTGCATGCACATTTAAATCTACACTCAATCTTGCACTTATAAATAAATGATTATACTAAGAAAATAAAAATGAAACTAATGTAAAAGAAATCTGAAACAAGACAAATTCTAATTAAAAGAGGTCTAAATATTAAGTGAAATCCTGAATCAAACTCAAGACTTGGAAAACAAAATAATAAACTAAATGCATAATTAAGAAATATTAAATATTATTATAACAATTTAAACAAAATATAATTCTACAATTTAAACAAATCCTAAATCTATGAAGAATGAAGACTCGACTCCAGGTTGCGGTGGATCCTTGCCACTCCCTGGAGCAAGTCCGAAACTAACCCAATGTTAAAAACAAAAATTACAATGGTCACATTAAAAAAAACAAATAAATGCAGAGCCAAAATTTATTAAATTAAATTGAAACCATTGCTTCAAACATTAATCAACAAATACATCAGCTGTTGGACAATTTGGTGCCGGATCTACATCTTCAGAAATCGATTTTTGCATCTGAGAAAATTGATGGAAATTCTGCGCTCTCTACATTTGGGAAATAAGAATTACATCTGAGAGCTTCCGCCATCTAATTGACAAACTCACTACCATTACATCTCAAAAAATTCATTTGCGCTCTTGGCTAATTGAGCAGCTACTTCTCCTCTAATGGGCCGCCTGCTCTATCCCTCCATTCGATCCATCGATTCCTTCATTTGGGAAATTCAATTTTACAAGTGAGAAATTCTAATGTGCAGCTACTACATTCTAATCCATCGATACAGCTACTCCATATCCATATCTATCGACTTCTTCTCCTCTACAGCTACCCCATCTATCTTATGCGCACTGATATATATACATTTTGATTGCAAAACTTGGAGCTTCAACCAGAAAAATATAGAAAATTATTGGTTTTACAAATTGCAAGAATAAGAATTGGTTTTAAAACAGAATGTCAATTCAGGAAAACGTTCATCTTTTTGTGGGATGTCGCTGTTGCTGGAAGGTGCATTTGGTTTCTAGAGAAATTTTGGTTCGTTTGACTTGCTGGTAGAGGAATCACACATCTAGAAAGTTCCAAGTTTGGAATTACGATTTCCGTTGCAACGATCAAGCAAAATACCCATTCGTTGTCATCATACACTCATGGATACACTCTCCTATTTGACCTCCTTCATAGTTGCCTTAGAAACATCAGAAGAATCTGCCGGAATATTACCTATGCGTGAGCCAAATACAAGCTTCCCTGAAGGACGGTGTTGTGAAGTGCCCAAAGAAGAACCAGGTAGAACGCTAGCCATATATTATTTCATGTGCCAACCAAACTTGACATCGTTTTCCCTTTTATCTCAGGGTTAGAGAAAGAGTGGATGTTATTCGTAGCCAAGATAAATTGCTTATTTGGATAAATATAGAACTCAATGCATGGTAGGACAAACCTGGTGGCTTGGATATAACCAATTTGATTGTTCCACATGGAAGGCACTTTGCTAACAGCAAATCAATCTCTCTTCGAGATTGACAAAATCTAAGAAACCGGTCCACTATGAAGAAAAATATCCCTCCTGCTACTGTGGCGAATAGATAATCTCCCAAATGTAATTCTGAGAATGTATAATTGACGTATGCAGAAAAATAGTTCAAAGAAGTGTTGTAGTATGAAGTGCAATGAAGTCACCCAGATGGCCAAGGTAGCCATGTTCATGAAGCAAGCACATGGTAGAACCAAAGGAAAAGAGAGGAATTGAAAGATTGATGATCAATGTTGAGACAATAAGATACGTCCTGATGATGAATGAGGTCCACTGGGATTTCAATCTAGTTGTTGGTACAAGCTCCTCCATGCTTAGTGCTAGAGGAGTGATAGTCAATGTGTATTTTATGAAAGGGTTAACAACCATTCTCCACACAACTAATTTTGAAGCTATAAATATCTTTGTCATATTGAGAGTAAACTGAGATTTTTTTTAATCCCCAAACATAACCAGAGTAGCAATATTCATAGAGACCCAATACCCAATACGTTCACGTTCAGGAGTGGTCTTCAGTGGAATATTCTCCTGACGATAACTCTTTCACGAAGCCGAATTTCGCCAAACGGTTTCTGGATTATAGGAAACACGGTGTTCTGAACACAACCCACGTCTTATAATTTATGGATTCCACTCCATTTTTTCGTAAATTGGATATTTTCACCTACAGCAATTCAATTACCCAGCTGCTGCTTTTATGCATTTGGTGAATTCGCACTCGAATGCCTTCCTGCACCGAACCTTCCTGCAACCAAGAAAGTATTTATTAATGAAACTATTACCAAACACTCTTTAAATTAATTAATAACGAGAATTTATAATTTAACAATTAATATTTATAAATGCCTCTAATCATCAACATAATGGATTAATAATGATTAAAAACACCAGGTACAAGTATGTATTTATTTGATAAAAATCGTAAAAATTTGGACAAAGATGCAGCTCAACAATATTTATATGAGAAAATTTTTTCTTATGCATATTAATGAATTATCAATTACAGTACATGACTTATCATTTCCAGTACATGTGTTAAGAAAGAGAAGAAAGAAAAGAAATGAATGTTGTTAACACAAGAACCAACATTTGTTATATTCATGGTTGTTAACACAAGAACCAATAATAGAAAATATCAGTTGTAGTACATGTATTTTACATCCTGGAATGATACATTGTTAAAAACCATAATCATGCAAAGCCAAAAGTTTGTATCCATGCAAGGTTGCATGAGGACATGCAACAAGTTCAGTTTGGGGGTATGTTGGGTCTCATAATTGTCACATTTTCATCATGTTTATCCTCGCCATTTCTCACATTCCATCATCTCATTTAACCATTCATCATACCATTTCCATGGGTTCACCTCATTACTTTCCAATTTATTTATTTTTAATATTATAAGAGAATGTATGATTAATTATTGGAAAATTGACATATTTCACTAATATCTTAAATATGGATGAGCTTTGTAAATGTGTAGGATTTGGAAGAATTATTCAAAATACTCTTGAATATTTCCTCCACCATTTCAATAATTCAAAGGATAATTGTTCAAGCTTATTCTAAGGAGAAGATCATGGAGATTCCAAGGAGAAGATCATGGAAGATACCAAGGAGAAGATCATGGAGATTTGGATAACATATCTTATCCAAGATTTGTGAGAGATGAGTGAGGATTTGAAGGGATCATATTTTGTAATTATAGGGATAATGGTTTAGAGAAAAGTGGATTTGTAATTATGAGTTTCTTATCTTTTTTTCAAAGCACTCATGTATAAATAGGAGTGCTCTTTCTCCAAGTAGGAGGAGAATGGAACTTGTATGACTTATTATTATTATTTATGAGACTTGAAGACATAATAGAAGATCTGGTCTGTCATAATTTGATGTTGTTCATGCTGGTTGATTGATTTAAGTCTTAAGTAGCTGAGTTTACCTTCAGTGTGTGAGGCAAGGGTGGAGGGCCCCCACACCGAGCTAAGTGCACTTCTTAGTTCATTTCGTAGCTGCAATTTCTGAATTAGTTGCTTATGTTTGACTTGTTAATCTTTACATGCCTTTACATGATTTGATTGCTGATGAATCTTAATCTTGTTTCTTTTCTGCATATGAAGAGATAAGCCATTATTTAAGTTAAATACTTCTTCTATCTGATTAAGAGTTCAAAACTTTGATTAAAAGTTCAAAACTAAGATTCATCTTTACCTATTTTTTTTTCTCTTGAATTCTTGTTTTCACAGTAGCATTAATGATAAAATGAAATCAATGATGAAGGAAAACCAGGACCTCTTAGAAAAGAGCCTCTTCAATTATTATTTCATTTATATTGATCTATTGTTTAGAAATTAGATTTATCTTTTCCTTCTTTTTCCTGAATTCTTGTTTTCACAATAGCATTAATCATAGAATGAAATCAATGATGAAGGACAACGAGGACCTCTAAAAAAAAGCCTCTTCAATTATTATTTCATGTATCTTGATCTATTATTTAGAAATTAATTAAGTTAGATTTATATTTGTAATATGCATTTCCCTAATCATCAATAATTCATCTCCTAAACTTGATTGTGGTTGAAATCCATATATTTGGGAGATGCTTCTAAGTTCTACAAACCCGGATTGATAATTAAATGCTCGTGTTAATTTACCCAGTAAATTGACCCAACAGTGGTCTAGCACCTACACTTCAAATTATTTGACAAAGGTAAAAACATTTGTCATCCCATCAAAATGTGAAGGTTCCCAAACTTCTGTGTTGATACACCACACTAAACTAGTTATATGAATGCATCTTCTCATGGAAGCATTGTTCCCCGTTCTCCAATGCCTCTTCTAAGTTTGACGAACATGAATTCATTTTTCGCCAACTCAATGTACCATCTGCTATCATGTTGACATAATTGTTGCACTAAATTGTCATTTTATAGAAGTTATCAAGGTCTACTACGTCAAGTTCCTCTCTCATAAGTTTGAGGTAGTGCTCCCCTTCCTTTGGGTCCAATTACATGACTATCTATAAATTTCCAACCTCAAAAATCATTTGTCGCTTCTTCAAATTATTTATGGATTAATTTTCGAAATCCCATTCAATACCAAACAACATCGAATAAGGTTTTGTGTCATCCACAATCTCAATGACTTCAAAGTCTGCCATACTCCTTACTTTGTCGATGTTAACTTTAACATTTACTAACCATTCAATAGGGAATATTGTATATTGATTATCAAGACAAAACTGAATCGGTGACCATACAATCTTTGGCTTTCCCATTAACTCCCATGTCTTATTTGGTAATATATTTACATCATAATCCATATATAATATAGTTTTTTCCTTATCATAATCTGCAATTTTGGTATTGAATGTGAATTCATTATTTATGTGCTCCTGTGCAGCACCTGATTTACCATCCTAAGGGGTACCTGTGCAGAATTGGATTGCTTCTCCTACGCACAGTGATAAGTTTTATCCTACGAAGAATGATAAATCATCATGCACAAGCTCTCCAAAGCACTTTTATCCTTCATTATATCTAAACAACTTCTCAGAAAAATTTAAATGGGGCTTACCTCCCCTAGAGTCAGTTTAGGTGAAGGCGCATCATAAGTTGATTAAGTATCATAAATTGGTGGCCCTTGTGGCTGTCTTGTCGAGCTCAACACACCCAATTCCACTGCCAGAAAATCTCTTTTGGTATCCTTATATTCTTTTTTTTCTCTAACCAGGTCAAACCTCAGTGGAGACTTTGCGGCCTTCAAGACCCACTTGTGAGGCTACTCAAGTGGATTTACAACATCCATTTTGGTTCTAGTTCCACCTCTTTTCATCATGCACACTTTAGGGTGGTCTTATCATACTTCATCTATAACCATTTGTACATTTGGTTTGTGTTTATCCTACCAATTTACTGATAAATGTAGGTGATTATCCATAGCATGGTCAAGGTGTCTGTAGTATGTGTAATTTATGCAGGGGTTCAAACAATACTTAGCTAGATGTCTCAATTGGCCATAGCTATAACAGATCACCACCCTTATTCCTCCTACAAAGCCTCCTTGCCCTCTTACAAGAGGGCCCAGTCCTCTCGCTGGTGTTCCTTATCCTTGGGATGGCACGAGGTAATCTAAACCCTGATATTTCTACGCATCACCATCACCTTCTTTTGTCTCTTGCATGTGGTAATCACCATAGGTCCTCTCATGCATAAACTCCTTTTCATGGAAATAATGAATGTTCAGCCCGACAGACTTGCAAAGAGTCACAAAAGGGAGTTTGTGTTGAGCTTTGGTATTTATGCATCATGGGGAAATTGGTAGGAAAGTGCCCCCAAATTCAGTAAATTTCACACAAAATCCCTTTGCCTTAGGCTAACAGATTCATCTCCCCTATAGCCACATAATTTATCACTTCAATCATTCATTACGGTGGTGACCCTCTCTCCTACACATTAAGCACCACATGTAATCATGATTTTGTTTTTCCTCTGCAAGGTCTTGTAATTATAGTGTCAGAGCAACCAGATGTGACTACACTTGTTCCATGCCTATGCTGCTCTCCCTAATGGTTGGTGTAGCCTCCAGTTGCATGTATATATCAAATGCCTTGAGTTGGGAAGTCACATTTTTTGGTGGAAATGGGATTTATATATGTTGTAACAACCCTCATATGAACCACTCTTGATGTTGTTCATTTGGAATCTGAAAGGTGAGTTTGTCCATAAAAACTTTAAAACATTGTTCATAATCCCATACTAACTATTTAACATTGTGCTTGATTTCAATTATGTACTGTGATTCTGACATTGGGTTCTAAAATTCCTTCAATAGTTCCTGCTTGATTTTTGCCAACATCACTATAAGGAAAAGACCCTCTAGTAGAGGTTATAAAGGAGTTTTTTAGTGTTATAAAATTGGCCAAAATTGTAAAAAAAATATTTGCTACAACATATGTTTTTGGTAACGGAGGTTTTGGCGGAGCTTCTAACAAAACTTCAACACAACTAAAAAAAACTAGGCGGTCAGATATTTTTACAGATGTTTTTCTCATCGGTGCGTGCATCATGTGTAAACGCAACGGTGTGTTTTACCATCTACGCACCGGTATTGTAAACATACCAAGAACCAGGATGGAAAACAAAATTTAGATGCCTCGGGGCGTTTAGCAACATCCCAGTGTGCGTCACCCAGCAAAACGCACCGAGATGATGGAAGGTGCATGCACCAGGCTGTTAAGGTGTAAAAACACACTGGGTCATTTAGGTGTTAAAATGCACCAAGCCGTTAAGCTATAAAAACGCACCGACGTGTTAAAGGCAAACCCTACCGGTGATGCAACACCTATCAAACCGCCTAGGTGGTAGTCGTCGATAAAGCACATCGGGTGTTCTAACTGGTATTGGTATTTGTGCAGTGCCCATAGGTCGTAGAAACACACCGGTGCGTAGTATCATATAAATGCACCAGTGCACAGTAACTAACACGCACCAGTGTTCATTTTTTATTTTTTAGAAACATCAACATGTGACAATGCAATTATTGTGATTTTTTTAATTCATTATTCATCAAAAGTCGACACATATCTTACAACAGTATTCATATCAATTAAATTTTTATTAGTGCATTTGAATGTGATGTTTGGATTAATTTGTTATAACAGATCATCAGATTTCGCATCTCTTCATTATAATATTTAATCATCCATATATTTAATCAGTGTTGTAACATTTCACAGCGACAGTGGAGAACGGAATAGAATAAATAAAAAATTGTTTTATTATATGTGTGTGTGTGTGTGTGTGTGTGTGTGTGTGACACTCTTTGTCATATGGGATAGTTATTGGTATCCCTTTGTATTTCAATTAGGACAATATGTCCATTACATTAAACAAAGTGTTTGATTTCACAGACAAATATTTCAAAAAATACAACGCCTTGCTTTGATATCCAAACATATTGATCATCATTCTTCGTTGGAATTGTTGTCACTGCTCGAGCTACTTCCATGACTTGGGTTATTTGGAGGAATGTTTTTTTCATTGTGTTGATTGTTTTCTTCTTCTTCAAGTTCCATATACAAACATAAAAATAAAGTGTAATGAGTGTATATACATTTGTTTGCGCAGTTCCATACTTTCTTTCCTGTAAGTTTTATACCCCATAACAAATCATAGATTTAATATAAAAAAAAAAATTGTTCTAATAATTATAGGCGGAGCTAAGAAAAACAAGATAGATGCTTACAAATTCCAAAATTTATTTCCGATATGCCAACATATACTGACAACCCGTATTTAAACCAATGTCAATCAATTCTTTTGATGGTTCTTATTTGTATGTTAGCACCTGTATGAAGAAATTCAATGATGATTGTTGTAAAACAACTTAAAATGTACAAAAAGGAAATCTATTTAAGTTTTTATAAGGAATGTCTTCCTTTTCGTCACGTTTTATGTGTTGAATGGGTTCCATTTTCTTTTCCTTTTCTGCAAGAAAATACTAAAAATTAATATTTAATTCTAAATTGTTTATTTATTGTACCTAATTGAAAAATTCAATGATTACATATTACATTTGAAGCACTTTGTTTTTGAGATGACTCCTCATGCAATGTAATTATGTCCATCTCTTTGACTATCTCCTTGTACACCTTTTTGGACATTCCTACTGGCATATTTCTAATATCAGCTCGTTCATCCTTTGAGATTTTCATAGTCTTCCTAAAAATGTAACATGACAATAAAATATTTAATTGTTGAGATTCAACAAGATGATGAGCTTAGTGAAAAGAGTCGCCTTCACTAAGTGGGCCCGCGGGCTATTTTTGGTGCAAAGTCTATTTTTAGACATATTGGGCGGAATCTATTTTTATATTGCCAGTCTAAAAATAGATATGTCGAATATTATTAGCTCTTAATAATATTTGGACTCTAAACATTATCTTATTCTCTTGGAGCACTTCAGTTAAGTGCATAGATGTGGCATAGCAGCTGACAGAAGGAATTACGCTATTCCTGAGGGTTTAGTGGAGCTATTGCATGGAGACTTCAGTTAGAACTCATGTGACAGAGTTTGGTGGAGTTATAGAAGTAGTTGATGGAGTTGTGTTCAGTTTAACTCAATTAGACACAGTTGAGCTAGTTGTATCTAGTCTAACTGATTGATACACTAGTGAGAGTGGTGTGAACTAATTAATAATTAATTCACTAAATATTAACTCATTAATCAACTGAAGAATACATTAGTTAACTACAGTGCATGGAAAGTTTCAGTGGAGACCAATGGAGAGATAGGTGAAAGGGCAAGTGTGACTATCAGTCGTGACTATAGTGATGCATTGATTGCATCCAACACTCAGTGGAGATGCCAATGAGGATTGCATGAGCAAGGTTGGGGAAATTTGATTTCATTCAAAGCCATTCTTCAGCAGGGATTGCGCAGTAGAGGCAGGCTAGTAGGTGGCAAAGATCGGTGCATGGATTTGCAAGAATCGGGCCTGATTAGTGTGTAGCGATTATATTGTACTGAGAGCTTGATATGATCATCTTTGTATGAGGATTGTTACATGATATCTATGACATATATTATATACAGATAGTTGGGGTTTTTAGCTTCAGGATTTCTCGTTAAAACATTGTGTAATGTGTGTGAATTTTTATGGTTTCATGTGTGCATTGAAATTGTGTTTATTTCCGCATGTGATGATCAATGGTGGAATAGATTCTGTATCGTGCATGAAGTTAAAATAGTGTGTGATCAGGAGAATATTGGATATATAACACATTAGTTATATAATTTCTACATGGTATCAGAGCGATATTGAACAGAGCAGATTGTAATTATTGAAGCGGTTGAGTTTTGTGCTAGTGGAATTCGAATTTGCTGCAGTGTTTTCTTGGTGTCGAAGTTGAGATGTCTTTCAATGGATTGTGATTGGAGTATGCCCTTGAGGGAAGCTCGAATCATATTTCATGGAAGGATAGGATGGAGGCGGTGCTGGATGATAATGGGTTGAAGGAGTTCATAGATGCAAAAATTCCAAAACCTGCTTCTAGCGATGCTGCCGCACTTGACGCATGGCAAAAGAAGACAGCAAAATGTCAAAGGATTCTATTGGAAGGTGTGAAGAATCACATAGTGTCCAGCATTCATGGTAAAGCTTCTCCATTCTTGATGTGGAAAGATTTTATAGACTTATTCCAAAGCAGGAGCGACCAGAGGAAGTTGGTGCTCAAAGACAAGCTCAGAAAAATAAAAATGGAGAAGGGCGAAAGTATACCCAAGTACCTCACGAATTTCATCCAGTGCAGGGATGAGCTGGGAAGTGTGGGGGTTACTGCAGATGAAGAGGACTTGGTGAGCTTGGCTCTCCTTGGGCTTCCGAAGATTTGGCATTCCTATGAGGACTCTGTCAATGGTCGGGAGAAACTGCCAGGATGGGAGAAACTTTGGTTGGATCTTGTGCAGGAGGATATAAGGCGGGGTACCAGGGATGGATCTTCATCGAAGAATGAAGATGAATAAAATTTTCCTTTGGCTGCCAAATCAAGGAAAGGGAAGGGAAATAAAAATCCTTCTCAATCCGGTGCAAAAGGAAAGAAGCAGGACATGTCCAAGGTGAATTTCTTTCACTGTCACCAACACAGACATTATGCCACTAATTGTCCACAGAAGAAGAAAAATAAGCAGGTTGTTGGATCTGTAGCTGGAGAGGCCTTAGCCTCGCAATTTGAGCTGTATTTTTTGCTAATAGCATGCTTGGTTTCAAGTGTGATGGGATCAGTGTGGTTTCTTGACAGTGGTGCATCTTTCCATATGACCGAAGACAAAGATTTTTTTACTGATCTGGATGAAAAGGATCTTGGAGTGCACATCGAGATGGGCGATGATGGTAGATACAATGCGACTAGTATCGGGACCATTTCCTTTGAGAGGGAGTCTGGTAAACCTTTCATATTGAAGGATGGCATGCATGTTCCAGGATTGAAGAAGAATCTGATCTCTGTGGTGATGTTGGAAGACAATGGATATGATGTCGTCTTTAGCGAGGGAAAGGCTTTCCTATGCAGTAAGGCAACTGGTGAAACCCGAAGGATAGGGGTTCGAGTTAAGAACCTTTATCAATTGCAGGTAGATGGTTGCGCAGCAATGGCATGCAAATCAGAAGGAGTGGTGAGCCGGGATGAGGGCGAATTGTGGCACAGGAGATTGGGCCATCTTCACCATGGCGCTTTGAAAATTTTGCATCAAATTTCTACCGGGCTTCCCAAGGGTACACTTGCGCAGTCAAATCAGTGCAAGGGATGTACTTTGGGAAAATTTGTGAAAACCACCTTTCATGAGAAGGATAGTCGTGCCATGACGATCCTTGAGAGAATTCACACAGACATGTGTAGACCTTTCTCAGTCGCTTCGACAGCAAAGCACGGGTATTATGTGATATGTTGATGACTTTTCTCATAAGTGTTGGATCTTCTTCATGCAGAAGAAGAACGAGAAATTCTCAAAGTTCTGTGAGTTCAAGGCACTGGTTGAGAAAGATTCAGGGAAGCATGTGAAGGCTCTTCAGAGCAATAATGGTGATGAATTCATCTCTAGTGAATTCAAGGAATTTTGCAGCGCAAAAGGAATTTGAAGAGAGCTCATAGCGCCTCATAACCCATAGCAGAATGGGGTTGCGAAGGGAAGAACAGAACGATCATGGGTGTTGCACAGGCGATGTTGCATGATCAGGGCCTTCCCATACACTTGTGGGCAGAAGCATGCAACACTGCGGTTTATGTGCAAAACCTTTGTCCTCATAGAGTACTTGGCATGAGTACACCTGAAGAGGCGTTTTTTGGTAAGAAGCCTGATATTTCTCATTTGAATATTTTTGGCTTACCTATTTACATTCATGTGACGAAGGATGCCAGGAAGAAGCTGGAGCTGACCGCAGAGGTTGGGATATTTGTGGGGTACACAAAAACACCCCACAACTATCGTGTGTATTTTCCAGACAGTTGGAAGACTGTTGTGCGACGGGATATCAAATTTCATGAGGAGAAAGCCATGAAGTTGTCGCTTGAGAGGGAACTACACTTGCATGCAGATGAGGAGCTATTAGTTCCTAAGGATGAGCCTCAGGATGTGGATCAGCCACAAGAGGAGGTTCATGGGGTGGAAGAAACCACTCATGCAGCACCAACCATCAGAGGGCGGAAGCGCACTATAGAAGTTGAGCGAGTGAATATTGATGCAACGCAAAATGTAGGAGCACCTACATCACAATGCAGACAGAGAAAGTCACCTGATCAATATACTAGATACATGGCTCTGATGAGAAAGTGTATCGTGACAGAGCCATCCTCTTTCGAGGAAGCTATGGAGGACCCTGCATGGGTAGATGCCATGGTGGAAGAGTATGATTCGATTGTCAGAAACAGTGCATGGGAGATTGTCCCAAGGCTGGAAGGGAAATCAGTGATAGGTTTGAGATGGATCTACAAAGTGAAGCAAGCTGCTGATGAGAGTATCGAGAAGTACAAGGCAAGATTTTTTTCCTGGGGCTTCTCACAGATTTAGGGGATCGACTATGAAGAAACCTTTGCACCTGTCGCAAGGTATTCTTCCATACGGAGCATCCTTGCTCTCTCAGTGCAGATGGGTTGGCACATTCATTATATGGATGTGAAGACTGCGTTCCTCAACAGAGCCATTGAGGAGGAGGTATACATAGAGAAGCCTGAAGGGTTCGAAATCTTTAGCAGTAATTCACATGTGTGCAGGCTCAAAAGAGCGTTGTATGGGCTGAAACAAGCACCTTGTGCTTGGTACACATGGATAGACAGTTATTTCACCGAACTTGGTTTTACCAAGAGTGAGGTGGATCCCAACCTGTACCAGATTGTGGTTGAGGGTAAGTTGCTGATCATTGTAATTTATGTAGATGATTTGATAATGACCGGTGATGAACAGTTGATACTCTCATGCAAGGCTGATCTTGAAAAGGAGTTTGAGATGAAGGACTTGGGCCTCCTTCATTATTTCCTGGGATTGAAAATTTGGAAGCGGAAGGATGGATTGTTTGTGTCTCAAGGAAAGTATGCCCAGGAGATATTGAAGAAGTTCAACATGCAAGGTTGCAAGCCTATCGACACTCCTCTTCCTGGTGGTTAGAGGAAAGAGGATGCTACATCAGCAGAGGTAGTGGATGCCACTGTTTATCGACAGTTGGTTGGTTCACTCATGTATCTAGTCAATACACGACCGTGTAGGTTTTAACCCTGAAAAGAAATTATCTACTCACAAATCTTATAACAGAATATAAACAATAGCGAGAGCATAAAACATAAAATAGATAAACACAAAGATTTTCCCCTGGATCCCAAATCGGGACGACCAGCTTGATTTTTCATTATATTCCTTTTAGTGTTACAACACATATATATACATGCCGAAGCATACATAAACCCCAATCCATTAACCCTGGATTATAACATAACCGTAGTTCCCTTGACCGGATCTACAAAAAATACCAGGGGACGAAAACCATCGTACCCCAAAACCATGTGCAAAACCATGCACAAAACCATGGACGCGGACTACCCAGACCCCAAAAAGGGGGGTTATCGCCCCCCCGCGCGTGATTAGTCGTGGAAAGAATATAACACATACCCAACATTCTCCCACTTGTTGTTTTCTTTCCACATGGGGCCACAGGAGAGCTTAGTCATTGGCCCAATTCTTCAACACCCATTGTTTCTCTACACCAAGAGAAATTCTGAGTGCTCACAGACTTTGTCAATGCATCTGACCAATTCTTCAAAGTGTCCACCTTTACCAGCAACACCCTTTTAGCCACAACCATATCTCTAACAAAGTGATATTGAACATCAATGTGCTTTGTCTTTGAATGATAAGCAGGGTTCTTAGCCAAGAAAATTGCACTTTGGCTATCACTGTTTATCCTTATAGCTTGCTGTACCAACCCCATACTTGAACACAATCTCTACAACCAAAATTCTTCCTTGCTTGCATGAGTGGTTGCTATGTATTCTACCTCTGTAGTTGAAAGAGCCACTACAGACTGTCTTTTACTCATCCAACTGACTGCACCTCCAAATAGGCTAAACACATACCCACTTGTAGATCTTCTTTGGTCCAGATCGCCAGCCCAGTCTGCATCAAAAAAACCATGAATTTCCAACATTCTTTCCAATCCTGGTCTTCTTTGGTAGCACAAGCCATAATCACTAGTGCCACGTAAATATCTGAAAACCCGCTTCACTGCTGTCCAATGCTCCTTTCCTGGGTTTGACATAAACCTGCTCAATACTCCCACTGAATGTGCAATGTCTAGTCTAGTACAGACCATTGCATACATCAGGCTACCCACTGCACTTGCATATGGAACACGAGACATATACTCCTCTTCTTCTTGTGTCTTGGGACACTGTTCAGCAGACAGCTTTACACCTACAGGAATAGGAACATTCACCGGTTTACTATCCTGCATATTGAACCTCTGCAATATAGTCTCGACATACTTCCTCTGGTTTAACCAGAGCTTCCTCTTTGCCCGATCTCTCTTAATTTCCATACCCAAAATATAGTTTGCAGCACCAAGATCCTTCATGTCGAATTTGGAGAACAGTTGGGTCTTCAAATCTTGGATAATTTCTTTGTCATTTCCAATCAACAACATATCATCCACATACAAGACCAAATAAATAACACGGTCACCAATTAATTTAAAATAAACACAATGATCCTCCTTACTTCTGGTGAAGCCAAGTCCCTGTATATAGGTATCAAATTTCTGATACCACATCCTTGGTGACTGTTTTAGCCCATACAGAGACTTCTTCAACCTGTAGACCAATTCTTTCTTACCCTTCACCATAAAGCCTTCAGGTTGCTTCATGTAGATCTCCTCTTCTAGATCCCCATGAAGAAATGTTGTCTTCACATCAATCTGTTCTATCTCAAAATCAAATGCAGCAGCAACAGATAAAATTAATCTAATATAAGTAACTTTGGCAACAGGAGAAAAAATATCACCAAAATCAATTCCCGACACCTGGGAATAACCTTTCGCTACCAACCGAGCTTTGTATTTCTCCACCTTGCCTTCTACATTCATCTTCTTCTTAAACACCCATTTGCTCCCATTGGGCTTCCATCTAGCCGGCAACTCCACCAGCTCCCATGCATCGTTTTTGTGCAAGGATGCCATTTCATCAACCATGGCCTCCTTTTAGAGTTTTCCATCCTCTGAATCTACTGCCTCCCTGACAGTTCTGGGTTCATCATCAGTTATAGTTAAGGCAAAACCTGAACAGAAAGCAGATGGACTATACCTTTCTGGTTGCCTTCTTTCCCGAACTGATCTTCTCAAATTTGGAGTTTGTGGCTCTTCATCTTCTGAGTCTTCTTCTGTTGTAGAGTCTGATTCATCCTCCTTTAGCTCAAACTCTATCTTCTCAGGTTCCTTTGGTAGGACTTCATGTTTAACAACATCTTTCACTTCTTTAAACACCACATCTCGGCTGTACACAACCTTCCTTGTTTCTGGGTTCCAAAGCTTGTAACCCTTTAAACCATCCTTATACCCAATAAAGATGCACCTTTCATATTTATTATCCAACTTGGTCCTTTTCTCCTTTGGAACATGTACATATGAATCACATCCAAATACCCTTAGATGTGAAAGAGAGGGTTTCTTACCAGTCCATACCTCATGTGGGGTCTTATCCTCCAACGCTGATGAAGGTGATGTGTTAACCAAGTAACATGCAGTCTCCACTGCCTCTGCCCAGAATTATTGTCCTAACCCGGTACCACTAAGCATGCATCTTGCCTTTTCCATCAGTGTTCTATTCATTCTTTCTGCAACTCCATTTTGCTAAGGTGTGTATGGAGTAGTCTTCTGTCGTGCTATACCACACTTCTTACAGAACTCTTCAAATTCCTTCTTGCAGAACTCCCCACCATTATCTGTCCTCAATGCCTTTATCTTATTCTCTGTCTGGTTTTCCACCAGAGCCTTAAATTCTTTAAATTTGTCAAAGACTTCAGATTTATTCCTCAATAAATATATCCATGTATTCCTTGAGAAGTCATCTATGAATGAAACATAGTACACAGACTTTCCCAGTGATCGAACTGACACAGGCCCAAACACATCATTGTGAACAACTTCTAATATCTTGTTTGCCCTCTTAGCACCAGAAGGAAAACTCACCTGATTCTGCTTCCCATATACACAATGTTCACAGAAATAGAAATCCAGAGAACAATTAGACATACCTTCTACCATACCATTTCTATGCAGTATTCGAAGGCCCTTCTCTCCAATATGTCCAAGCCTTTTATGCCATAGCATGGTCTTTTCTCCAGAGACAGCTAGGCTTTCCGTCCCAATTTCAGGAACCACGGAACTGTTACACCCATCAATAACAGTGCTACCTTGTAGCTTGTACAGAGTTCCAGTCCGAACTCCCCGCATTAATACCAGTGCTCCCCGAACCATCTTGCAGGCATCTTTCTCGAACACTTTTTTTACACCTGCATCATCCATTTGCTTACATAAATGAGATTTCTAGCCAATTCAGGAATATGCAGAACACCAGGAAGTGTTCTAATCCTTCCACCTTGTAGATTCATCTTGACCTTTCCACGTCTGACGATTTTGGCCTTCCTATCATCCCCTAGGAAGACATCACCATCATATATCTCATACTCACAGAACCACTCCCTATGAGGAGTGAAGTGAAAGGATGCACCTGATTCAATCAACCATGACTCATGATCTACATGTGTATTTGAAGAAGAAGCCAAATACACATCCCCACCTTCATCCGAGGTGGTTTTTGCCTCTGCAGAAGGACCTTCATCAGATCCCTTTCCTTTCTCAGGAGCTTTAGATCTGCATTCCTTTTTGTAGTGCCCTTCCTTTCCGCATTTCCAGCACACCTTTACAAACTTTCCAGGAGATTTAGATCTCCCTCTAGATTTAGATCTCCCACTCGAAACCTTATTCTTGTTTCTGTTCTGGGACCTTCCTCGTACAGATAAGGCATCTCCATTCTGACCCTGCATATTTCTCCGTCTCATTTCCTCCGACAGCAAGGCTGAGACAATGTCATCAAAATTCAAGGTAGTTGTATTGCTACCTATTGCAATAACCAGACTGTCCCACGAATATGGTAGAGAACACAACAAACTGATGCACTTATATTCATCTAAGATTTTAATATCAACAGATGACAACTGACTTACCACAGTATTGAAGGCGTTCAGATGCTCTGTCACCGAGTCTCCATCCTTCATCCTTAGGTTATACAGCTTTTTCCGCAAAAACAACTTATTCACCAAAGACTTAGATTGGTACAAATTCCCTAGCTTGTCCCACAAGGTCTTCGTCGTAGCTTCCCCAGATACATTCAACAATACTGAATCTGAGACACACAATCGTATTGTGCTCTTAGCCTTCCGATCCAATTTCTTCCAGTCTTCATCTGACATTGTCGTTGGTTTAGTACCTAGATCTACCGCAATCCACTTATATTTATCCACCAGCAGATCCAACATCTTGAGCTTCCATAACTCAAAAATCTAACCATTAAATTTCTCGATCTCTATCTTCTCATTGCTTGCCATCTTCTTTCACTGCAAGAATCGATCCCGTAGATCTCCCACTAAACAGGGTCTACCACAGGCCTGAGCAAAAAAACCTCAGCAGCAAAGGTGTCCCCTTGAAGCCGAAACTGCTCTAATACCAAATGTAGGTTTTAACCCTGAACAGAAATTATCTACTCACGAATCTTATAACAGAAGATAAACAATAGCAAGAGCATAAAACATAAAACAGATAAACACAGAGATTTTCCCCTGGATCCCAAATCGGGACGACCAGCTTGATTTTTCATTATATTCCTTTTAGTATTACAACACATATATATACATGCCGAAGCATACATAAACCCCAATCCATTAACCCTGGATTAGAACATAACCGTAGTTCCCTTGACTGGATCTACAAAAATACCAGGGGCCGAAAACCATCGTGCCCCAAAACCATGTGAAAAACCATGCATAAAACCATGGACGCAGACTACCCACCAGAAATTAGTCGTGGAAAGAATATAACACATACCCAACACACAGAAATCGAAATCCAGAGAGCAATTAGACATACCTTCTACCATACCATTTCTATGCAGTATCTGAAGGCCCTTCTCTCCAATATGTCCAAGCCTTTGATGCCATAGCATGGTCTTTTCTCCAGAGACAACTAGGCTTTCCGCTCCACTTTCAGGAACCATAGAACTGTTACACCCATCAATAACAGTGCTACCTTGTAGCTTGTACAGAGTTCCAGTCCGAACTCCCCGCATTAATACCAGTGCTCCCGAACCATCTTGCAGGCATCTTTCTCGAACACTGTTTTTACACCTGCATCATCCATCTTGCTTACAGAAATCAGATTTCTGGCCAATGTAGGAATATGCAGAACACCAGGAAGTGTTCTAATCCTCCCACCTTGCAGCTTCATCTTGACCTTTCCACGTCCGACGATTCTGGCCTTCCTATCATCCCCTAGGAAGACATCACCACCATCATATTTCTCATACTCGCAGAACCACTCCCTATGGGGAGTGAAGTGAAAGGATGCACCTCAGTCAATCAACCATGACTCATGATCTACATGTGTATTTGAAGAAGAAGCCAAATACACATCCCCACCTTCATCCGAGGTGGTTTTTGCCTCTGCAGAAGGACCTTCATCAGATCCCTTTCCTTTCTCAGGAGCTTTAGATCTGCATTCTTTTTTGTAGTGCCCTTCCTTTCCACATTTCCAGCACACCTTTACAAACTTTCCAGGAGATTTAGATCTCCCACTCGAAACCTTATTCTTGTTTCTGTTTTGGGACCTTCCTCGTACAGATAAGGCATCTCCATTCTGACCCTCCATATTTCTCCATCTCATTTCCTCCGACAGCAAGGCCGAGACAATGTCATCAAAATTCAAGGTAGTTGTATTGCTACCTATTGCAATAACCAGACTGTCCCACGAGTCTGGTAGAGAACACAACAAACTGATGCACTTATCTTCATTTGAGATTTTAATATCAACAGATGACAACTGACTTACCACAGCATTGAAGGCGTTCAGATGCTCTGTCACCGAGTCTCCATCCTTCATCCTCAGGTTATACAACTTTTTCCGCAGGAACAACTTATTCACCAAAGACTTAGATTGGTACAAAGTCCCAAGTTTTTCCCACAAATTCTTCGTCGTAGCTTCCCCAGATACATTCAACAATACTGAATCTGAGACACACAACCGTATTGTGCTCTTAGCCTTCCAATCTAGTTTCTTCCAGTCTTCATCTGACATTGCCATTGGTTTAGTACCTGGATCTACCACGATCCACTAATCTTTATCCACCAGCATATCCTCCATCTTGAGCTTCCACAACTCAAAACTCTGACCATTAAATATCTCGATCTCTATCTTTCTGCCGCTCGCCATATTCTTTCACAACAAGAATCGATCCTGCAGATCTCCCACTAAACAGGGTCTACCTCAGGCCCAAGCAAAAAAACCCTTAGCAGCAAAGGCGTCCCCTTGAAGCCGAAACATCTCTGATACCAAATGTAGGTTTTAACCTTGAACAGAAATTATCTACACACGAATCTTATAACAGAAAATAAACAATAGCGAGAGAATAAAACATAAAATAGATAAACACAGAGATTTTCCCCTGGATCCCAAATTGGGATGACCAGCTTGATTTTTCATTATATTCCTTTTAGTGTTACAACACATATATATACACGTCGAAGCATACATAAACCCCAATCCATTAACCCTGGATTAGAACATAACTGTAGTTCCCTTGACCGGATCTACAAAATACCAGGGGTCGAAAACCATCATACCCCAAAACCATGTGCAAACTCATGCACAAAACATGGGTGTGTCTGCATATGAGTGGGACCGCATACCAAAAAAAATTTCGTCGGGGCGCTGCCGCCCCCCCTGTGACCCCCCTGCTGTGCTCGGCGCAACGTAAAACACGTGGGACTAGTCATGGAAATAATATAACACATACCCAACAAAAGTAACCTTATAATGACTTGAAAGTAAATTTAATCTAGAAATAAGCAAATGATATACCAAGAAAGCATTGAATTCTTAAACTATGAAATTTAAAGGCAACCTATTCTAAAAGTAGTAAGAGACTCAATTGAAATTACTAATGTGTGCATTTTAAATTAGAATAATCCATGAGTATCTATCAAAAAAATTGAAAGGAAATGAATCCATGAAATGATATAAATAATGTGTAACCTGCAAAAGAACATAAAATGAATGAGAATGAAATAATGTAAACAATGCATCTAATAAAAAGACTTAAAATGAACATAAAGAAACTAAAAAAAAATTTAGAACATTAGAATACGTCCCATACTCATTAGGTACATCCCAAAGTGCATGAAAGGTGGAAAGTTGATAAAATTCTTGACCAAATACCAAATGAAGGCACAACCATATCAAAGTGAACTACTTTGTATTCATTACATCAATCATAAGCATAGTGTCAATCCTTAACATCCAAAACTCTACATTGAAGCATGAGCATAGCTCCCAAAATTTTCACACATTTTGCAAGGAGAAGCCTCTCATATTTATACAAAAACTAAGATAACTAATTCATAAATATATATATATATATATATATATATCCACAAATCTCTCCTAGATCCACAAATATCTCATGTGGTTACAACCATGTGTTGACATCTAGCAATTAACATCTCTTCATATCCTCTCACAAATATCTCCTAGCTTTGATAAGAGACACTTATGAAAACTTCCATGATTCATTTCCATGAATTTTGTTTGATCAATGATCTCAATCTTCCTCAAATCTTCAAGAGTTTGAAGAGGAAAATCGAATTTGAGACTTGAAGGCCAAATATGAATGTGCTGGAATTTCAAATATGCCTACACATGTCACAAAAATCATCCAACTCTTATATATAAGTGAATACATGTTATTTTTCTAATATTTAACTATAAATTCACTCAAAATACCAAAATAAATGTATTGGAAAATAATGTGTCTAAACCCATACTTAATTATGAAGATGGTCTTAGTGCATGCTTATGGAGCTGTAGAATATAGAAAATCCTGAAGAAAAGTGAAAGAAAAGAGAGTGAGATGAACGAAATTTTGGAGACCCAACAACGATAGCACCAAGGATGGGGGTTTGGACTTGGAAAAGCCCCTTGGTGCATAAGTGGACAAGAAATCCCACCTCTCATTGGACAAATTGAAGGAAAAATGCAAAATTCAAAGTGGTAAGAAATCAACAACCACTTCAGCCCTTCGAGAATCCAATTTCCATCCCCAAGGCCCAAAATGATCTGCATCTGATTGAATTTCAAAGGGATGGGGAGATTAGCGAAGCTCCTATATTTGATGTGACTACGTTTTTCTAGTTATTTGTGTGTAATTTTCCTCTAGGAAAGTATGTGTCCTAGATAGAAATTCTAGGACAATATGTCACCTTACTTGAAAGGTTGGAAGTTTGCAACCTTGGATTTTGAAGGTGCGTTGGGGGGATGGTAAAGCTTGGAAGCATTCTCTATCTCAAATTTCAATCTATATTCTTCCTTTTAGGATCTCGATGGATTTGGAAGTTTGTTATTTAGGTTAAATAATTTGTTTTATCAACATATATGGGACTTATCTTGATATAAAGCCTCAATGTGACTCTTTTATATATTTTGGTGTCTTCTTAACCCTAAATGTGGTAATGGGGGGAATATCAATCTTACCCTTTCTCTTAGAGAGGTTTTTGGATCACATTCTTGTTGCGATCCTCAAGAAAGTTTTTTCAACCATATATTTGAATGCCTTATATTAGAAAAAAAGATTGGATAATTTCTTTGTTTCTAAAGGTTTTCTTGATTTCCCTTGAAATGTCAAAACTTAGGTAGAAATAGGAGCTATTTTGTATAATCTCCATTTTGTTATGAAAATGGCTCCCACAAAAATCCATCCTTCATTTCCATTCATATTTTTTTCCTACATGGATCGTGGAGGAAGACAATTCTAATCTAGTATCATCGAATTGGGCCCATTTTAATCCTTCTAACAATTATGCAATGAAAAAATTTGCATATAGTTTAAGGTGAATTAAAATGTTCTCTATTCCTTAGGCTCGTAATTAAAAAATAAATTCGCAAGTACAATTGTTGGATACAAAGAATAAATTAAAGAACATCCTTGTGAAAAATGGTTTAATACCCCTTTTAGAGACTAGTTAGTCCTCCCTAACTTCCTTGTTGGCACAAAGGAAAGATCTCCTAGAAAAATAAGAGACCTTGTGATGCCTAAAAGCAAGGCCCTTTAGATCTCAAAAGGAAACAATAATACCAAGTTCTTTCATAAAGTGTCAAGATATCGAAGGAACCTATACACTATTTGGAAGATAAGATATAGGGAGGGTTCTTGGGTATCCTCTTTTTCCAATGAAGTAGAGGTTGGAAAGGATTATTTATTCCCACTATCCTCATAGCCTTATAGATCCTATTCAAGAAATTATTGATGTTCTAAATATTTTCCCTAGAGTCTTTTCAGATGAAATGCATGACAATATATCCAAATAAATATTAGAGGAGGAAATCCGCATAACTCTATTCTATATGCAAAAAGGTAAAAGTCTTCGGAAATATTGCCTTTTGGTTGAATTTTGTCAAGGTTATCTTATTAATGATGACTTTTTTTACGGAAGTTTCAAAATCTAAATAATTGAACATGATACATAGAGCTTTCAACTCGATGCATCTAACCCTCATTCCAAGAATCAAGAAGCCTCTTCACTTGAGGACCATTTCCCTATATCCTATTTTAATTTCATATATAATCTAATCTCAAATATAATTTCCAACATACTCAATTGACGATGAATTCAACTTTAAGGGTTCTTCTTTCTATATTTTTGGCATATTTCATGGTGAATGTCTTTGGTAGATTTGGTGTTTTGGGATTATATTGGAAATTTTCATGGTGGATTATATCTTTTATCTTTGATGTTTTATTGAAAGTGGTATCATAGCTCTTCTTGGGCATGAAGTGGGATAATTTTGGGGCACAAATTTCAAGTTTTTTTTTTTGTTTTTCTTGTTTTTTTTACAGGAAAGAGGACAATAGAATTCAATTAATCCATTTTTTGATGCATTATTTTAAGAATGTAATCCATTTCATAATATCCTCTCGAAAAAATACCCAATTTAAAAAATAAAAAATTAAAAAATTAAAAAAAAAATTAAAAAATCGTTCAAAATGGATTATGGGAAGTGAAGTTAACAACTATTGAATATTGACAAGTTTTTAGGGATTTCACAGGTGTGAATTTCACCAATTTATGAAATTATGTGAAAATTTTAAAGAATCTAATCTTTTAATTCCTCAAAAAAATAGTAATTTCAAAAAAAAAATCATCCAAAATAGAGTCTAGGAAGTGAAGTAATCACTGAATTGAAAACTAACAAGTTTTTAGGTTTTTGTAGGTGGGAATTTTGTTGGCAGAATTTAGGTCAATTTATGAAGTTTTGTGTGCATAAATTGAAGAATCTAATCCAAGTGCCAAATTTCTCTAAAACAGTAATCCAGTTTCAAAAAACAATCATCCAAAATAGGGTCCAGGAAAGTGAAGCTATCAACAATTTAAAATAAACATTTTTTAGGGTTCTTCTAGTGATAGAGAGCATACATTTCAATCACACTAGTTCCATCATATCCAGAGAACTGGTGCATTTCATAATTAGGGTTATAAAAGTAATCTAAGGTTTACAACGCAAGTGATGGTCATTTTTCACCTTTTACCTTAAACCATAACTCCATAAGGGAGATCCATTAAAAAGTAAGTGATTCTCTTTGAAACCTAGTTCTGCCTTTTGGTTTTCAAGTAAGATGTATTTTACAGGAAAACATGATGGTCCTCATATTGAATATTACATAAATATAATTAAGGTCAAAGGGAAAAAGGATGGAAATTATGGGTGTGTATGTATTTAAAAGATGATACATATATGTGGTGGAACTCAATTAATAATGAAAATGTGTGGGAAATTCCAAATTAAAATTTAAAAAATCATTTCTAGATAAGTGTCTCATATCATGAAGAAGGATGAGAAGAGTTTCCATTGATAAATATGTGTTTCATTCAGATTTTTAGGTTATAGATATGGATTATGTGGATATGATTTTGGGATTACCTTGGATGGACTCGGTGGGTATGATTAATATTAATGTGCACAAGGATTTTTTGAAGCTTTGGTACAAGAAAAAGAAGATCACATTGTAGGATATGTCTCTTAGAAAGTGAGAAGGTGGCCATATAAAGAAATCCCTACAGAGAAAATAATTGCAATTTCCAATGACATATTAGATGAGGAATCCACAATTGAATCATAAGAAGAGATTATAGAATTAATTGAAGAAAATCCAAATGGAATGCATGAAAATGAAGAAATAAAGAAGAATCAAATGAAGAGTTAGATCTTGAGTTGTAAGAAGAACCTATAGAAGCACTAGAATAAAATCACTAGGAAGGGTTTAAAAATGAAACTAATAAACCACATATTGAAAAATCAAAGAAAAAGATCCAATAACTAAGGTTTCTATATTTCACCACCCACACCACTTAGAGAAACAAAAATCATGAAAGAAAGGGCATTAGCATCAATAAAGTTACCATGGAAACATGGAGCTAGAAACGAAATAGGTATGGAGGTACGTGGAAATATAAAAGTGATACATGGAGAAATTAGAGTAGTGAAATGAAGATGTGGATCCCAAGAAGAAATCATAATCAAGATCAATGAAAGGCTACAGTTGGACCCCACATCCACATTTCATTAGGATGGATGGATGCTCATGCATGTTACCAGTTAGCTACATTTCTTAATAGGTCATATTATATGGCTTCTTTCCATGTTTCGAGGAAAAAACATTCCAAGGTGGACGGAATGTAATAAACCTAGGGAGGATAGCATACAGTACCTAGAGAGGAACTCAAGGGAATAATGAATGTAGTGTGACCATAATAATGGAATATCCCCAATTTGTAATTAAAAGAAAATAATATAATAATAAGGGGTATTTGGCATAAGATCCTTATGAATACTCATGAGAAAGTATAAATACACATGAGTATCATTGTACTGGAGGTTTGTTGAGTTATATTTCCTTGCAACAAGCATGGCTAGTGGAGTGATTCTTCCATAAGAAATATTTGATTGTGTTACCCTATCTTAAGAGTTCATCTCTCTATATTCTTGGTGTATTTCATGGTGAATTCCTTTGTTATCTTTGGTTTTTTAAGGTTATATTGGAAATTTTCATGGTGTATTGTCTCTTATATCTTTGAAGTTTTACTACAAGGTCTCAAATAGGGTTTCCCTTTGTCTCCCATCTTATTTCTATTGGTTGTAGAAACGTTGAGCAAGTTGATGATAGAAGCCAAAAAAAAAAAAATCTTAAGGGGGCTAGAGTGACTCCCTTAAAGGTGTTAAAACATATGTTGTTCATGGATGATGTCTTTCTTTTGGTTCAGGCCCTTGTAAGAACATATATATATATATATATATATATATATATATATATATATATATATATATATATATATATATATATATATATATATAAATATATATATATATATATATATATATATATATATATATATATTAACTCATCAGGGATGGAAATAAATGTCAATAAAACTTGTGCTCTTTTTCCCTTTCTAGGTGATGATTTCAATGCGGATTTTGATTCAACTCTTCATTTACCTGGAAAAGGCTTGAGGATGAAATAAATATCTTGGATTTATTCTAAAATCCAATTCCTATCAATTTGAATATTGGTTATGGTTGTTTAAAAATAGAAGCTAGAATATCCTAGTGGACCAATAGGTGGCTTTCCAAGGGTGAAAATTGATTTTAATTAAAACATTCTTGGAGAGAATTCTAGTGTATTAGACGTTGATCTTGAAAGTGTCAAAGGGAATCCTCAACAAAATCATGAAAACATGTTTTAGTTTGTTATGGTTAGGTAATAGGAATTCAAAAGGCATTCCTCTAGTAAAATAATATAGAATTGCCCAACCAAAAAGTTTGGGTGGTTGCGGATTAAAAAACATTTTCTAGTTTAGCAAAGCATTAATTGCTAAAAAATTATGGGGATTAACATTTAACAATTCATTATGGGTTTGTGTAATGTTATCAAAATATATGGGTGTGCATTTGATTGTAGAGTGGTTTCGTTTTCTTAGGAAAACAACTAAGAACGGCTCCTTGATGTGGAAGGTATTTATGGATTTGTTTACTCTCATTACCCCATGGACTGCTTGGAAAATAGGCAATGATAAAAATGTGCATCTAGGTGTGGACCCTTGGGTTGGTTCAAATGATTCTTTCAGGCTCTCTCAAAATTTAATTTGTGAACTAAAACGAAAAATTTATTACTCTTTGTGGGATGTTAGATCTTTGGACCCTAATTCAATAGGTAGGCTCAAGTGGTTTCTTTTGGATCATGTACGACTTAAGGATAGCCTTGCAAATGAATATGGAAAATTTAGTCTTATATTTCATTCATCTTAATCTAGAGGTAGAGGATTTGCTGAGTTGGAATAAAAACCCAACTAATGGAGTCTTCATAGCTAAGTTGGGATACAAAACTTGGTTAGCTAGGATTATGGGATGAATTCAGTTGACGGCGGGAGAAATTTTGAAAGATCCACACTATAATGAAGCAAAATATCCTTATGTGGTTGGAAACATCTAATAATATCTTAAGATAGGAAAAATTAATAAAAAGAAGTTGGTCAAGTCTGGGTTGGTTTTCATTGTGCAAAAATGATATAGAATCTATATCTCATTTTTTTATCTCTTCCTCTTACAAGTGTGAGCATCCTTAAAGTTGAAGTTTGACTTCTCGGTTAGGTGTAAAGGGTCGGGGATAGAAGCATGCTTGCGTTCACACTTTGATGATTCTTCTCTTCTATGTTATGGTTATATCCTTCTCTTCCATGCTTATTTCATTTAGTGATCCAAGAACCTAATGGTTTCCAGGATATGTGGTATCAATTGAGATGGTCTTGGGGCTTGTTAAAAATTTAATGAATGAATACAAGATTTTATTAAAACAAGAAAAATAAGAAATATTGTTCTTTCTCCTTTATACAATGAGATCCCTTGGGGTTTTTGATGGAGCCTATCAAGGAGAGCCTCTATAATGTGAGGCTAGAGAAATTTTCCATCTCCCAGAATCACATTTATGTCTCCGCATATACTCTCCAAGACTTGGTTCAAACTCCAAGGAAGAATTTTTGTCTCTATGGAGTCTTCTTTTCTAAGCCCTAAAGGTTTTTTTGAAAAAATTATAGTTTTAGGTGACTTAAAACTTGTCATTTACTAGGCCAAAAATAAAATGAAGGGCCAAAACATCGAGTTACAACCAATACTTAGTCCAATAGGGAGTACATTCAAGATTTTAATGGTCATCCTTTACACACATTTACGTGAAAAATAATGTAAAAGCTTACGAACCTACTAAAGAGGTTGTGTCCCTTCAAGTTGGGTCTTTCCTTATACATGAATTATATGAGGATCAAATGGTACAAGATGTGTTATTTCTATTATAGGCTTCATTTTGTCACAAGCTTTTAATTTTCTTAATTTAGCCTGGAACAATGGAAAACTAATATGTTTTTTGGTGTATCATGGTGGAATTGGATGCACAATTTTGTTTGAAGGAAGAAACCTGCTGAGGGCAAAAGTTTTCACTATCAAGTTGTGAATTTGGAATTAGTTTGATTTTTTGTATGGTCTTAAAGATACATTATTAAACTAGGTTGAAATTTTACATTAGAGGAAATTTCAGCCTAAAAGTGGCCTCCTAAGGAAAAATAATAAAATAATAGT
Organism: Pinus albicaulis; assembly: GCA_034641835.2. Classification (NCBI taxonomy): domain Eukaryota; kingdom Viridiplantae; phylum Streptophyta; class Pinopsida; order Pinales; family Pinaceae; genus Pinus; species Pinus albicaulis. Next base: position 1,634,664,315 of record CM076575.1, on the reverse strand, counting down.
TAAAATAATAAAATAAGAGTTATAAATTTTGGAGAGAAAAGAAAAAAACTACTTTTTTTAATTGTATTTTTGGCCTATCTCCCTATAGGTTTACTCAAATTTCAATTGTAGACACTCGTTAGCTGTGGAATCAAATTCCTCATCTAACAAGTACCCATTATGCATACTTTTTAGAAGACCCACATTGATTAAAAATGCAGATACATTAAAAATCATGTTCAACACGTTTTTTTAATGTATCTGTAATTTTTATCAATATGGGTCTTCTAAAAAGTATGCATAATGAGTAGTCGTTGGATGTGGAATTTAATTCCGCATCCAATGAGTGTCTACACTTGAAATTTTAGTAAACATGTAGGGAGATAAGCCAAAATAAAATTTAAAAAATTTAAAAATTTAAAATATATATATATATATATATATTAGTTTTTCTTCTTTTCCCTCCAAAATATTTACATGTGCCTCTTTTTAAATTTCAAAGATTTTGATTGGTTAACATATTATGACATGGAAATTACATGAAAATTTCATGGACACTTTTACGCTGAAATTTCCTCTCGTGTATGGTCTCAGATAAGAAAAAATTATGGGTTCATTATGACCCCTATGTGGGAAGAAACATGTAGATTTCTTTCATTATGAAACATAAGGATTTTTCTCAAAAGGAAAAAAAAAATATGATGCTAGTCAAATTTAAAAAAATACTTAAATAAAGTTCTTATGTGTTGACATAAGAAAATGGCTACCCATCAAACCGTATGAAGCATATGCTTAAATGATTTGATTTTTTAACATAAACCTTTGAATCTTTCATATTTGAAGTGCAACAAGTACTTTTTTTCCAAATTAATACTAAAGTGAGACATGATGTAAGTTAAGTCACTTCTCATTAGTCCATTTTTTTATTGAGTATGTCTTAGAAGTTGTCAATAGAATTTTTGTACCCATTTAATAATAGAATGGTTGCATCCATGAATGATGTGCTAAGTCTTCAACACAAGTTAATGGTTGTCCATGTAGAGGAAGTGGACAAAGGTTTATTGACGATTTTGATCTAAACATGTGTAATTTTAAATGATAAAAAGTCACTTTATTTTTAAAAGGTTATATATTCATTTTCATTTATGATGCAGTGGCATCAACACTCAAGTCGCAAAACTTTATATATAATGATCTACTTATGCAATCCTTAAGTCACATTATTATTTTACCCAAAACTATTCTGGTAGAAATAGAACATACTTTTGTAATCAATCTTTCACTCACATATCTATTTGTAGAAAAATTGTCATTGAAAAAATACAACATAGTTTTACATTAAAGTTGCCATGAAAAAGAAACTCACAGTTTACATGATACAAAGTGACTATGATGATGGAGTGTCATGTTATTCTATGACTTTGTATCCTTCATTATACATTATTTTAATTGAACATGATGAAAAATCATCTTCTTACTCTATCCCTTCCTAACTTTCATACTTCATTCTAAATATTATTAGACAAAAAGTTGACATATGCAAATGGGAATGTGAAGTAGTTTATTTCCCTTCAACTTAGAATTTACACTATTCATGGCATTACATTATGGTTAAACCTTTTTCTTTTCTTCTAATATGTTATATATATAAAACTATAATGAAATATATTTATATTTAGTAATCAAAACATTGCATAGTGATTTAAATGTATCAAGAATTTGTTATTGATTTGATTGTATATATTTAATTTTGGTTTTGTAATTTATTTATTTTTGTTTGATCTGAGTTCTTGCAACAACACTTGATGCCCACTTTCACAAATCAAATTGATATCCTAGCATAAAATTAATGCATGATTGCTTCAATGAAGCTATGTACATTTTATGATAAAAACTTTTTGTCAGTTAAAAAAATACATATTCTCAAAATAATAGATAAATATTAAGAAGCTCAAAGGGACGAATTGTTCATCTTGACCAATAGATGAAAACAATTGATGGCTGGAAGAATCACATTAGACACGCATTGTAGCTTTTGTTAACTACCATCGTAATTATTGGTGTGAACACACCTCTAACCAAGTAATAAATACCCATAAACATTGAATTATGGATGTATTGTAAATATGAGGATCAATTTGATGATATTAGCTAGCAGATAAAAGGAGTGTTTGATCAATTGACATTGTCAATTGAATCCTAGGTTATAAATATGCATGACTATGAAGATAATAGGTTAAATGTCTTTATCATATGTTACTTTTATTGATCTTTAAACTACATTGGGTATTCTAATGGTTTTCTCACCTAAACAAATCTAACTTCAAATGACTATAGTGAGCCTATGCTCCACTATGTGATTATCTTTTATATTTTTAGCGTTTTAGTAGAAATAAAAACACATCATTAATATTCTCTAACTATTGTGGAATATGAAATAGATGACATTTAGAAATATACACATAATGGACCACAAATATTTAACTTGGAACCCCATATAGGAAAACTAGCATTTGATGAAGGATTGTGCCTTCCATCTCCTTATAATATGGAGATTACAATGCAAATTACAAAGACTTCCAAGCTTATTGTAAATTTATGAAACATTATGGTCCTTTACATGCTTGGAGGATGCTTGAATCTTTTAAGCCATGTTTGGTGGTTGAGTTCACACATTCAATGGCATGGTTTCACATGTAGTAGAGATCCACTTTTGAGGGGTGATTATTTATCCCAAGGAAAAGTTTCATATTTAGAGACCTTTCATAACATTGCATTTTTTGGTGATCTTTTTGCATTAATTGAGGATTATATGTAATGAATTAGGAGCCAAATTCATGAGCCATTCTAGCACATATGTTGTACATCCCCTAAAACACTCCACACAATAGATTTTTGTTAACTACATGGCACATGTATTAATGGATTATTGCACATATTTTGAGAAGAATCATTGTTTAAGGTGATTTAGAGGTTATCTTATGCTATAAATGGTAGAATATAAAAATTGCTCCATTAACAAGGAATGCAAGGAATATAATGACACACAGTCCAAGGGCACATCACTCTTTAGGAGTAGGACATTGTCAAAGGGAGGTTACCTTCTCACTTGGAAGGTCTAATGTGTAGTTTGAAGTCTTAAGACTAGGATTGTATCATGGAGATGATCTACTTTGGAAGAGGAATTTCTTATTGGCTTAATAATAAATCCATAGCCTATGAATCCCTTGAATCCTCTCCCCTTTCTTGTAATGTATTCAAATTAACTACAATGATGAAATATTTTAAGTTTGACTCAAATTTCTTCATTAAAACATGTATAAGCTCAAATATGCCATGACCAAGGAGGTAAAAGATTTAAAGGTGAAGGTAGGCTAAGTTGTAAAATACTTGAGAGTCAATTACCAATTTCTTGTAGGTTTTTAATGGTGCTTCAGAAGGTAATCCTCCAAATTGTGGGGATAGAGGTGTATTATTAGTCATGAGAAAACACCACTTCATATCATTTCAATTTGGTGTTGGTGTTGGAATGGAAAAAAAAACTAAGATTGATGCATTAAACATCATTTTTTCCTTTAGAAATGGAGCACATTGTATAATAGTTATAGGGTTATGGGGACTTCATTATTATATAGGGATGTCTTGCCAATTTTTGTGTAGCATCAGGAGGCATTCTTGCATGACTAGAGGGTCTTCAATTCATCCTAGATAAATTATATAAACTTTTACTTTATTAAGGCAAGTCGACCCAAGAGAAGTCATTCTTGCATGACTAGAGGGTCTTCAATTCATCCTAGATAAATTATATAAACTTTTACTTTATTAAGGCAAGTCGACCCAAGAGAAGTCAAGCCAGCTATCCAGTGAAGGGATGTCTCCCTTGGCTTATCACACCCCCTAGACGTGTATAAATAAGATGTTAATATGACTCAATTGGAGACCAACGAAGAAAAAGCCTTTCTATCTCTTTATCACTACGGTTGACCAACATTCATGAGACTACACGTATGAGAAATCAATCAAGTTTGACCACAACAATTTGACCGAACTTGACCATATTTCACTGTAATGTGTTGATTGAATCTAACTGCGGATTGTAGGTCGTTGATCACAGGGCCAAAATTGAACACAAGTGAAAGTGTTGACTAGAGTTGAATTTTGATTGGTTTTGACCAATGTTGACCAGCTCCTAAATTTTACTAGGTTTGACTAGTATTTTGACTTGGATATTGGCAGAGATTTCTAGACAAATTGCTAATTTGTAAACCTTGCTGAAGAATAATTTCTCCTAAGAAAAGTTGTTGGGTTTTCTCCTAAGGTTGGATTTCCTAGGGTAAAATTATTGTCTCTATTGTGCATGGTTGTGTTTCTATGATATTTACTATTTTCACTGCATTTAATGTTGATATTTTATGTTTTTAATTTCTCAATGATATCAATGTCATGAGAAAATTGTTTGAAAATCATTAGGCAGTAATGATAAGATCAGAAAATTGTATTTTACTATACTTGTCATAGAATTTCAACATGTCTTAATGCACTCAACAATATTGAAATATTGTCTCAAGGAAGGTAGTATTGTTTAGAAGAGGACTCGACAACTAAGCTAGGGTCGTACTCGCGTGACATGGGGTTGCTTCCAAACAGTACCACTATAACCCTTAAGTGAACTACACGCGCCCCCACACAACTCATAAGCTAATCAGAGGGATTTGAACCTTGGATCACATATTTTATATAATACTTCATAATACACATCGCCAATTGAGTTGCCCCCTAGGCACCTCAAGGAAGGTAGTTTTCAATCCCAAAAAAAATAAATTTCTTTCACAATAGTAAGATTTAAACATCATATTTTTTTAGCAATGTAATACATTATAAAATATCTACAAGGCTATGGGGACTCTAATAAAACTATATATGGATGTCTCAATGTACTCAACAATCTTGAATATTATCACAAAAAAAGTTTTTTTTTATCCCAAAAAACACTCTTTCTTTGACAATAACTCCTTTATCCATATTTCCAGGAAAAACAAAAGTTACAATATCACTTCAAGAAAGATCCTCAAATTTGAAGAAAATATAAGAAAAACCTATAGTATAATCCACCTTCTCTTTTTGTTATAATGATGTGCTTCCTTCTTAAAGAATTTCTCCAAACAAAACAAAATAAGTAATTGAGATTTAAATTAAGTAAACTGATAAGTTTCTCCAAACAAAATAAATAATTGGGATTTAAACTAAGAAAATTAAATTTATATTTTTTGAAGTCTCTCACAATCAAACAAATAATTAAAATAGAAATTAAGCCAATGTGTTTTGATATTTTTAAACTTAATATTATCATATAAATAATGTTTTTAAACTTTACCATTTATAATTATATTCTATTTTTCAACAAATATTAAAAATATATATATAAATCTTTATAAAATACTATTATAAATCCCTAACAATACTATCTAAAATTAAATGTAAAAAGGAAAGGGATGAATAACCCATGGTACGTATAAAACCAAGGTATAATTGAGTTCAACAAACCTCATCAAAAATTAAAATATTCCCTTTAGTAAAAGTCAATTAAATTTAACAACCCTCATTTAAAAAATAGGAGATCCCATATAATTGAGTTCTAACCACCCCTTATTAAAAAACTAGTATATCACATATAAAAACAAGGATCAATGGGAGAAGGGATGGGCTTTGTGTACTTGATCAAGCCTCTGAGATTCATGGGATAAACGAAGAATCGATTCCCTTCCCAAAACCTTTCACCAAACGAAGAATGGATTCCCTTCCCAAAACCTTTCACCAACATCACATTTGGGAGAAAATTTCAGAGGGAAAAAAATTTAGGAAAAAATTAATGGATTTAACCAGTTATATATTCTGGATTGTGTCCAGTTACAATTATTTAATGTATTCTTATTATTAATTATGTTAGGTTGGGATCATTATTTTCTTGACTATAAAATATTAAATGTGGTTGGACATATAGTGTTCGCAATTAAATTTAAATTTATTTAATGTGGTTAGACATATACTGCTCATTAAATCTAACTATAAAGAATATATGCCAAAACACATTTAATATCTTATAACCAAAAAAATATATATTGCTGAAATATATATATAAACAATTTTCTTGTCCCCCACTCTAGTACAGCCTACCAACAACCATATGGATATTCACTAAAACATCAATATCAACATTAATTATTAAATCGTTCAAGAGAAAGGGTTCATTCAACCAATAATGGATACTGTTGGATGTCAACATCAATATCAACATTAACCAAGAGGTTAACTAATTTTGTTGGACACACTTGGATAGCACGATGTATCCACTGGGATCTTCTAGATGAAATCAATAAAAGTAAGTTGATTATTTTGGGGGTGAGATATTATTCTTTACAGTTCCCTTGTTTAGTTAGAGATTTACAGCTATAATGTTATTTATGTTATTTTATTATTCTCGTTATATTACAAATATTTAAAAAATAATAATTTTATTTTTTAATAATTTATATATTTATTAAAAAAAAGGAAATTGTATTGGGTTAAGAGTCAAATTTATTGTTTTTAATTAATTTAAATATGCCATTACAGATCTTTTGTGTAGTTAGATTATACACCTGCAATGTTATTTATGTTATTTTATTATTATTGTTGTATTATAAAATTAAAAAAAATAATAATAATTTTATTTTTTTATAATTTGTATATTCATTTAAAAAAAACAAGGATATAGTAATTGGTTATGAGCAAAATTTGATTGTTTTTAATTAATTTTTAGTACTAATTTTATCTTAAAATTATTATGTTTTCAATTGAAAATTTGTGATTGGTTTTAATTATTTTTCCTTTATATAATTTGACTTATTTACCTGAAGAAAAAATTCAAAATTCAAAAGATGAATAGTTATCATATCAAGTATTTATTCGCAATTGTATCATCACCAGATGTTGCAAAGGAAACACCTTAAGATTCTAAAAGAGATACAATAGTTGCTAAGCAAGATATCTGTAGTGATTTTGGTCAATTTTAGTAAAGGTAGGAGAAGCCATCAAGTTCAGTACTAATGTTGTCTTTCATTGTAAATTTGATGTCCGTTAAGTGTTGTCAATTGAAAATTTTAAAATAATTTATTTTGTGGAATGTGTCAATTGAAAATTTTAAAATGATTTATTATGTGGAATGGAGAAAAACGTTGTCAATTGAAAATTTTAAAATAATTTATTATGTGGAATGGAGAAAAATGTATAGATTGTATCAGTTCCAATTTTTCAACAACTTCACTCATGTGAGGCCTTTGTTTTGCTTCTAACTGAGACAATGTAGAGCAAGAATGGCTGCTTTGTAAGCCCCCTTTGATGGATAATGTCCATCCAATTGGGAGTCCATAACACGAAACAATTTCCATTTATCATTCAAAAAGGGTTTGAGCCACTCCACTAGTTTATGTTGTCCAACAGGCCAATATATATCTATAGCACGTTGGCCTGATAACATTTCTATTAAGACGACTCCAAAACCATACACATCACTCTTGGTTGTCAGATGACCTATTGAAAAACAAAAGTACAGTGTGTCAATTTTCAATCTAAGATTGAGTTTATCTGAATAAGATCTGATTAAAAGTTGTAAATATAAAAAACAAGAATCAAAATCCCAATCATGTTTAAATAGGTAACATAATATTCCAACATACTTGAGCAAACTAGGCCTTTCAAAACTTGGAATGATGCAAATATAGATATGCCTCAAAACTTTGAAACCTTATTACCTGTTGACATATATTCAGGATCAACATAACCATAAGTCCCCATCCATAATCCTTGTAGAGACATGTGTGTCACTTCCTTATGGACCATTCTTGGCTAGTCCAAAGTCAGAAAGATTTGCACTATAATTATGCAGTAAGTTAGATAATGGTGTCAGGAAAAAGATACTTCCAACTAGATGAAATCTAAAAGCTCTGAGCATCAACTTAAGCTTTTATTAAAACATTTAACAAATAGCAGAGGCCATGTATGATTCACATACCGAATCAAGTAGTATGTTTGAGGTCTTAAAATCACGATATATAACTTGTGGTTTTGCATCATGCAGAAATGCAAGTCCCCTTGCAGCGCCAATGGCTTTCTTGATCCTAATAGCCCAGGAAAGAGGTTGGTAATATGAACCTCCTGCAAAATAGGATAAAACATTAGGTCACTTTTAAACTCGTAAAAAAACAGTAACGAAATAGATTAACCTTCCTAAAATGCTATATTCATATTAACAAGATGAACTGTTCAGTTGTTGAACTGATGCAACAACATGCTTTTTTTGGAAGGATTTATATAATTTTTTTCAAGGACCTACTTTTGACAAGCAGATAAAAGCAGAATTGTATCATTATATAGGTGCCAGCAATCAGACAGAAACAGTACTAATAACAAGTTAATCTAAAAGTATGTTTTCTGAGGAGCTATTTAATTTAAATATAATTAAACAATGTAAACCGAACCATTTAAGATGAGTCAAATACAATTAATCGTAATATAAATTAAATAGAAGTAATTTTTTTAAGAAACTGCCTCCAATATGTTGTGCATTCCAAATTCCTATTTTTAATCATCAATAATAATTCAAGACCAACCCTAGCAAATATTTCAACAGAATGTATTACACATAATAGAGGTTTAAATCAATAAATCAATATGTATAAAACAAATAACTTTGTTGGTTACAGGACATATCCCCTACTTCCCCTCCCTCGGATACATGGAGGGAAAGTAGTGGTGAATGAATTTTGGTTTGATTAAAATACACTTGCACTTTAGCATCAACATTCCATACCAAATCTAAAGAAGTAACATAGATTTTAGGATCATAAGTCTACAGTTATTCATGTTGTTGCACCATTTTTAAAATGTTGTGTATTATCAAAATACCATACGTGCTTTGAATTATCATACTTTTCTCCATTAGCCCACAGAGCATAAGCTTCCTCTCCGTGAACTACACCATCTCCTATCGAAATTTCCTCATCTGGAATTCTTAATGGGATGAATAGTTTGATAAATAGTATGATAATGGTTGTGGCAACAATGTTCCAGCCTATGATAAAACAAGCTCCCACAATCTGTTTAATAAATTGCATACCACTGCCATAAAATGCCCCCTTAGAATTTCTTACTGCAAGGAACAGTGAACAAAGAGTAGGCTCTGCAAAGAGGCTAGTGAATGCTTCACCCAACACTAATGCAACTACATGTGTATGAAATACATCCAGTGTATTGTCAACTTTCTGTAACAGGGCTGACCTTTTGTGAAGTACCATCATTGTATACCATGGAATACTATCAAAGAGCACTCCCATCACAATTGCAACCCATCCTTGGACAACACCTATACAAGGGCAAAAAAATGCTACTATTAATTCTTTGTTTTCAAGTTTTGTATTCTATACTATAATTTAATTCTTTCAGCTTTTCAAAGATGTTTATTTGTCATTCTAAGCTTTGACTGTACGGTATCATGATAGCATCTTCGGAGACTTAGCCAAACTCTAATGCAATTGGGATATTTGAACTCTAATGTAGTTGACAACATTGGAAACTTTATTTCTTGTGTGTAAATAGGAAGAGAGGACACCAACAATTTTCTCTGTAAATTTCCAAGTTTCCATGAAGGAGGAGGAAATTTAAACATAGATAAAAAAGCAAAGACAGGGGATGCTTGATCTGCAGTTAAAATTATACTCATTGCCTGCAATCAGCAGTCATTGAGTAATTATTTCAAATCCTAAAGAGGCGTGACATGATAGAACCCAAATACACAAGAGAAAGTATATAACCAAATTCTCAAATTGACCGTTACAGAGTAGAAAAAAAGGGAAATGGAATGGCCCTTACCAGCACCCAGGGTGGTGCAGACAAGTTCGTTTATCATGCCCTAAACATCTCCAATGACTGATGGTTTCTTGAAGAATACAACATCCAAGCATGTCCATACAAGAAGGCTGGTAGTTGCACATATGTTAGTATTCAAGACTGCCATAGATGAGATAACATTGGCAGCATAAGGGCTGCCTCCATTAAACCCCGACTAACCCATCCACAAAAATCATGCTCCAGCTAGCATAAACAACACATTATTTGGAGGAAATATTTCCCCGTATTTTTCCGATCTAGGTCCTACCTAAACCCCCCAATCCACAAACTAAAACCAATCAGCATATGCAATATGTGGTACAGAGTACAAAAAATTAATAGGTTGCAAGGAATATTAAGAATTATGTCATACCCAATAAGCTGCAGTGAAACCTGAAATTCCATAAGAGATATGGATTACATAACCACCAAAGAAATCAATGACTCCCCACTAAAAGAGGAGTCCTCCTCCCCATAAGCTGAAATCTCCCACTGTATATGAAAATGTGAGCCAGAGTGGCACAAAAGCCATCCATGCCTTGATATTCATTCTTCCAAGCAAGGAACCAGCCAATAGGATCAGAGTTATGGTCGTGAAAACGAACTGGAAAAACACAAGGGTAGTCATGGAAAAAAGGGGCTCCATAGCCGGTGTTTCCACAATCCCATTCTTAAAATTGTGGCAGGAATAAAATGGGATTTCTGGCTGAATCTAAGGCCATTCAATACAAAGAAGCATGTTCTCATCACAATCCTTGCGAATGCAGGGGCAACAGTTCTAATCAACTGGTTTTCATGCGAGCAATAGCATGCATCTGCAAGAATAGCTTGTGCAATTGGGAACTAGATGGACAGGAAATTTGGAATTTCCAGAGCGAGTCGCAACTGCCACCTGTTAGTGCAATTCGAATCGATGGCTGAGCATGATCTATTCGTCTAACAAAGGATCGAATGGCATAGATTATGACAAAAAGGCAAAGGATAAAATGGCGCAAATTATGACAAAAAGGCTACTAGGAGAGTTGTTTTCAAATAATGACGCCTTACGACGTAATAAATATTGTATAAATTCAATGTGTTAGTATCACACAATATATCATTATTATTATTATTTTTGTAAGTTTTAGTTTTAATGTTAAAATAAATTCTAAAATGACATCTCAATATAATAGTGGAACCTCTCTAAGAATTAAACAAGAAATCGCTTATCTTCTCTCAATACCATCAAAAGCAACAATAATAGAAGTATTATTCTATGTGTGTTTCAATAATAGAAGCTCAACAATACTATGATTTTGGAGTAATACTAGCTCCGAATATTTAAGCATATTAGGCATGCAACAATTTATTTTCTCTAATAAACATAAAATTTGATGGGCATTATGCAAGCAACTTTTCTTACTTTAATATAGTGTTACTTACCTATTGCCTAATGATCTTTCGAAAGCTAGGGATGGATGCCTAATCTCGTATCTACAAAATATGGTGAGGAGTCCATGAACTCATCCAAATTGGATACATAAAAGAAAGGGTCATAACCAAGGAAATCTTGAATACCAACTTTAATTCTTGTGTGTGGATCAAGAAATGAAGTACAAGTGAAAGACATGTAAAAGTAAAATCTTTACATTTCAACCTCTAAGTAGCCAAATGATATAACACACACACATTCAACATTAATAACTTCAAAGGAATAATCTTGACAAGACCTAGGTGTGAACCCAAGATCAAATCACATTGGCTACAACTATTTCTTTTCTCCACTAAACACCAAATTTGATGAGCATGAAGTAAGCAACTTTTCTTAATTTAATATAAAGTTGGTTACCAGTTGGCTAATGATATTTCCAAAGCTAGGGAGGGATGTCTAATCTCATCCCTACAAAATATGGTGAGGAGTCCATGAACTCATACAAATTGGATATATAAAACAAAAGGGAAATAACGAGGAAATCTTCAATACTCACTTTAATTCTTGTATGTGGATCAAGAAATGAAGTACAAGTGAAAGACATGTAAAAGGAAAATATTTACTTTTCAACCTCTAAGTAGCCAAATGATATATGTATTTTAGACTGCAGTGAAACCTGAAATTCCATAAGAGATATGGATTACATAACCACCAGATAAATCAATGACTCCCCACTAAAAGAGGAGTCCTCCTCCCCATAAGCTTAAAGCTCCCACTGTATATGAAAATGTGAGCCAGAGTGGCACAAAATCCATCCATGCCTTGATATTCATTCTTCCAAGCAAGGAACCAGCCAATAGGATCAGATTTATGGCCGCGAAAACAAATTGGAAAAACACAAGGGTAGTCATGGGAAAAAGGGGCTCAATAGCTGGTGTTTCCACAGTCCCATTCTTAAAATTGTGGTAGGAAGCAAATGGGAGTTATCGCTGAATCCGGGGCCATTAAATACAAAGGATCATGTTCTCATCACAATCCTTGCAAATGCAGGGGCAACAGTTCTAATCAACTGGTTTGCATGCGAGCAATAGCATGCATCTACAAGAATAGTTTGTGCAATTAGGAACTAGATGGACATGAAATTTGGAATTGCCAGAGCGAGTCGCAACTGCCAACTGCCACTTGTTAGCGCAATTCGAATTGATGGTTGAGCATGATATAATCATCTAACAAAGGATCGAATGGCACAGATTATGACAAAAAGGCAAAGGATCGAATGGCACAGATTATGACAGAAAGGCTGCTAGGAGAGTTGTTTTCAAATAATGACGCCTTACAACGTAATAAATATTGTATAAATCAATGTGTTAGTATCACACAATATATCATTATTGTTTTTTTTTTTAAGTTTTAGTTTTAATGTTAAAATAAAGTCTAAAATGATATCTCAATATAATAGTGGAACCACTCTAAGAATTAAACAAGAAATCGCTTATCTTCTCTCAATACCATCAAAAGCAACAATAATAGAAGTATTACTCTATGTGTGTTTCAATAATAGAAGCTCAAAAATACTATGATTTTGGAGTAATACTAGCTCCAAAGATTTAAGCATATTAGGCATGCAACAATTTCTTTTCTCTACTAAACATCAAATTTGATGAGCATTATGCAAGCAACTTTTCTTAGTTTAATATAGTGTTACTTACCTATTGCCTAATGATCTTTTGAAAGCTAGGGATGGATGCCTAATCTTGTATCTACAAAATATGGTGAGGATTCCATGAACTCATCCAAATTGGATACATAAAAGAAAGGGCCATAACCAAGGAAATCTTGAATACCAACTTTAATTCTTGTGTGTGGATCAAGAAATAAAGTACAAGTGAAAGACATGTAAAAGTAAAATCTTTACATTTCAGCCTCTAAGTAGCCAAATGATATAACACACACACATTCAACATTAATAACTTCAAAGGAATAATCTGGACAAGACCTAGGTGTGAACCCAAGATCAAATCACACTGGCTACAACTATTTCTTTTCTCCACTAAACACCAAATTTGATGAGCATGAAGTAAGCAACTTTTCTTAATTTAATATAAAGTTGGTTACCAGTTGCCTAATGATCTTTCCAAAGCTAGGGAGGGATTTCTAATCTCATCCCTACAAAATATGGTGAGGAGTCCATGAACTCATACAAATTGGATATATAAAACAAAAGGGAAATAACGAAGAAATCTTCAATACTCACTTTAATTCTTGTATGTGGATCAAGAAATGAAGTACAAGTGAAAGACATGTAAAAGGAAAATCTTTACATTTCAACCTCTAAGTAGCCAAATGATATATATATTTTAGATTGTAGTGAAACTTGAAATTCCATAAGAGATATGGATTACATAACCACCAAAGAAATCAATGACTCCCCACTAAAAGAGGAGTCCTCCTCCCCATAAGCTTAAAGCTCCCACTGTATATGAAAATTTGAGCCAGAGTGGCACAAAATCCATCCATGCCTTGATATTCATTCTTCCGAGCAAGGAACCAGCCAATAGGATCAGAGTTATGGCCGCGAAAACAAATTGGAAAAACACAAGGGTAGTCATGGGAAAAAGGGGCTCAATAGCTGGTGTTTCCACAGTCCCATTCTTAAAATTGTGGAAGGAATCAAATGGGAGTTCTTGCTGAATCCGGGGCCATTCAATACAAAGGAGCATGTTCTCATCACAATCCTTGCGAATGCATGGGCAATATTTCTAATCAACTGGTTTGTGTGCGAGCAATAGCATGCATATGCAAGAATAGTTTGTGCAATTGGGAACTAGATGGACAGGAAATTCGGAATTGCCAGCGCGAGTCGCAATTTCCAACTGTGACCTATTAGCGCAATTTGAATCGATGGTTGAGCATGATCTAATCGTCTAACAAAGGATCGAATGGCACAGATTATGACAGGAAGGCTGCTAGGAGATTTTTTTTCAAATAATGACGCCTTAGGATGTAATAAATATTGTATAAATTCAATGTGTTAGTATCACACAATATATCATTATTGTTTTTTTTTTTTTAAGTTTTAGTTTTAATGTTAAAATAAAGTCTAAAATGATATCTCAATATAATAGTGGAACCACTCTAAGAATTAAACAAGAAATCACTTATCTTCTCTCAATACCATCAAAAGCAACAATAATAGAAGTATTACTCTATGTGTGTTTCAATAATAGAAGCTCAAAAATACTATGATTTTGGAGTAATACTAGCTCCAAATATTTAAGCATATTAGGCATGCAACAATTTATTTTCTCTACTAAACATCAAATTTGACGAGCATTATGCAAGCAACTTTTCTTAGTTTAATATAGTGTTACTTACCTATTTCCTAATGATCTTTCGAAAGCTAGGGATGGATGCCTAATCTCGTATCTACAAAATATGGTGAGGAGTCCATGAACTCATCCAAATTGGATACATAAAAGAAAGGGCCATAACCAAGGAAATCTTGAATACCAACTTTAATTCTTGTGTGTGGATCAAGAAATGAAGTAAAAGTGAAAGGCATGTAAAAGTAAAATATTTACATTTCAGCCTCTAAGTAGCCAAATGATATAACACACACACATTCAACATTAATAACTTCAAAGGAATAATCTGGACAAGACTTAGGTGTGAACCCAAGATCAAATCACACTGGCTATAACTATTTCTTTTCTCCACTAAACACCAAATTTAATGAGCATGAAGTAAGCAACTTTTCTTAATTTAATATAAAGTTGGTTACCAGTTGCCTAATGATCTTTCCAAAGCTAGGGAGGGATGTCTAATCTCATCCCTACAAAATATGGTGAGGAGTCCATGAACTCATACAAATTGGATATATAAAACAAAAGGGAAATAATGAAGAAATCTTCAATACTCACTTTAATTCTTGTATGTGGATCAAGAAATGAAGTACAAGTGAAAGACATGTAAAAGGAAAATATTTACATTTCAACCTCTAAGTAGCCAAATGATATATATATTTTAGACTACAGTGAAACCTGAAATTCCATAAGAGATATGGATTACATAACCACAAGAGAAATCAATGACTCCCCACTAAAAGAGGAGTTATCCTCCCCATAAGCTGAAAGCTCCCACTGTATATGAAAATGTGAGCCAGAGTGGCACAAAATCCATCCATGCCTTGATATTCATTCTTCCAAGCAAGGAACCATCCAATAGGATCAGAGTTATGGCCGCGAAAACGAATTGGAAAAACACAAGGGTAGTCATGGGAAAAAGGGGCTCAATAGCTGGTGTTTCCATAGTCCCATTCTTAAAATTGTGGCAGGAAGAAAATGGGAGTTCTCGCTGAATCCGAGGCCTTTCAATACAAAGGAGCATGTTCTCATCACAATCCTTGCAAATGCAGGGGCAACAGTTCTAATCAACTGGTTTGCGTGCAAGTAATAGCATGCATCTGCAAGAATAGTTTGTGCAATTGGGGACTAGATGGACAGGAAATTTGGAATTGCCAGAGCGAGTCACAACTTCCAACTTCCACCTGTTAGCGCAATTCGAATTGATGGTTGAGCATGATCTAATCCTCTAACAAAGGATCGAATGGCACAGATTATGACAAAAAGGCAAAGGATCGAATGGCATAGATTATGACAGAAAGGCTGCTAGGAGAGTTGTTTTCAAATAATGACACTTTACGACGTAATAAATATTGTATAAATTCAATGTGTTAGTATCACACAATATATCATTACTGTTTTTTTTTTTTTAAGTTTTAGTTTTAATGTTAAAATAAATTCTAAAATGATATCTCAATATAATAGTGGAACCACTCTAAGAATTAAACAAGAAATCGCTTATCTTCTCTCAATACCATCAAAAGCAACAATAATAGAAGGATTACTCTATGTGTGTTTCAATAATAGAAGCTCAAAAATACTATGATTTTGGAGTAATACTAGCTCCAAATATTTAAGCATATTAAGCATGCAACAATTTCTTTTCTCTACTAAACATCAAATTTGATGAGCATTATGCAAGCAACTTTTCTTAGTTTAATATAGTGTTACTTACCTATTGCCTAATGATCTTTCGAAAGCTAGGGATGGATGCCTAATATCGTATCTACAAAATATGGTGAGAATTCCATGAACTCATCCAAATTGGATACATAAAAGAAAGGGTCATAACCAAGGAAATCTTGAATACCAACTTTAATTCTTGTGTGTGGATCAAGAAATGAAGTACAAGTGAAAGACATGTAAAAGTAAAATCTTTACATTTCAGCCTCTAAGTAGCCAAATGATATAACACACACACATTCAACATTAATAACTTCAAAGGAATAATCTTGACAAGACCTAGGTGTGAACCCAAGATCAAATCACACTGGCTACAACTATTTCTTTTCTCCACTAAACACCAAATTTGATGAGCATGAAGTAAGAAACTTTTCTTAATTTAATATAAAGTTGGTTACCAGTTGCCTAATGATATTTCCAAATCTAGGGAGGGATGTCTAATCTCATCCCTACAAAATATGGTGAGGAGTCCATGAACTCATACAAATTGGATATATAAAACAAAAGGGAAATAACGAAGAAATCTTCAATACTCACTTTAATTCTTGTATGTGGATCAAGAAATGAAGTACAAGTGAAAGACATGTAAAAGGAAAATCTTTACATTTCAACCTCTAAGTAGCCAAATTATACATACATACATACATACATACATATATATGTATGTATATATATATATATACAATAATAATATATATATATATATATATATATATATATATATATATATATATATATATATATATATATATATATATATCTGTGTGTATATATATATATATGTGTGTGTGTGTGTGTGTGTGTGTGTGTGTGTGTGTATATGTGTGTGTGTGTGTGTATATATATATATGTGTGTATATATGTATATATATGTATATGTATATGTATATGTATATGTATATGTATATGTATATGTATATGTATGTATATATATATATATGGGAAATACCCAAGAGTGAACCCAAGATCAAATCACATTGGTTGTCGCTACTCAGCGCAACATGAGCATTCAACTTCTACAATTTTTTTCCATACGAGCTAACATGTCTTCAAATAATAGAACCCGGGTGGAGGGAGAATTAAATCCACTAGCTTCCACTCGATTTATTGTCCTTTGACGATAATTATAATATTATATTAGTAATAATAACAATAATAAGACTTAATTACTACTAGCACAATTAAAAAAATACAGGATAAGTGGTCACTTCAAGTTGAGATGAGTGACAAAAGTTGCACTAATTGGGGTAATCCTCCTCATAAATGATTTTTGTCATTGAGTTTTTTTTGTCTTTCCACTATCAAGGAGCATTGGCTTGTGAAATTTTATGAGCTTTTGATTTGAACATGATATCTCTTATTGAGAAAGAATATTATTGAATTCAAAAAAATGGATATATGAATGTGTGAGAAAGAATATTATTAAATTTAGAAAGATGGATATATTCTTCTAGGGAATGTGAAGTCGTGTTCTATCACAATATCAAGTTAGACATTGTGAATGAAAGAAAACTAAAAAGCATAATCACATTACTAACCATAACTTAAAGAGTTGTATTGATTGAATGTTGTGTATGAACGTTTGCATTGGGCATTGAAATGTTTCTAAGGATCGTGTTGTTTTGAAGGCCATTTTATATTTTTAGTTTTGTAGCATCGAATGGTGTTCTAGTCTAAACTTTGGTTAGTAAGGCTAAGAAACACTAGGACTCCAAAACCCAAAAATATTTTTCGGAAAATCCAACTAGAAGTAGCTTAAATAAGTTAATTAATCAGTAATTAAAATTTTCCCGAGTTTAAATTAAGGAAAATTATTAATTAACAATAATTAAATGAGAAATGTGAGATTTCTCTAGAAAATCATATGGATCAACTCATAAATGATAATTTAGAAAGGTGATATTTCTCTAGAAATTCACATGGATAAACTTAGAAATGATATCAACCATCGATAAGGACTTAATCATGGTCATTGGTGATTCAAATGGAGATTATAAGAGGAGGTTGATGGGTATGGAGAAAAACACATGGGAAGAGCGAGTTTCCTAAGCAGATCAATTTTTCAGAGAGCAACATTTAGGTAGAAGAATTTGATCCAAAAGGAAGTAGGAGAAAGAGAGATATCAACAACATAGTTCCTAAGGAGGATTCTAGATCTGAAAGAGTCAAGAGAGGAGGATGAATTATTTTCATAATAGGATGCACAGGTGCCTCAAGAGGGAAATTCAATTCAACTAGGAAGCCTGGTCATTTCAGGTTCTGGAGGTTAGAAATATATTTCATAGGGTAGGAGAAATGATTCCAGAGGAAGCAACAAGCTAGATGACTGATTTAGGAGCATATATGAGCATAATGTAAAATGGATTGCACAAAGGCCTGTGTAAGGGTATTCCAGAGGCCAATTTCAAAAAATAGAGTATTGTCAAATTTCTTGTGAAGAGGGGTAAATTTCCCTTCAAATATTTTTACCAGTATTTATCTCAGAATGGATTGCTAGATTAAGCATCCAAATTGTACTCAAAATTTATATTATTTCATAATAATAAAACCCTCATCTGTTGCATCGGTTTTCTCAGATTGGGTTTTTCTGGGGACATTTTTCCAAAAATAACTGTGTCAAAGTTATTGTATGTGCTTTTATTTCTCAGTTTCCAGCATTTTATTTTCTGCAACGTTTTTATTGTGAATAAATTGCAATGTGATTAATTCATTATTTTGTCGAAACAAAATAAACTACATAATTTTATCAATTAAAAGAATTAATTCCAGTTGTTTCATTTCAAGCGAATATTCACATATATGTGTTTTTTGAGTCTTTTAAAAGGGGTTGTATGGTATATAGTGTGGATGGCATATATAATTCATTCGTTAAATTAGTGTTTGATTATTTTTTTAAAAAGGGGGTGTATGGTATATAGTGTGGGATGGAATATATAGTTCATTTGTTGAATTAGTATATGTGCATTAAGATCCTTTTTTAAAGGCCATATGGTATAAAATTAAAGCATGGTATATGGCATGATTTTGAACATCGTATATGGTTCATATATTATATGGTGGTGTGACTGTTTATATCCACAGTGAAGAGTGAATTTTTTTACTTAAATAAAAGATATCAAGAAAGGTTGTGATTATTTTATCAAAGGAAGATAAAGTTTTTTTATGATGCATTCACTCATCTCTACTGTGGGAGTAGTACTCACTGGAAAAGAGAACTACCATGAGTGGTTCAGGAAGATAAAACATACATTGATTTTTAATGAGTTCTGGAAAGGAGTTTGTGAAGGAGAAGGAGGAAATCCTCCTCAAAAGCCTACTTTTGACAAGGAGCTTTCCATCTAGGAGAATACGAACAACAAGGCATATGCCTTGATTTTAACGTCATTCAATGAAGAGGTGGGTCATTATATTATGCCATTCACAAATTATTTTGAAGCCTTAAAGAAGTTGAAGGATTTATATGACTCACATTCAAAACTTGAAGTTGTTCAATTAATGATTAAGTTGTTTAATTTAGAATTGAAGGATGATGATCCCCTTTCCTTAGCCTCTTAAATAAGAGTTTAGTATGAATGACATAGAAACCATTTTTGTCAAAATGGGTGCTCCTCTCATAACTTTTGTCAAGGAATTATATCCCATGTATTCCCATTATCTTGATTCATTGCAAGCTAGTGGCAAACTCCGAGGAGATTTCCTTTGACCCTCTTATGGAGAATTTTGCTTAATGAGAGAAGCCTTTTGGGAAAAAGAAAACAATTGCCTAGTCTCCTAAAGAATGTGTATGCCTTACACAGAAAGAGAAGAATCAGGGACAATATTCTTCTAGAGAAAGAGGTGGCCGAAGACGACGAGGAAGGAATAATTTTAGAGGCGTCGGGGCGGGGTGGTAGATATTTTCAAAAATAAAGGCACAATCTTCATTACATACGGTGTAAAATAAATGGATATGATGCTTCTACATGTAATCTCTCATGAGACAAGATTAGATTGGAAAGGGATGAAGATAAATGAAAATCATGAGATAAAGGGAAAGGTAAAGCACTTGAATCCACTCATTATGTTGTGGCACATTGCAACATTGGAGTAATTGAAGATTTATTTAATTATTCACTTGCTTCATGGAAAGATTCTTGGTTGCTTAATTAAGTAGAAAATTGTCACATGAATTTTATAAGATATTTCTTTGAAGAATTCATTGACAATGTTGATGGAGAAATCTACTTTGCATACAAGTCAAAACTCAAGCCATCAAGGCTTAGCATCATCAAGCTCAAACTATCTGCTCTTCCATACTTTCTTCTACATGATGTTCTCTAGCTCCTGGAGTTGAGGATATTTTTTTTTCCTTGGTTCACATCCACCAGCAAGGAAATTCCACTCATGTATTTGATGGCAAGGTTGAGATCATAAAAGCATCACACAAATCACATGTCATCACGGGGATAGAAGAAGGGAGACTTTTGACTTTGCAAGGAACCTATGATCACGCACAAAACTTTTTATACAGTTCTTACTATGATGGAGTTACACTTCCATCAAGTCTTTTATGCCATGCTATATTTGGAAATTTGAACTATGCCAACTTCATTTGTTGAAGAAAATTGGTGTTACTAGTTTGCCTACAATTCCTAGGAAACTTAAGCAATGATTCTCATTCCAGAGCACATATGAACTTATTCATTCTAATTTGTGTGGCCCAATGCATGTTCCTTCTACAAATGGTAATAAATACATGATGACATTTATTGATGACTATGCCAGAATGTGTTGGGTATATCTATTGAAGAACAAATATGAGGCTTTTGAAACTTTCAAAAATTTTCATCCATGGATATAAAATTATGCACGATATCATATTGAATCTATTCATACCGATAATGGAAAAGAATATACTTCAAATTAATTTGAAAACTATATTTTCCAACATGGGATAAAACATCAAATGAATTTCCCTTGTAATCCTCAACATAATGGTGTAGCTGAAAGAATGAACAAGCCCAATATTACATATGGTACATTAAATGATATTTTTCAAGAATTTTGAGTTGATTTTTTGGGCTAACACAATTCTATGTGTTGTGTATATTCAGAATAGGTTTCCATCTCATGCTCTCAAAAACAAGACTCCTTATGAAATGTGGTATGCCACATTCCTTCAGTGAGGCATCTCAAGGTTTTTAGTTCCACCTCTGATGCATTGATTCCTAAGGAACAAAGAAATAAACTCGGTTCAAGGATTCAAAAATGTATCTTCTTGGGGTAATCAGATGCCTCCAAAGCATACTCTCTTTATGATGAAGTAAATAAGAAGTTTATAATATCTAGATATGTGATATTTCTTGAATCTTCAAAGATTGTCAACGTTGTTGAGCGAAAAATTGATCGCTTGGACATATTCAATCATGCAAAGTATTTTCAAAAATATGATAATGTGATTCCACATCTTGAAGGGGGGATCCTTATACTGGATCTATTTTTGGAATCTTTTTATGAAGCACTCTCTCCCCCTCATGAAGCTCCAACCACTGATCAATAAGAATCTTTGAGTGATTTGATTGAACGAATTGGGAAGCTAAATCTTGATTCATCCCCATATTAATCAACTGAGAAGCCTGTGCCATCTCATAAAGATCCTCCAAAATGGTTCACAAAGACACTTGGAAGTGTGCATCCTCATGAGGTTGGAAAGATAGGGGCAAAAATCTCTGCTAGACATAATGGAGATGATGTATACGATTCTGATTCACCTGTTGATATGGATGTTTCTTATGATTATGAGCTAAAATTGTCTACAAATTTCGAACCAAATTCCTTCAAATAAGTTTTTCCCGATGATGAATGGAAAGAAGCGATGCAGAAATACTATGATGTTTTGATAAAGAATGGAACCTGGAAGCTGGTTGATCCTCCATTGGGAATCAAACCAATAGGTTACAAGTGGGTCTTCAAGAACACATATAGAACATATGGTTCACTTGAGAAGCATAAATTTAGGCTCATGGTAAAAGGTTTTTCACACTATGAATGTAATATTCCAAAATTTGCACGCAGCAAATTGGAATATTAAATTTTGCTGATTTCACTTAGGAGATGAATAAATGGGTAAGGAGGCCCATAAATTTCATAAATAAGAATAAAATCCCTCATAATGTGAAAAGGGATCATAATGCTAGCTGGATTTTACACTCTCATGTGTGAACAGGGACAAATTCAAGTGGACAACGTCAAGTTTGACCAAGTCAACAACGCTGGAATGAGAGGAAGAGATCATCCATGGAGACAATGCAATGCAAGTGGGAGGAAGATTCCTTGGTGAAGGAAACGCTAATGAGTGGGGCCCAATGCAAGAAGGCTCACACATGTATAAAAGGAGGGCAAGGTAGCCATAGCAAGACATCTTATGAATGATATTTTGATGTGCCTGCTTAGACTATTCTGCTTTCTTCAACTGTTTAGTTGAGATTGATGTGCTGCTTAGCACAAGGCATTCATGTTTAGGAATTCCTTCTCCTTTCTTGAGAGGCCTCTTAAAGGAGTTTGTATTCACTTTCCCCACTTCCAGGCTTGAGGCCAAGCATCCTCCTTCAGCTACAGCATTATTTCTGCAGCAGTATAATGTTGTGTTGCAGGGTGTTGCAATGGGAGTTCACAACACCACTTCCTGCACTCATTTTTCAAAGAAGGGAGCCTCCATTCCTTTGGGAGATTAGTAAGGGAGATCTTGGAGCAGAATTTCATATCTTGGCACTTGGCCAACGTGCTCCCATCACCTACAGCGCAGTCCCTTGTAGGAATTGCATCATTTTTCATAGAATTGCAGTGATAGGGTTTAAGCCCTTGGTCTTGAGCTAGTTTCTTAGGGAAAGGGCCAACCCTTCTCCCAGAAAACTAGAAGAAGGGATTATCATCCCTATATTGTATTATTCAGCCATATGTATGTAATGTTTCAATGATACTGCGTTATTTCAAAGCTGAATATTCAGAGCTACTCTTTTGTACTCAATCTTTCATGAAGCCACTACCGAGTTATCTTCATAATGTGTAAAAGGAGCTATATCTCCATTTTTCTCCATGTACTGATGTAATAAAATCCAGATCTATTATTTCCATTCTATTGTATCTGAAACCCTCATAAAATTACATTTTTCATGCTTCAGAAAACGTTGTATAGATCAAGTCATGGGATTTCAGTGTTTTTAAGTCATATTGGGACCGGGAGATCTGTTTAACTCATCAAAAGGGATTTTTTTCTGATCCCCTTCTGGATTTGAGTCCCATAATACATAATTTAATGGATCCCATCATTATTTCTTCCTGTTATAATGAAATTATCTGAAAATAACGTTTTTAGGGCACATATTGTTGCATTTCCCCACTTTGGAATAAAATAGTGGGACATATTTCCTGTTGTTGTAAATTTAATTGATGGCTATGTGTTCTACACACATTTTATGAGTGATTCCTCATTTCTATTCCATTTTTGTGTTCATGTATTGCTGCTTCCCCATTTGGGAATATTACAGTGGTATCAGAGCATAATCTTGGCTCAGCCTGTGATTTTCAGCCATTTTGATATAAGAAGACAAAGAGAAGAAGCAGATCAGAATGATGGGGAGAATGAGATTTGTCTCATCACTTTTCAGATCCAGAAAGAACCTCTCCAAGGAGGTTAAGCAGATGAAGGAGAAGAGATGCAATAAAATTCCTAAAGGATTTCAAGAAGAGGAAGGGCCATGTACTTCCTATTCTCAAAAAGGAGAAGAAAAGAAGCATGAAGGACACTTGGAATATGAAATTCTAAGTGAATACCTTGTTGAATACAAATCTAAACCTAGAGCCTTTAAGGAGACTCTAGCTTTACCACAGTTCATTCAACTGGAGGAAGAAAGGAGGCCCTACAGCAATGGGATGATGAGAGGCAATAGATTTCTATTGTCCACTTTTGATGGATCACTCACATGTGCAGCAAAGGCTTGGGTAATGAAGCTAGAGGCATTCTTCCTACTACATCCAGTAGTAGAGAGAGAGGTTGTAGAAATTGCAACACTGCACCTTGAAGGTGAATCAAATGTTTGGTGGTTCAGCCATTTGAGCCATGCAAGAGTGTCAACTCTTTCTAAGTTTTCACAAAGGTTGATCAGGAAATTTGGCAAAGGGAAGGAGAAGCCCTCACCACCATTGGAAGAGGCATGTACCAGCGTGTTGACGGGAAAATATGTCCGGCCAACAGTAGGGGATATCCCCGGTAGAAAGTCCCAATTAGACCTTGAACCGTTTGGAATAGGGATCCCGTCCGGGGTGTGGTTCCGGCTACCGCTTAAGTAAATTTCCCTTCCGATCTCGAAAGAACCTGATTGAACCTGCGGACACACACTTATTCACATGATACAAAATACATGATTGATGCATTGAACATGTCCACAACACTATGCGTAGCGAGAAAATAAATAAAACATATACGCCCAAAGAGATGCAGTTAGCGGCACGTCTTTGGGGTTATGCTTGTAAGGTATCTGACCACAAGAGAAATAGTTCTTTATGGCGAGATCCCCCCTTTACTTCCTGAAAGATAAAACAGAATGCTAATAGACAAAGGTATTAACATCCATTAAGAAAGCGATGAAAAACTGAGCATCATTAACACAAGCATAGATAAAAATGATGCATAAATGATGCTATTGAGAATGCAGTTTCATTAATCATAGGATGTTCTGAAACTGTACAAGGAATACACACAGTGTTGTCACAGCAAAACACATCATCCGACAAAGGGGTTTTAACAAGTATTTGTATTCATATGCCTAAGAGTATAATCTTTCAATACAATGCTATGTAGCTCTTGAGTCTCCAAAAGAAAAATCCCCTTGACAAGTTCCAG
This sequence comes from Pinus albicaulis, assembly GCA_034641835.2. Lineage (NCBI taxonomy): Eukaryota > Viridiplantae > Streptophyta > Pinopsida > Pinales > Pinaceae > Pinus > Pinus albicaulis. Next base: position 1,634,639,036 of record CM076575.1, on the reverse strand, counting down.
AAGGAAGTATTTATAGGGCAAAGCTTGCCCTCTGGGGTTCCTGACTTTTCAGCTTCCCGACGGTTGAGCTTCCTTGCAACCCAGTATTTTCTGTGACCTGCGACCTGAGCCGTTGTTGCGACCTGCGATCTAGTGGCTGGGTCGCTGGGTCGCACCGTCGGGCATTTACCAAGGGGTGCGACTTTGCGACCTGGCGACCTCTGCGACTTACGACCCAGGGCAATGTGCGACCTGCGACCTAGGAAAATATGCGACCTTGCGACCTTGGTAGATGTGCAATCTTGCGACCTCCTTGGATTTGCGACCTGCGACCTTGGCAGATGTTGCGACCTGCGACCTTGGGCAGTTGTACGACCTCGCGACCTCAGTGAATATGCGACCTGCGACCTCGGAAAATATGCGACCTTGCGACCTCCTTGGATTTGCGACCTGCGACCTCGGCCAATGTTGCGACCTGCGACCTGCGACCTCCAGGGATTTTGCATCCTTTCCCATTCTTCTAAGCTTTGAAAAGATGCATATGCCCACTAGAGAGGACCCCAGCTTCAGCTTTGCGCGTTGAACACTTCTACCTGCAAACAACGTAAACATGGGTCACATATCTTCAACATATTGATGCTAAAGTGCAGTTAGTTAGCTGAAAGAAAGCTTTAGCAAATAATGCACTTGGACCCCTGTGTGGTCCAGTTTTCTCAGATTGTAAACATGCAGATTCCCACGGCAATCACTGGCTGCCAGAGAGTCTTCACCCACTCCCGTGGAGGCTCAGCTAACGAATGTAAACCCCGATCTATATTAACCGATTTCTCTGTATCTAACCATTCCTTGGTAGGATCCTTCCTTATTTCTGAATATATAACAACAAGTCTTTGGGGAGCTGAAGGCCACAGACAAATGGCATCTGGGAATTTACAGCCTGCTGAGTTATTGTGCCCCACGGAACTTGAATGAGCTTCTTCTGCAGTTACCCCATGATACTTTATGTAGTGTTGGCTTGGGCAATGTCCTTTGTCACCTTCTCCAAGCCGTGTCAAACAGCTGCTCCCTTGTCGTCAGCAAATTCTCATTTGAGAAAAAGGGTAAATATTTTACCAATACATTTCGAGAAGGGGCTGCTACTACACCGATACCGACTCATCTATTCCAGGAAGCCTTCTTCCAGAAGAAGAAATATCCACGGAGTGGGTAAGCTAAAGCTGGAGCACTTTGTAGATGGATGGTTCCTTTTAGTGCCCGAGAGTTATGCCTTAGTCACGGATTAAGCGCAGGTCCACTTAGAGTAGTTTACAGCTCAATACGCATATCTATCTCACATTAGCATCTAATAGTGGAACGACCCTTCATTATTTATTGGTGCACACACTCGACACCAATCGTATATTTTCTTTACCAATGACTATCAATAGATGCCTCAAAGTGTGACATGTTGATCTTGGTCTTTTCATTTCTCACAGCAATAAGTGCACTCTCGTTGCATATATTGGCAATATCTGCTCCTAAAAGTTCTAGAGTCAATGCAGCAAGGCGTTGAATGGTTGCATTATTTACGCTGCCCATGCTGCAAAATCACTGTAAAATCTGCGTTATCTGATTTGGAAATGGGGTCGCGCGGTCGGAAAATCTCCTTGGGTCGCAGCTTTATATGGGCAAGTCATTCTGCGACCTGTGACCTCAAGGGAGTCGCACAGTCGCACAGTCGCGCTTCTTGCCCAGTGGCATGCCTTGCGACTTAGCGACCTGAAGGGGTCGCGCGACTGCGCAGGTCGCAAGTCGCATTTTCATTTGTTCCACCCACCATGCGACTCAGCGACTGTTTCTTCTTCGTTTGGGCGTAATGTGTGTGAAACGCTTCACTTTCTCCACCGAAAGACCATCCAAACATCATGCGGGTTGGCGCCATGCGTTCAATAGGCTAGCGCGGCCTTTTCTCCATGCATGACGCGGCTAACACCTTCCTTCTGCCAGATCAGAAATAAAATAGCTGTTTCCCATGAAAACAGTGCTGATTCGATGGAGCGTTTTGCTTTTACCAGTCACCGTGGGTGGGGTTGTCATTATCGTTGGCAGTAACAAACGAGAACATTGCTTTAATGGCGCTGATGGTCGCGTCAATTAAGGACCCCATGCCATAAGAATCACCCTAAAATCTTCTGATTTCGCAAACGTTTGATTTACAACTTTGACAATGTATGGTTACATATTTTCAAACGTTTGCAACACCGCTCTGTTTTGGCCTTAAACAACACCATCATATTATAGCATTTGTACGCACAATATTTTGACCACCATATCATATCTATCCCAAATGTTTTTCCAAGGCTTTGAAGACTGCGCTTCCTTGAGATGTCTCCCTTTCGATGATTGTTTTATTATCGTTGTCGTTGGTTTTGTTATAACGTTGCGCTCTATGATTTTGGCCAGTATTGTTTCCATTCCAAACGCTGCGCAATAGTCTGAGACTCTATCACCGTAACACTTACAACCCTTTTCACGTGTTGGCGTAGTTCCTCTCCACGCGTTAGTTGAACGGTTGGACTGCCATATAAACATCTACGTTGGGCTCCATGTATTGAATGCGCGTTTTGGCCATATATAATACAACTTGTAGTGTGTTTCATATAGTTTCGATCACGTTTTAATCGTCAAATTGACCACTTTGCACGTCCACTTCATAGATTAAAACCTCAGCATACAAGTGCAGCGTATTATGCTCATTTGTAATATAGTTCTGCCTGTACGATATCGCCTTATCATATAGTTCATGCACCGCTCAAACATGGTTGAATATTTTCATACATTGCACCATTATAATATTCGCAGCCACGTTTTAACATAGGTTTTGATCATAAAATATCTCCGCTCTAAAAACTCCGCCATCGAGCCTTTGCATACCGCTCCATGTTTTAAAAAAAATAAAACCGTTGTATGTCAAACAGAACCCCGCCATCGACGTTGATCTCCCTGCAACGTGTCCATGCATGTTTGCGCCATGCAATGTGGGACTTCCGTGCATTGTGTGTCTTCATGCAACGTGTCTTCATATAGTTGTGATCCGTCGTTTCAAACAGAAAGTTGACCACCCCATGTATGTGCCATCAAATGTTTGACATTTTATATGGTTTGGAAATGACATAGGTTTGCGCTTTGGTTTTATTACATAACATTTAAAACCATAGTCTTGGTCCACCGGATGCGCACCCATCTATAATGTTTTCCATAGTTTTACTTCACGCTTTGATCATAACTTTGAAAACTCAATCATAAAAATATTCATGCTCAATTGCAATGAGTTTTGATATGATTCTAATCTGTTTTCTAATACGGCCTTAACAATCATATGTTGGCGCCTTGTATTGGATATATGGATGTGTGCCCACTTACCAAGTTTCCCCATAGTTTTGGTTCCACGGTCTCTGGTGTTTTGAAACCACATGTTTTCAAACTTGGTCTTAATTCGATCATTTGCTTTATCTCGTAATATGAAGGCTTCTTGTTTTGAAAGATCAAGAGTCGAAATATGCTACTCAAACCACATTGATGGCCCTTTTAATATTGAGCCTTTCTGCTTTGTAGTTCCAGAGACTATTTGCATATGCCTCAATGCGCCTGGCAACCAAAAGGTGCATGCGTTTAAACATCACCTTTTAGGTTCAATTTGAAGTTCCCCATCTCTTGTGGTCCCGCATAGACAAACTTTATGGATATGAAAGAGAAAGGAGACTAGGGTTTTAATGCCATTTCCTTGCTCCACGTTGTACTCCTTGCAGCATAAATAATTTCACACCATCTAGCTTAGGATTCATAAATGTTGTTTCTCAAAGATGCGCCCACGGATTTGAAGACTCTGCCTTTGGCTTGCCAAACCAACATGTGCTCTTTGGCACTACTACCTGGCACAGGAACACCTTGAATGAGATGGTCATTGTCTAGAGAAAACTTCTGAGTCCGCTTTGTTCACCGGGCTATACTAGACTCATCGAAGTGGCGAACTATGTTTCTTTGTGTGCGCCCATCGACATTGAGATGGTATGATGCAAGATCTGGGCATTTCCAATGGAGCGTTTTTTTAAACATCTGGTGCGCACTAGTGAAGAAAGCTCTTTCATCAGTGACATAGAAGGTTCTCTCTGATCAACATGTATCGCACTATCCTCCCTTTAACAGTACTGATTACTTTCTCCTGATCCTCCCCTGTTCTGCAACTTTTGCCTCATCGTTGAGCCCAATTTTATTACCCTTGATGTCATGATACGACTGAGGAGTTTGTCACCCGTGGGGTCGACCTGTGTGGAACATTACGACATCATAATTATTCTTTGATAATGGTGACCACAGATAAAACATATGAGACTAGAAAATGTAACAGAGGTATTCAAACCACATGCTTAATGACCTACGGCGACAGAGCCTTTAATTGTTAATATACAAAAGTTTCCCATTTAAAAGTATGCATGGCAATCTCATTACACATGACGCGACTGTGATAAGAGTGTTCGATCGTATGCCAGATGATCCCTCCCACATATGGCATGATTGCAGCGACAACATCAAGTCATGGTGATGAGACAACTCGTGAGGGGTTAGAGATAGGATGACGGGATGTCGTTGACTGCAGGTCAGGTGAAAGACTTTAACGGCTAGGCGAGCAGAGGGGGAACCCGAAATTTTAAATATACCCAAAATTTTGGGTGGTGTTGTAGCGGCTACAACAAATGGCGAACCACTGGTAGAATCCAGCATCTCTGTCAATATCACCACAATAGTCTGAGTCTGGATAATGATGCAAGGGAATATTGAACCAGTTCTGTGGGTGCCCTTTGTATTACTTTGGCCCTTTACAGGTATGCCTAATCCTTGTGCCTCAACTAAGTCTCGCTAATCAGAAACACATCAAAGAGAAAGCTCATAGACGCCAGTAGCTTGATGATGATGTGAAGAGCAAGGCACTGGGTTTATTATTCTCAGGATTTTTAAAGTAAGCTTCTGGTGTTGCTCCGCTGCCAGCAGGCCTGGACAGTACCCCGGCGGAGTCACTTCAAGAAATCACAAACGTTTCTCCATTGCCAGCGATCCTGGTCAGTACCCCGGCGGAGTCGTTGCATTACCTCTCTGCGCAGGAAGCCTTTCTCAATCATTTACCCTTATTTGTTTCATGTGCTTACAACACTTATTTTCATGTGCTCGTGGCACTTATTTTCATGTTCTCATGGCACTTATTTTTCATGGGCGGATGAGGGATCCCGACTTATTTTACGAGCAAGAGAGGTTGTTTCTCGTGTTACAGAAACTGAAAGATATCCTGATTTGGGTTTGCCCTTGTGTCGAACCTTCACATCCCATCTACCACAATAGGTGAAGTGAGAAAAACAGATCATTAAGATGTCCAAGACTATGCTGGGCACAAAGCTTAGGCTATGGGTAGGGGTCATTCGAACTCATTAGGTCTCCCATAAGCAACCGGCTCGTATCTCCCTAGCTCAATGAGTTTTAGACTCATAGGCATCCTGTCGATAATGCGAATTCGATGACTGGTCCTAAGAGAAAGCTGCCTCTTGAGGTAGCCACCGCAACCTCACACAAAACAATGGGGTTATTGTTTCAGCAATCGGGGCAAAACAAGACTGCAAGGCGATAGGGTTGCAATGAGGGCTCATGAAGTGGCAGGCGATATGAAAAAAATGATGTGAGGGAAAGAGAGTACGACGCAATGTAATAAGCAAGGCTCAAGGTGCAATGCAACACCATGTGCGAGAACGATCAACCAGTTGTAGGTGGAAAAGAGGCGCAATACAAGCAATGATTATTTATGCAGCAACAAGCAACTGAAAAGGAAATGAAAGAAAATACTCGTAACATGATGTTGCCTAAGATATTAATCGTAAACAAAATAGCAAAACATACTTTTAAATCATGAAGAAAAATTTAGCAAGTAAACCTAATTAAAACTTTGAACTAACAAATTTTATTAACTGGTCCTAGCTAGCCTACACCTAAAACCTAGTTTAACCAATGATGCAGTGAGGCTATGTAAAATCATTTTTCCAGTGCAGCCACCGCATTAGTTCCTGACCTGCAAGAACAACAATGATCAAGATCAGAGCTAGTATCCAAAAAAGTGCAGTAGCAACAAATATTACCTGAGGAGTAGGAGCCACGACAAGATGATCAGAGATACTTACCATAGAACATGCCAAAACAGATTGCGCAAGCTGAATCCCATTCTCATCTTGATAACCAGCAATATGTTCTTGAAACTCAACATCATTGATAAATGACACAAAATCATTCGTGCACGATCCTGGATTTGAGGGGTGATGGGTAAGCCAATTCCTATTTGCAAGCACATTCACCGAAAGGGGTTGGTCGAGTTGATCAACAAACTCCTCATGGTGTTGGGGACCATCAGTTTTATGGAATGGAAACAATAAGCAAGTGCCAAGCGAATTATAAATGCATGTGCATCCAAGCGTAGAAACCCTAGTTAGGAAAACCCTAGCTCGAGGTTTCTCTTGGGTTTGGTCAAGGGTATGAGGATCCGAATCCACTTTCAATGTAGGCTGCATTGAACAAACTCCGGACCTTCGAGCGGAGCGCTTCCCAACTTTGATGGTTGGGTGAGATCAACAGGCGAATGGATGTGATCATGCATTATGGTGAGTTGCAGAATGTCAGTGGGCTTTGTATCAATTTGGTCAAATGTTTGGGCGTTGACTGATTGATAGATCGATATATCAGATTCTTTAGATTCGCCAAGGTAGGGTGGATTTACCATGGTTATGCTGGGAGGAGCATGGTATTTGGGGATCGTCATCTCAGAAACGGTTGGTAGAAGCTGAAGCGCTTCGACTTTCTGATGGGTACTTGAAACTTCCCAAAGTGCAGCATCGACTGCTGGTGTCTCCATATGGTCGGAAAAAAGATGTGAGTGACAATCCTCAGCGATATGATTGAATATGTTTTCAAATAAGGAGTGATCGCTAAAACCATCGATGTGGTCGAGTTGGGCACCTGGCATGTCAGGCTCCCCGAGAGTTACCGACTGGGATGGATCAATAAAGAGGACATCTTGAGGTTGCCCAATCAGATAATCGCTCCCATGGCTTTCTAAAGATTCCGAGTGAGAAAGATTAGATCTAAAAGATTCATCGATTTTGATCTGCGATGGTGGAACACCATCTCCGTGCTTATGATTGTCGCCAATACCAGTATAAGGAAATTTTGAATGTCTCGAAGAAATTACTGGTGTGCCAGGATCGGGAAACCAACTGGGGAGTAATGAACGAATAGATTGAGTCGCAGGGGCGTTAACCATACGAGGATTTCCGACCCGCGCATCCGTATCATTCAGAGAAAACGATGATCTGGCAGACCTTGTAAGGGAATCAACTTTATGCGGGGTAGGAGTCGATTCATAATCCATATGTGAACCAGATTCATAGTCCGAAAGTGACCCATATTCATCATCCGAATCTGAACCAGATTCGTAATCCAAATAAGAACTAGATTCATAATCTGAATGTGAACTAGATTCATAATCCGAATGTGAACCAGATTCATCATCTGAATGTGAATCTGATTCATAATTCGAATGTGAACCAGATTTAGGACTAAGTCCAGGGATACATCGAGTGGGCTCAGGGTAGGTTTCATGAGCCAAAAGAGATAATGAGCCACTAGGGTGTTCAGATTCGACATGGTACGTGAAAGACTCAAGGTCAGAACAACCGTTGACTTGCGGGTTGTCATAGGGAACACTAGGCTAACTGAAATGGTCAGGTTGCTAACTGAAATGGTTCAAGGGAAACGAGAATCGCATACGTGAACTATTCTCTTAACAACCTCCAATCGACATCCTTTTCAGGGAACTCAAAACAATAATGAACGAATCTGATAGAGAACACATCTAAAGATTCCTGAGGTTCCATTCTGATGTCATTTATCTTTAGTAAAACGTTATGAAAATCATACCTGTGAAAAGCTTGTTGTAATTCACTGGCGAGTTGTTCAAATGAATGGATGGAAGATTTCGGAAAAGTGCAGCACCATTGCTTAGCGCGACCTTCGAGGGTGAGGAAGAAAAGCAAACAAAACAAACCCTCATCGTCAATTTCATAACACTCACCAAAGTCACAAAAATATGAACAGTGTTGGGTTATGGACACCCCATTTTCACCATCAAATTTTAACTGGGACAAGTGATAAATAAGTTTATCGGAGATGTAGTATCCAGGCTCATAAAACTCCAACAAACATCTCGGGAGAATGATTTGGGAACGAGCCATTACAGATATGAGATTAACTGCAGGCTCTAAGGGCTCAGCTTGTCATCTGGCCCCCCCTTCTCTTTAACCATATGGTCGGAGGTTCGGGGCCTCCTTCTAGCGCCAATTCTGTTGACGGGAAAATATGTCCGGCCAACAGTAGGGGATCTCCCCGGTAGAAAGTCCCAATTAGACCTTGAACCGTTTGGAATAGGGATCCCGTCCGGGGTGTGGGTCCGGCTACCGCTTAAGTCACTTTCCCTTCCGATCTCAAAAGAACCTGATTGAACCTGCGGACACACACTTATTCACATGATACAAAATACATGATTGATGCATTGAACATGTCCACAACACTATGCGTAGCGAGAAAATAAATAAAACATATACGCCCGACGAGATGCAGTTAGCGGCACGTCTTTGGGGTTATGCTTGTAAGGTATCTGACCACAAGAGAAATAGTTCTTTATGGCGAGATCCCCCCTTTACTTCCTGAAAGATAAAACGTAATGCTAATAGACAAAGGTATTAACATCCATTAAGAAAGCGATGAAAAACTGAGCATCATTAACACAAGCATAGATAAACATGATGCATAAATGATGCTATTGAGAATGCAGTTTCATTAATCATAGGATGTTCTGAAACTGTACAAGGAATACACACAGTGCTGTCACAGCAAAACACATCATCCGACAAAGGGGTTTTAACAAGTATTTTTATTCATATGCCTAAGAGTATAATCTTTCAATACAATGCTATGTAGCTCTTGAGTCTCCAAAAGAAAAATCCCCTTGACAAGTTCCCGAAGGAAGTATTTATAGGGCAAAGCTTGCCCTCTAGGGTTCCTGACTTTTCAGCTTCTCGACGGTTGAGCTTCCTTGCGACCCAGTATTTTCTGTGACCTGCGACCTGAGCCGTTGTTGCGACCTGCGACTTAGTCGCTGGGTCGCTGGGTTGCACCGTCGGGCATTTACCAAGGGGTGCGACTTTGCGACCTGGCGACCTCTACGACTTACGACCCGGGGCAATGTGCGACCTGTGACCTAGGAAAATATGCGACCTTGGCAGATGTGCGATCTTGCGACCTCCTTGGATTTGCGACCTGCGACCTTGGCAGATGTTGCGACCTGCGACCTTGGGCAGTTGTACGACCTCACGACCTCAGTGAATATGTGACCTGCGACCTCGGAAAATATGCGACCTTGCGACCTCCTTGGATTTGCGACCTGCAACCTCCTTGGATTTGCGACCTGCGACCTCGGCCGATGTTGCGACCTGCGACCTCATCAGGTCTGCAACCTGCGACCTCCAGGGATTTTGCATCCTTTCCCATTCTTCTGAGCTTTGAAAAGATCCATATGCCCACTAGAGAGGACCCCAGCTTTGGCTTTGCGCGTTGAACACTTCTACCTGCAAACAACGTAAACATGGGTCACATATCTTCAACATATTGATGCTAAAGTGCAGTTAGTTAGCTGAAAGAAAGCTTTAGAAAATAATGCACTTGGACCCCTGTGTGGTCCAGTTTTCTCAGATTGTAAACATGCAGATTCCCACGGCAATCACTAGCTGCCAGAGAGTCTTCACCCACTCCAGTGGAGGCTCAGCTAACGAATGTAAACCCCGATCTATATTAACCGATTTCTCTGTATCTAACCATTCCTTGGTAGGATCCTTCCTTATTTTTGAATATATAACAACAATTCTTTGAAGACTCCTACCGTCAATAGATAGTAAATTCCCCAAGACCCATTCTTACCATGTAAACCATACCCATGGTGACAAATATCCCCCATATAGGCAAAATATTCCCTATAGATGTCCCGTGTAGTAATTAGAATACTTGTTTAAGAAGATTGATCATGAGAAGATTCAAATATGACCCAAGCACCTTATGATCCTTCCTTGACCATGGTTAAGGCCCCAATTTCCATACATGGTGAAAAAAAAAACTCCTAATGATATTAAGGCCCTAAGACCTAAATATGTCATAAAAAATATTCAAGTAACACCAATATCACACCTAAAGGCTAGATATTATATCTTATATAGGATATGTGTGGTCATTTGAGGCCTTATTCATGTCCCTTGAACTAAAGAAGTTTTTTTTAGGGACTAAAGATCTTGTTTTCCTTCCATATCCATCATAGAGGCCATAAAACCCATCCTTATTATGTAAAACATACTAGTTGTTCTCATGTTTCCATTCTAATATTATGTTCATGGGCGTTAAATATGAGAAAGACTTGTTTTAGGCATAAGGCCCTTTTTCATTCCTTGTCTAAGATATAAGACCTAATTCCCATATATGATGTGGAAAACCTCATAATGGAACCCTTATCCTAGATGGAGGCTTAAAATCCCTCAAAGATGATTTATATTGTTCTTTATGGTTTTTTCATGCAATGTGAGGCAAAGAAGTTTCATTTTGGGAATGAGGCAATTGTTTTCATCCCTTTGCAACGGTACAAGCCTACAACCCATTCTTACTATGTAAAACATACTAATGACACTAAATATCACCCATAGATTCCTAAGATCCCCTATAAAGGTTATGTGTTGTTCTTTGAGAACTACTTCCCCTATCCCCTAAAATCCTTAACTGCTAAATCCCCTAACCCCCTAAACCTCTAAACCCCTAACCGATTTAACCCCCTATACCCATAAACCCCTAACCCATTTAACCCCCTATACCCCTAAACCCCATAAAACCTAAACCTATAAATCCTTAACCTCTAACCCCTTAAACCCTAATTCCCAACCTGTAACCCATTTAACTCCCTAAACCCCTAAATCCCTAACCCATTTAATCCCCTGTTGACGGGAAAAATTGTAATGCCGACAACAAGGGTTTATCCTCGGTAAAAGGTCCCAATTAGAACTCACACCATTTGGGATAGGAGCTCCATCCGGTATTTGGGCCCAACTGCCACCATAAGTGTTTCCACTCTTGGTTGTCGGATGAGAAGATGATGAAATGGAGGCAAAGGTGAAATGACCAATCAGTGAAGAAAAATCAACCCAAGATTGGCGAACCACAAACAAAAATACAAGCAAGTCTAAGTAGAAAAATAAAAGGGGGTACGCCATGAGTGGGATCGGTGAGCCGAAAACCTAGTTAGACATACATGAAAGAAAACATGCCAGAAGTTAATTACAAAGTAGTTCACAATAGGTCATTGAAATGGAAAGGAACAAATAAACATTGATTTGAAAGCAACTTTACATGCAACTACTGTGAATTAGTTCATAACCAATTGCATGCATGAAATCACACGTACAAACATAGTGAAATATTAGAAAACTAGTACTATCACCATAAGCGAGCATGTGAATTAGTGCTGGAAAAGAGAATATATATAGTATTAATGTTGCTGCAACTTCAAATACATATTTACAACTCGTCAAAACCCAGTAGTGGAACATGGGCTATTCATCTCAATGCATGTTACCAAAACCCTAACCTTGCTACCTCTCTCTCTACTTGATCCCAAGAGTTGAGTGCCTTTAGCTCTCAAGCACCAATTCACTCTCATGTCCTGACTTTCAATTGGAGAGCTAAAATTCCTTCACTTCATTTCCTGAAGTTGTACATATAATTTGAGATGACTCTTGAGCTCCCTTGACTCTTGGTCTTCCCAATTGTTGGGCTGGATTGCGACTTGGGCCATTCACAACTTGCGACCTGGGGTCATCTGCGACCTGCGACCTGGGGTCATCTACGACCTGTGACCTGGGGTCATTTGCGACCTGCGACCTATGGTCATTTGCGACCTGCGACCTGAGGTCATCTGCGACCTGCGACTTGAGGTCATCTGCGACCTGGGGTCATCTACGACCCGAGGTTAGTTGTGACCTGGGATATTCCTTCTATTCTTATCCTTTTGGGGAGCTCAGCCCTTGTAGAACACAATGCTTTTCCCTAGTACCATTATTGTGCAAATGGATCGGTGATAGATTTTCCATTGAGCCTGTAGTGAGATTCTTTCAAGCTTTAAAAGGATCCCACTTGCTTGTTGGGAAAACCCTAGCTCTTCGTGCAAACCAATAGCTTCCACCTGCAATCAAATAGCATAGGTCACATGTATTTATGATCGAATAATACTGCTAGAGGCGTATTCAATTAATTTCAAGAGTGATTCAAACAAATGTTGTTAGTTTAGACCCCTGTGTAGTCTTTTGTCACGTCGCAACATTATTGGTGTATGTGGTTTGCATATGATGACCCCTTGCCCTTTTACCCAAGACTTATTTCTTCTCTATGGCGTAATGGTAAGGAGGATCGAATAAAGCTTATTTGCACCGAGCACGCTTATATTTACGTGGTGCTTCCTTGGTCATTGCCTTGTATATTTTTTGCATGGCTAAAACGTGGTGTGCCATTACGTCCTTGACAAAGCTTCTATGTGTACATGTGCACATCTCCTTGGTGCATCCCTGGTGTTTGCTCAACTGTGCACGAAGGTGAGTCCTCTTATTATTCTTATGGCACCTCGACTATATGTGGTCAAGCAAGCACAACGACCAATGCCCTTTATCCTCATACAACTTTGCCTCTGATGATAATGCCCCTCAAGGTGCCTACCACCTACTGTAACTTGAGTGCATCCCTCCCTATGCGGTTTAAATGCTTGAGAGTGTGATTGCCCATTTGATGGGCATGGGTGTTGTATTTGCATGAGGTTGCAATCCTAGGTGGAGGTCACACAATCGGGTAGTCGCATGAGTCGTAGGCTCTCTTGGGCGTGACATTTTGTGACCTTGTGACTCGGAAGAGGTCGCGTAGTCGTGCTGAGGTTGGGTCGCATACCCTAACCAATGGCGCAGGTTGCGACTGGGCGAAATGAAAGTGCCTCTCTGCGACCATGTGTGCTTCTTTCAGAAACCATGCTCATGGCAACACTGGTGAATATGAAACCTCGGCAGAGACTGCGTGGGAGAAGTGTGATTGCTCAGAGTAACCTCGAACCGTCAATGCTAAATCTAAGAGCCATGAGCGTTGTTGTTTTATTTCGATTTCGTCAGGCCAAACAAACAAAATGACAATGAACAATGCGGTTTAAGAGCCTTGAGATAGGAGCTGGCACTAGAAAAATATTCAGCATCTCTTTCTTAGCGTTGTGATTTGAAGGATGCCTGCCGTGAGTTTGTGTCTGAGGCTAATGTGTCATTTTCCATTAGGTTCTTTGGAACATAGGAGCTTCTACTGATGCACCTGCGTCAAATGCGGCTCTTGCATGCACGCCTATGCCACACATGATTGCAGGTATGGTTCCCACAAGTAGTCATTTTTTCGTTCGGCAGTTGAACCTTATGGTATTTCCAAACAACATCGATAGCATGTAGGTTGCATGTATCTCTGCTCCAGTCTCGTGACTTGGCTGGGTGTTTAAACACATCACATGGATGTAGTCGCGCAGATGCAGTCCTGAAAACATGACTCAACGAGGTCGCCGAGTTGCAACCTCCACAAGTTGCATTCCACGTCACTCCTTCAACACATGTGACTTAGTGACTAGCAGACTGAATCACCTTCCTCCTTTTGGGCTAGCCAAAAAAGGTCCTCACCAAGAATTGCATTTTCTTCTTTGCATGGCCTGTGGTCACAATATGCTAAGACGCCGCGGACGTGCCATACGAATACCTTTGACCAACTTTCCTCCCAATTAACAAGGCTCCACGACGCATATGTGCCCATGTCATGTAGAAGTTTTCAGGACTCCACACCATATGGGTCATCGGGTAGTCAATAAGGCGTGCATTTTATAGAGCTGGACTTATACCCATGTTGGCTCATGACCTTTTCTCAAAAAATTTCCTAATGCGTAGCCTTTAAAAATCCCTCAGGCAGTTGGCGCTACCCTTTGAACATGCGCTTCATGTGATGCGGCATAAGAGACAAGCCTGCGCGATATAATCCCCATTTCACCCCTACTGGAATCTCTATTTACGTGGGTCGCGGCTTGATGTCTATATTGCCATCGTAAGTTCACGATAAACGACAACGACTTTACCCTGCTTCATGCTCCTTCATATGCCGCCGAGGAAAATCTATTAAAAGACCTTTGAATCGACGAAGGGAATTTCAATGATCTTTGAAGTGCGTTCGTCTTTTATGGTGGCTACCTGTATGAATTCCAAAGGTCTGTGGTAATGATCATTTCAAAAAGCATTAACCCTTGGCCTATCTCGAACTCCCACCACACCATATATCAAATACTTACCACGTGTTGAAGAACAGATATTATTGTGTACCCAAAACTCCTTCGAGGATTTGGAAAGTTCAAATGAACAATTAAAACCTTCATGAAATTACTACATAAGTCAGTGCGCAATAGTTATGATATCTTTGACCGATTTCCCAAAAGGAATAGTATGAGAATAAGTCAGCTCTCGGTAATAATGAGAAAAAACAAATGACTAAAAAATAGCTCATTCGAGGAGCAGCGATATTGAAATATACAAACTAAGATATTGCAACTTAAGTCAATTGTTTGAGCATCCCTAAGTCCAGAAACCGACTTAAAACTTATATTTTCATACAACCATCGACCGTAGTATACCTTGACACTTCATGATTCAACAAGGTAACGATTCATTCACATAGGAGGCCTTCTTTAAATAACCCGGACCATGCTCTTGGAGGGTGGGGATTAAACGCAAAGCAGGGTTGGCTTACATGCATCTAGGGTTGCGAGGGCACAAAGGGGCATGCAGTTCACACAAACCCTAATGTGCACGTTGAAGGGTAGAACCTAACAAGCACTTAGGGGAATAGACTAGGCATTGAATTTCACTGTGATGTCGTACGAAGCCAATGAGAGTGAAACCACAGGAAAGAAGATCGTCCTTTTGACAAACTAGGGTTTCTCCCAAACCCTACCATGATTAGGGTTTCATAATGCGAGCCAGACTCAAGACCTCACCTACCCGAGCCCAACGCCCCATTGATTGGTGATGACTACTAGGGGAACATATCTTTGAATCCGCGGAGGAAATCTCAATGCTCTTTGAAGCAGTGAACCCCAAACCCTAGTGCAGTCAAGAGACAACAAGACAAGTGGGTGTGGTGACAAGGATGGGAAAAAATAGGTCATAGGGATATTACCGACTGAAGGCCAAGTCGAAAACTTAATGGGCTGAGCGAGCAGAGGGGGACCCAAAATTTTGGGTGGTGTTGTAGCAGCTACAACACCCACTAAACCCTAAACCTCTAAACCCTTAAACCGCTAAACCATTAACACCTGAACCCCTAACCCCTTAACCCCTAAACCATTAACGCTTAACCCATAACCCATTAACCCCTCACCCCTAACCCCTAAAATCCTTAATTTCTAAATCCCCTAACCCCTAAGCCCCTAATCCCTAATCCCTTAACCACTAACTCATTATTCACCTAACCCCTAACTGCGCCGAAATCCCCTAACCCCTAAGCCCCCAATCCCTAATCCCTTAAACACTAACTCATTATTCCCCTAACCCCTAAATGCGCCTAATTCCCCTAACCCCTAATTCCCCAATCCCTAACCCCTTAACCACAATTATTCCCCTAACCCCAATCTCTAATTCCTTAACCATTAACTCATTACTCCCCTAACCCCTAAATGTGCCTAAATCCCTTAACCCCTAACCCCCCAATCCCTAACCCCTTAACCACTAACTCATTATTCCCCTAAAACCTAAACCTCTAACCCCTAACCCGTAAGCCCCTAATCCCTAATCCCTTAACCACTAACTCATTATTCCCCTAACACTTATAATAGTCCTTAAAACTCGTTGGGATTATCCATTCCAAATGAGAGCAGGTCTAGTTGGGACCTACGATCGGGTTAATTCCCCCTTGTTGGCAAGGTGGAATACCATGAGAAAAACCATGGGTTGCAAAAACTTGAAACCTAAAAACCTCTCCTCGGAGGTGTAAAGTATACATCCCTTTGGTTACCCTTTAGATGAGATGGTATAGACCTTTTTTCAAAACATCCTGGAAAAAAAACATTCCAAGACTAGAAATTATGGGAGGGAAAAAACAACCTTTTGTGTGGATTGAACCAAGCCTAGGACTATCAAAGCCTTTGGGTGTTTGCTTTAAGTGTCTCATGCTGCCTTACCATGGGTTTAAACCTTGCTCCCCCAATGGGCAGAGGAAACCTTAGTCAATCCACTGTCGAGGAGGTTCCAGCTAATGGTTCATTATTTACATGAGATAGCCTCTGGCCAATTTCATACCCCTAATGAGGGTCACCTTGACTGATAGAATCTTGACTTGAATTCATCTAAAGGCTAATCACAAATTATGTATATTTTTTTGGAAAGAATGCATAAGCGATGTTAGTTCTAGACATTGGACAAATTGATGCCACTATACTACATTCATTGGAGATATACAACAATTTCTTCCATACTATTTTATCTCAATTTATTTTAATAATTAATTAATTAATTTCTTTAAAGACTCTTCTGGATAAATCACATAAAATTTTAAAGTAAATTCATTTTGAACCACTCATTATGTGGTTCATCATCAATATTTTTAAAATAATTTTATTAGAACGAAATTGAATTGATTCTTGAACTCCCTTTTAAATCAATTATTGAACTTACTTGAAATCACGAGTCCGCTCAACATCCATCAAAACAACAATAGGTATGATATTAAAAATGATTTTTGGAGAGCATAATATTAAAAATGATATTTGGAAAAATGGAGGGAGAGAATATTCATTTTCGTTTAAATTTTAAACCTTTGACTAGATAAAATAACATTTCTCTCACCCAAAACACATTGCTTTGTTTTGGTCATCTCCCGCTGCTTTCTTCCCACCAACGAAACAACTCTCATTCTCTTTTACCAGCAACGAAGAAGATCTCATGCTTTTTTACCAGCAACGAAGCAGCTCTTAGATTGATCTACCAGCAATGAAGCAGCTCTTAGATTGAAATAGAGATAGGGAGTGGTAGTCGAGGCCTCTTTCCCACGCGGATCTTTACTTCAACAGGTAAGATGTTGTTTCTTTTGGATCTAACTGCTCGTGCCCATTATTTGTGTTTCCACATTGAAGTGAAGCATTTTATATGTCAATTTATATAATCATTGCTCTGTATCTTTGTTTTGAAAAATGGTTCTGCTTCGAAATCACCCCAAGAAAACTGACCACAATAACTTTTTGTAATGGAGTCCCTTGTCTTGTATTTCACCTTGGCTCACATGGACTTGTTTTCTCTTTCCTTCATAGTTCGTTGGCCTTTCTGTTATGACTTGTTTTCTCTTTCCCAGTACTCTTTCGTCATCGAATTTCAGGAATCGGACATTTTTTACAAATTTGTTGAGGTTTTAAGGTCGAATCCCACGAAATAAGATTTTTAAAATCTCAGTTGTTAGGTAGTAGGAAGTTATTAGCTTCTCTCCGGGCACCTTCTCCAAGGGGTGAAGAGCAAATTTGGTGATCTAATTACCAGCCCAACGAGGGCAGTTTCAACTCCGATTTGGTTGTGTGAAATGCAATGATTAAAGGGTATGCGATGCTTGGGAAAGGAGATAGAGCTGTCAGTTTGTATCATCAAATGTTATTATCAGATAAGAAACCTGACCATATTACATTTTTTGCTGTGTTGTATGCATGCAATCACGAAGGCTTGGTGAATGAAGGACGCAAATACTTTGATAGCATAGGTTAGCATTATGGCGTTAGGCCAAGGGTAGAGCACTATGCATGTATGGTTGACCTACTTGGGCGTGCACGGATCCTGGATGAGGCACACAATATTATAACAATGATGCCAATAGAAACTAATGATGCCGTGTTTGGGGCTTTTCTCAGTGGCTGTAGAGCTCATGGCGATATAAATTTAGCTGAATGTGTTGCAAACCGCCTATTTGAATTAGAGGCTAATAATCTTGGAAATGATGTGTTGTTATCAAATATTATGATGCCGCTGATGAGTGGGAAGAAGTGGCAAAAGTGAGAGTAGTAATGAAAGATAAGGGCTTGAAAAAACCAGCGGGATGCAGCTCGATTGAGGTTAAAAATAAAGTGCACACATTCCTTGTAGGAGACAAATTGCACCCACAATCAGAACATATTTATGAGAAGGTAGAGAGCTTGGCTAAGGAGATCGAGGCAGTAGGGTATGTTCCTGATACCGACTTTGTGTTGCGTGGTGTTAATGAAGAGGAGAAGGAAGACATCCTTCACAGCCACAGTGAAAAGTTGGCTCTTGCATTTGGACTTATCAACACACCCTAGGGATAGTAATTCGAATCACAAATAACCTCCGTGTGTGTGGCAATTGCAGGTATTGGCATTACTTTTGTTTATTGTTTTTGGCAGGCTTTGTAGGTCTAGGATAACGCAATCAGTCCTACGGAAATTTTGTACATCTGGTTTAGTTTAGGTCATCAAATATTTTTAACTTTATCACCTTTGACACAACTTTCTTGGTATACAGATAAACAATAAAAACAATTGGGGTCAAGTAGGTCAAATTGCAGGAATATTGAAGTTGCATCAAAGTCCTTTGTAACGTCTGTATCTTCTGGCTTTTCACTATTACGTGGTAAAAACATCTACACATATCAAACTATTTAGCAGGCCTTTTCTAGCTAGAGCCAAGGAACAAGTGTGTTAGAATAGTCTTTCCTCCTTATTTAGCATTTCAACTCTAACTTATTAATTTGAGTGTGACAACAAGACTGATAGATGGTTGATTTGCCAAGAGAAACATTCCAGGAGCACAATTATGTTTCCATATGTGAAAATACGGCATTTCCAATGAAAATGGGCATGTCAACAGAAAAGTAGCACAACAGAAGTGGATGATAGCATGACATATGTTTTCTCTTCCAGCATGGGCTGGAAGACAAAGTGAAGCCTTTTATCGTAATTCATTTTTTGTAATTCTATAAGATAAGCCAGCTTTTCCACAAGAACAAAAAGGGTCACGATAATGCTTAAAAGTACTTTTTTCATGTTTTCTTAAAGGGGGTCATCGAGTGAGGGATAGATGAGAGATATATGTCGGATTCCCAACTCCTATTTGACATTGATTCCAAGAATCTTTAACTATTTCTATTGAAAATATAGGCATATGATATTGCAGGGTATGTGAAATTTGTTTGAGTCTAGAAAGACTTGTACATAATTATAGCTTTTCTTGCTAATAATTCCCAAAACCCATGGGTTTTCAGTGAATGTGAGCACAGAATTATGGAAAAAGACAGTTAAAGTACTTATTATATTTTTCCATGACAAATGGAACATTATAGTAGCATAGCACAAACAATAGCAATCCATGGTAGTGTTCTCTATATTTTTCTTGATGAAAATATATTGTGGCAAAGTGATGTGAAATTCTAGTGCATTTCTCCGGGTCAAAAATTTAGATATTTTCGTAGAAATTGGAAACTTATTCCGCCAGGTAGTACTGTAGTTTTGAGACATAAAAATATATGCCTTAAGGTAATCAAATTGATGGAATTGGTAACCCAAGTCAATATGCTTAATCTCAACTGTTGCATAGTTTAACAGAGGACTGACCAGAAGGCATTGTTTTTTCATTTCGTTGAAGCTGTTGTAAAGGGCTTATGTAATGTTTGAAGTGGTTCCTCACTAGAAGCCCATTAATATTTGTTTGGATTGTCTCTTTGTTATTGCTTAACATGTTAACGCCGATTACACTTTGTCAAATGACATTTATATGCTACATGTTCATTTCAACATACCACTAAAATGTTTTTGAACATTAATCATCTAAGCTCTCTATACTTAAGTATGAAATGAATTTTTATATATTTTAGCACATATTAAGTCGTCTCATCTTCATTAACTTGAGTTATGCTTTGTTTAATTGTTAGTGTGTAATTTGGGTGAATCTTAGAGTAGTGTTCCTTAGTTCTATAGAAGGATTCACTTAGGGCCATTTTCAGTCTTCTCGAATTGGTCCTTGTGTGTCTAAATTTATTTGATACAAGTTGATGATCAAAATTTTCTTTGAAAATTTTATTGATACTTGTTTTCTAATTGTCTTTAGTTTTTAATGATGATAGATAGGTTTTCAAAGCAATAATTTGTTGAGTCCTTTCCTTGCACGTCTACTTATGTGTGGAAATTTTGCTAATTTATATCTTGGAAAAGGAGTTATGTTTGTTGTGCATGGATTTGTACTTTGTATGACCATACACATCCTTTCAAATGTTGGTGTGGGATATTTTATGGTTCGTTGCCCATAAAAAACCCACCTTAACCCTACACCAAGGTCCTCCTATCTATTTTAGTGATGGATCATGGTGTGTTCAAGTGTCTCCTTTAGATCATGGTGGTTTTCCATTTGATGTGTGTTTCCTTTTAAGGTACCCTTTCTGGATTTGTCCTTAGTTGCATGTTTGGCTACAATAGATGTTTTGGCCAATTCATTTGGGTCTCTTTGTTAATTTAGATACCTTATGGTATATGTGCACTGATTTGGGTCTTTGTTAGTCATGGAGCCTCTCTTGGTTCTTTATTTTGATTTGTTAGGATATGCTCATTTAGGTGTTTATTTAGTCAAACTTTACCTTAACTCAAGTGGTTTTTCCATGTGTATCAATTTGTTATTTTATTTAATTGTTACTTCAAAATTTAGTGCCCTTGTGCAAAGCCTTTCTGGTATGACCCATACGTTGCAAGGCTAAGACTAGTGTTGGGCTAGCAACAGATAAGGTGGAACTATCGACGGTTGTTTCTGTCACTGGCATGGCCCAACCGTCGCAAATTTGAATCATATAAGCCACTATTTCCAAAGATTCCCTTCACTCGGGTATAACCAGGATTCATTAGCAGTTTGTATGCATAAACTTATAGCAAGATTCATTAGCATTTTGTATAGAAAACAATATAGCCATATTCATTAGCATTCTGATACGTAAGCATACTTTCCAGGTAACCTAACCAAACTACAGTAAACCAAAATGATAGGCAGCAGTTGGGACATAACAATCCTTCTCTTCAAAAGAAAAAACAAGAGAAGATAAGAGATCAATTGTAGATTAAGATGATCACCTGTGTGAAAGGCTTTGGGACATCCATCACAAAGGATAAGGTCACCTCCATACCAACACTTCGAACAAAAATCATCATTATCACTTGGATCAAGTAGCTTTCTCTCACATGACTTTTTTTTGGCTTGTAAGTGAAAGTGCTACCTCATGTAGTTAGTGCCCATACATAAGATAGATGCATTGATAATTGTTCAACAATGGGCAATGCAACAATAAGCTAAAAACACTGCTGGTCTAGATATAGTCCTGATAAAAAGAAAAGGGACAAAAACCAAAACAACATCACAAAGATACTTACAAAGTTGACTCTTTCCCCATCCAGCATGTACTTCAGACTCTGAACAACACACCTAATAAATGTAAAACAACCTAAATAGTAAAAAAAAAAATATTGAGCAAGTGACCCTTTGAAATTTAATAAAAATGATCTAAAAATGTAATAATATCTTTCCAAGGTTGTTGTATCTCATGTCAGATACTCATATTTCCATGTCATCATCATGTTAGGTGACTTAGGATATTGTGCTTCTTCCTGGAAGACTACCTAACATATGGGCCTGGGTAACCTCATCTGGCTACTTATGTGGGTTCTGGAACAACAACATTGCCAGGGTATCTTGGACATAGGACTAGCTGCCTGAGGCCTCATGGTGGATCTCACTACAAAGGAGGAACTGATTATTTGGGTGGAGACTAGTTCAAGAAGTGACCAAAGAGAATTTACAACAAATTTCCAAGGGAGAGACATGTTTGAAATTAAATATATATTTATAAATTTCAAATTCAATTATCAAGCCTTTTGATATTCATAGTTCCATCAAAAGGCTGATTTCTAACATCATCTCTACTTTAATTAGACATTGTTGGATGAAAGAGGAGTTTGCTAGCATTGATTCTAAAGTAATAGGGTTGGTTCCTCCACATAGAAGGAATTTTGGCACTGCCAAGTTTGGTTACTACTTCAGAGATTTACAACGTGTTGTTGCAGGGACATGAAATCCATCATCTAGTTGAGCACTTTTGTACTCTCCTTGATTCTAAGTTAGAGATCCTACAAACCATCTAATTTGGTTAGCCTCCTTTCAGGTAATTATTGGATTCCTTTACCCTCTCTTCTACCCATTTTCATGTATATACATCTTATCTTTGAGCCCTCATCTCTCTTCTTCTTTTTCCTTGTACTTTCTTCTAGTGCAGACCATCAACTAAGTGCATTGGTGACTTTTCTTCAAGAATTTGAGTGATCTGATTAGGACTATTTTACAAGGAATTTGAACCTCTGAGATACTAATGGTTTGGACTTTAATGTGCATGTGGTCTATAAACTTACGACTTTTCTATTCAACTTTAAAGTGCTTTCAACTCACGACTTAAATTTGTTTAGCTAAAGATTGCAAATTATTATAATAAAAGTATATTATTATAATTTAGTATTATACTTTATTATAATAAAGGTGGTTATTATATTGTTTATTATGCTTTGAATTAAATTTTTTTGGCTAAGATTGCAGATTGGTTATTAAATTATTTATTATACTTTGGTTTCATGTGAAGGAATAATTGATGACTAACAAGCCTTTGAGTGAGTTTCCTCACTGCCCTCTTCAACTGTATTAATAAACTCTCATCTTGTTTTAAATCAATACAGGAAACTATGTGAACCTCTTCTAGAACTGTAACTTAAAATAGGTGTCCTCTCTTTAGGAACACCAACAATTATCTTATCAATTATCTTAATTGACTTGAGACAACTCGGGTATTCTCTATATGGTCCCAAAGCCTTCCAGGAGTGGCCACTAATATTTGGCAAGGATTCATTTGTAGCCATTTTTGTTCTCTTGGTAACTTAGTGTCCCCACTAACTACTTGTACACCAATATTTGCATGAAATTTAAACAAAACATTGGCCTCAACAACAACTTGACTTGCAAGTTCCCTAGTGGGACAAATGACAAGAACAAGAATAGGCAGCATTTTATGATCTTGGAGGAATGGTGACTTCACTATCACCTCAATAGCAGGAAACATAAATGCTACTATCTTGCTAGTGCAAGTTTTAGCCTTGGCCAACATATCCATGCCTTTGAGAATAGGTGTAAGAGTTTCTTCTTGCACAATGGTCATACACTCATATCCCACTGTGTTGGTTGCCTTGAGTGTCAATGTTGAGATATTGTGCTAGTCAAATCTTGACTGGCTCAAATAATTAGCATCCTTAATAACCTTCACACTACTTGTTTTTGGATATGCTTTTTCAACATGACTCAACATTGGCTGCTTGTGCCCCATAGGCTTCACTGAATCAAATTAATCATCTTCATCTTCATATTTAGACTCATCTTCATCATCACTGATATTTAATGCTTGGATACCAAAGGATTTAGAGCCTCTTTTGTTCAACATGTCACCTTCTCCTTGGTTGCCTCTTGCAGATACCCCATTACCTCTAGAAGTTCTAGATAATCCATCATTATCATTATTTCTACCACGCTTCATCCAACAAAACATAGATATATCCCACTTATTAAACTAGTTCTCCATATCCAATTCCTCTTCAAACAGACATTTGAATTGGGCATGCCTTCTATTACTACTTATTTTGTTAAAATCCTTTGTTTTAGGGAATTTTTGTGGAGAAGAAGAGGTTTCGTTCTCCCAATCATCTTCAAATCTGAAATCTTCATGACTTCTTGCATGACTCTCACTCTTCCGAAATTGCATAATCTCAAGTGATATGCATAGAGGTGAACCACATAATGTTTTTACTATCCTTTGGGGTTGCAGGGTCATGGATTCTGCAATATTCAGTACCACATTCTTGTCATTTGTTGAAAGGATAATTCTGTGGTTTTCAGTCCCTGTGTATAAGATTGTTTTCACATAGAACTTTTAGTCCAACAACTAGTTGGATCATTATTTGTCTCACAATATATTTTGAAAACCTTTCATAGTGTTGAATATACGCAACTAAATCACCACTATACATAAAATTTGTTACTATGCACAAATATGGTGGCCTTGTGCAAGCACCAATAAACTGGACTATATTTTTATGCCATATTTTCCTCGAATTGAACACCTCTTGGATTGTTGAAAAACGTGTTGCAGTACACAATGAACTTGTCGTGACTGAATAGGCTATTGTGGTCAACATTGCAGAAGATGCTTTGAACAAGTACTACTCCCTATTTCTTGTAGTGCTGCTGCAACCATTGCCTTGTTCATATATGGTTGGATTCCCACCATAGAAGAATCAAATCTATCTAGCATATGCATCCAAGGATCCATGCCTAGTCTTTGAAATTTCAAGCCCTAAAGATGTTTCTATTTAAGAACAACATAAACAATGTCAAAATGCTTCTCACGGGAAGCAATAATTGTTGACTAACAAATATTTGAGTCAGTTTCCTCAATGCCCTCTTGAACTATACTAATAAACTTGTCATCCTATTTTAAAGCAATCCGAGAAAATTTGTGAACCTCTTTTGAAACTGTAGCTTAAAATAGGTGTCTGCCTCTCTTTAAGCACACCAAAAATTATCTTATCAATATCCCTATGGAACCCCATATCTAGAAAATGGTCGACTTCAACAAAGTATGAGCACTTTCACACCCATTAAACGACTTCAGAAAACTGGGCTATTATTTATATGGTCCCAAAGCCTTCCAAGGGTGGCCATTAATATTTGGCAAGGATTTTTTTATAGCCATTTATGTTCTCTTGGTAATTTAGTGCCCCCGCTAACTACTTGTACACCAATATTTGCATGGAATATAAACAAAACATTGGCCTCGACAACAACTTGACTTGCAAGTTCCCTAGTGTGACAAATGAAAAGAACAAGAATAAGTGACCTTTAATGATCTTGGAGGAATGGTGACTTTACTATCACCTCAATAGCAGGAAACATAAATGCTACTGTCTTGCTGGTGCAAGTTTTATTCTTGGCCAACACATCCTTTCTTTGACAATAGATGGAAGAGTTACTTCTTGCACAATGGGAATACATTCATATCCCACTGTGTTGGTTTCCTTGAGTGTCAATGGTGAGATATTGTGTTGTAAAAATCTTGATTGGCTCAAATAATTAGCATCCCCAATATCCTTCACACTACTTGTTTTTGGATCTTCTTTTTCAATAAGACTCAACATTGGCTACATGTGCCCCACAAGCTTCATTGAATCAAATTCGCCATCTTCATCTTCATATTTAGACTAATCTTCGTTGTCACTGATCTTCAGTGCTTGGATACCAGAGGACTTAGAGCCTCTTTTGTTCAACAAGTCACCTTCTCCTTGGTTGCCTCTTGCAGAGACCCCATTATCTCTAGATGTTCTAGAGAGTCCATCATTATGATTATTTCTACCATGCTTCATCCAACCAAACATAGATATACCCTGCTTATTAAAATAGTTATCCATATTCAATTCTGCGTCAATTAGACATTTGAATTGGGCTTGCCTTCGATTACTTGGGTTTACTTAATGAAATCCAAGGACAAAGTATTTACCAAATTTCAGGAATTCAAAGTTGAAGTAGAGAACCTTACAGAAAGGAGAATCAAGATATTAAGGTATGATAATGGAGGAGAATACACATCCAAGGAAATGATAGCCTTCTGCAAGGAATCTAGGATTAAGAGGGAGCTGATAGTCCCATAAAATCTTGAACAAAATGGAGTTGCAGTACATAAGAATTAGTGCATTGAATAAAGTGTAAAGTTATGTTACATGATTAAAATTCTACTATAGAAAGGGAAACTAAGATGCAGGGCTCTCTCACCCACTCAACTTGACCTTTTAGTCGAATCAATTATCAAAATGCTTTAGTTGTCTTTAGTAGTGGGTGATAGAAATCATTTCAATCGACACATTTTGAATTCCAAATTATTGTAGCTTTGGCCTTATAGTAGTGAGACACTCTTAGCCTTGAAAGTTGCTATCATGTATAAGAGTTTTGGTTAATCTGGAATGTCCGAAACTTTAAATTCTCAACATATTCCTTTGGGGAGAAACCTTGAGAATTTTTTCCTTGGCTCGGGATTAGCATCAATAATTACTAGCCACCCTAGTCAGTCATACATTAAATAAGTTGAATATGCCGTAACTAGGTGAACTCCAACAACTGTGTCATTGCTAATAATGGAGGGCCACAAAACCAATACTATTTATCTAAAGTAAACATTGGAGCTCTAGTTGCAATTATTCCTAGTAAACATAAGAAACAAGTGTCACAACTCATTCCTTGGCATGTAGATATTACTCAAGCTTGAGGGCATCTTCCCACTACAAGGTTTTGAGCTACTACCTAGCAAATCCACTTCATGTTTTGTTGTCAGTATTTTTTGAATTTATATCAATGGTGTCCTTTTTGTTTATTCCTTGTCGTTTGAAATGGTTTATGTTTATTTATGAAGAGTAAGTCAATGTTCATGCTAGGGGAAACAATTTTAATTATTGTTTACCATTTATTTTCAATGATGTTGTGCTAGCATGGGGATTTGCAACAGACCGCTTCACAGAAAAACTATGGTTATATTTTAAGGTCTTCTTATCACTATTTTACTAGCAGCTAAATAATAAAAATGCATACTTTCAAATTTTAAGACATCATATGAATATCTTTATTCTTCTTGAACCCAAATTATTCCTATGTTGGCTACATGAGAAAGATGAGATTGATAACCAAGAAGAAGGGGAAGGATCAATACCTCGAGTAAAGAGAAGGTTAATGTTGACAACTCAGCTGATGTAGCAACTAATTCCTCCAATACCTATTGCGATTGTCCATGGAAACGAAAGTGTGGAATATGAGAATGCAACATATACTCTTGCTAAATAGTGTTGCAAGATGCATGCAAGTTAGCTTCCACTTCCAATAAAGATATGGGAAAGAAAGCCGAGAATGAAAACTTGTATGTATCTAGTTGGCTTCACTTAGAATGATCAATCAACTGTTTAAAATTATGATTTTTTTAGTTCTACCTATAGTTTTATATTCAATCTATTGTTTTGTAATATTGACATCTCTGTTAAGTTTTTTTTTCTATCCGAAATATGAAAGTTTTCCTTTCAACATGAAGTCTTCTAAGAAATATTGTACACAATATTTTACTTGCTTGAATTGTCTATCACATGGTCAAACTATATATATTTTTAGTATTAGAAGCATTTTATGAAAATCAATGAAAATCACTGCTTCATTTGGCAAGGCCTTTGGGCAACTTCAGAAACCTAAAAGATTGAATTTGGATTCGGTTTTGAGGATAGAAAAAAGCTTCATGCATAAAGCAAAGAATTTGGAAGATGAGTTCTTGAGGTAGTATTTCTCTTTGAACAACACGACTAGGTAGTATTTCTCTTTGAACAACACCACTAGGTAGTATTTCTCTTTGAACAACACCACTAGTTGCAGTGGATTGTCAATATTTATAGTTATCAAACTTAAACAAAAATCTTATCCTTTTTTGATTGATTATTAATTGATGGATTTATTATTTATACTTGTTGCTCTTTCTTGAAGTTTTTGTACTAACTATTTTGAACTAATTGAGGATCAAACATTGGTGGTATTGTCGTAATATGTTCTTGTTTGTATTGAATCAAGTATTTTCTGTAAAAGATCAATCAATATGTTATTTCTTGGAAATTACAAGTATGTTAAATATGGGAAAAATATTGGTGCTTTGTTGGTAAACTTGCAAAACATATCAAAACTACTCTGATTTTGTCTTTTCATTATAATGAAAGTTACATCCCAAAATAATCCTTTTTGGGGGATTACTAGTGGTGATTCCTACATTTTTGATGTTGGAAATTTTCTCCAAATCACAACTACTATATTATACAACAAGTGAGGAAAACAATGGGAAAGGAATTGTCTTTGCAATTTATCCACTTATATTGTAGTGATTCATAAATATAAGAAAAGAATTAATAATTTGATATAGACTAGTTGTCTTGTTCATATGTGATAATGGACCCAAAT
Source organism: Pinus albicaulis (assembly GCA_034641835.2). Lineage (NCBI taxonomy): Eukaryota > Viridiplantae > Streptophyta > Pinopsida > Pinales > Pinaceae > Pinus > Pinus albicaulis. The sequence continues at coordinate 1,634,610,750 of CM076575.1, read as the reverse complement.
AGTAGTTCTTATATGAAGAAATTATCATTATGCTTGGGCATTTTTGACATCATCGACCTCTAGCCTTGGACTTGTTCACTAAGCCTTCTACATTATCTAGTTATCTACATGTATATGAGGCTATCTTATTATTGTATCCTTTTTACTTCATTTCAGTTTATTCTATACTTAGCTTTGACATTTTCTAGGAGTTTTGTTTGCACTCCCACATTGTATAAGCAATCTACAACTTTATATTTTTAGCATGTAACTTAGTTAGCATGATTGTGCCTAATATTTCATTGAAGGTTGAATACTAATTTTACTGAGGTGTTATTTTTTATGGTGATGTTTTATTTGCTTTTTTTTATACGTGTCATCTCGCCACATAGAAGCCACTATATTGCCCAACTGAAGAAAACTTGTTCGAGTTTCTTGTTTTTTGGGGGAAAATGGCATTGTCAATATTGTTGATGTTGAGGTATATATCGTATAAATTCTTTATAGTATATTTTAGTTTATATTTCATTGTTCATTGTCTTTCATGTCTTATAATCTACATTGTATCTTCTTTCTTTTTCAGAAAAGGAACTCAGTATTGATGGTAGGAAGCAAGAATTGAAGAAAAAGGAGAACAATAAAACTGGAGCGATAAAATGAAAATTAAAGAGAAAGAGAAGAGAATTGGTCTAGTGGTACCTGTAGAGCCAATATCTTGCATAAGACACGCACATAGAGATTGATGGTCAAGTCTTCAGAGTTGGTGAATTCATGTGAAATGCCTTGGCAACACAATAATAATGTTTTGAAGTGATGAAACAATATTTCATGTGTAAATTGTACTCCAACAAATATTAAGTTAGAAACTCATATTGTAATACTTGATATTTTATATAATATAATTTATGTGGTTGAAACTGTTTATAGTTGCACTTGATATTATTTAGTATTGTAATTCACATATGTAATCTTATGTTTTCATATTAGATGAACATGTACATTTTATGATTTTTTTTTTTTTGGTAATTTAGTTGCAAAATCATATTAATTAATTTATGTTCATTAATATTGAAAACATAAAATCAATCTAAAAATACTAAACTATTAGTTTATGTTTATTAATGATGAACACAAATAAAATGAATATAGGACTAAATTAATTGCTTATAATGTTTGTTAATGAATGTAAATGAAATGAATATAAACTACTAAATTAGTCATTTATATAATGAATATGAAACTACCAAAAAAAATAAATGGCTACTGTAAATGATAAATTTATGATTACAAATGATGACTGAATTGTGCATATATACGACTATTAGTAGCTAATTTACAGTAGCTTATAACACAACAAAAATTTACTCATATTTCTTTGGTCATTAATTGGTTTCAAACAATGACTAAAATTTGCATATATATGACTATTAGTAGCTAATTTACAATATCTTATAACACGACCAACATTTTGGTCATATTTCTTTGGTCATTAATTAGTTTTATCTGGTGATCATTTAGTAATATATTTTGTTGTATAACTGGTCATTAATTGTGGCAATAAATGACCAAATCAATCACCAAATCAATGACTAAATTAATGACCAAATATACTACTAGACAATAAAATCAATGACTACAATGACCTAATAAATGACTAAATTAATGACCAAATATACTACTAGACAACAAAATTGAGACAACCAATTAATGACTAAACTAAAAACGACTAAAAGTTGGTCGCGTTATAAGATACTATAAATTAGCTACTATTGGTCACCGACCGAAAAATAGTCGTTTATATGCAAATTTTAATCATTTTTATAGTAACTAATTAGCCATTTTGTACTAGTGTATGCTTAAGTCTCCATCTCTTGTCATTTCAGAAAATCTTATGGAGGGATCTACATCATTGCATATTGTTGATTTAGAGAAACAGAATTTCGTTGTGTTGTACAAGAGCAGTTGTGAAGAAAACAGGACCCATTCCTTATGGGAGCAATCAAATGGAAGCTTCATTCATGAAGCAATGGAGGAAGAAGTAATAGATGGTAGAAATCTTGAGATGAGAAATATTTTCTCCTTTCTAGATGACCCTTTCTCAATGAGCATTCCCCAGCTCAAATAGAGACTTCTACTTGCAGCAGATCCAAAACCTTATTGGTTTTGGGAGGCCATTGATGAAAAGAAGGTCTCATGGAGAGATCTCATTGGAGGTTCACTTCAACACATCATGGAGTGCAAGGTTCTTCAATAGTTTGAGGAGGTTTTTCCCTCGTTACACTTGGATCCTTATGGATTCAATAAGGACATTGATGAGAGGTCTTCTCTAGAAGATCTCCAAGGAGTTGCATTTCAACATCCCATGAAATGCAAGAGGAGAAGTTTGATTTGGGAGGATGGTAGTCTTCCTTGGGAGAGTGCTAAGGAAGAACATGATGGGAGGCACCTACATGTGGATGGACGGGTGTGGATGATGAGAAAGAAGCTGGAAAGTTACTTGCAAATATATGACACCGGGCAGCAGGAGGCTTGGCTGTGTTGGATACTCTTGAAGGAGTTTGGCCATCATGTGACATATCCTCTTTCAAAGGGTATGTGGGTGGAGAAAGAAAGGCGGGATATTTGCATCATTGGGCAGCAAGGAGTATGTGCACATTATGTTGATATGACATTCTTCATATCAATCACCATGTTTTCACCACATGATTTGTATGATGAAGGTATGGGGAGCCAGCAAAAACTTTTGTTGCTTTAGTTTTTCTTGGGAGAGCAAGGGCATATTTTCTCTCACGTTTTGCATGATGTTGGAGGAGTAGGAGATGGAATTATCATGGTGCAAAGGGGCTACTCCTTAGCCTTGGATGATCAAGAGGTACTTCCACTCTGGGAGGAACTTCTTATGTGTAGCAGCATTATGGGAGATGTCTTTGACAATGTGCATGTCAAAGAATGGAGCTATGAATTGGAAAGAGTCTATTTTCATAGGCCAACTGTGCTGTCACTTGGGAGCTTGGGGTTATTGATGGAGTGTCCCCAGGATCACTTCACAATTGATGCACTTAGTGAATAAGGAGGAGGTGAGAGTGATGGAGTAGTGGATGGAAACATCTATTACATTGATATGATCTTCTTAACTTGGATTTCCAAGCATAAGAAGGGTGATCTTCCTGTAGCATATGATTCATTCCTCTTCTGGGAGTATGTCATATGGGAGGCTTGTTTATGGATCCTATCATCATCTTACTTTCAGTAGATGGTAAGAATCTTGATTTTTCATTTATTGATTGTCTAACACAGTATTTCCATACTCTTACCATTTCTATTCAATGCATTGCTCCACAACAGGGCAAGCTTTTCATTGAGCTCCATGGTCAACATTGGGCCAAATTGTGTGATGGAGATAGCCATCTTTTGTATGGCCTTGGGAAAGTGTTTTATTCTTTCATGTATGTTCAGTTGATGTACCCATCCATTTTCTATTTATCAATAGATGTCATGACATACATAACTATCCATGTATTAAAAAACAACTTGCCATACTATTTTCTGAAGCAGCAGTTTGGAAAACTGCGCCGTAACTACTTGGGAAATTTTTGGTACCCTCAAGCACCACATGAAACCTTCAATATTTCCTTCATTTTTATGCTAATCATGACTCCATTTTTTGATGTTGTTCTTGCTTTTATGGGGAGCATGATTGGGGGAGAAACACATTGGTTGGATGTGTTCTTTGGGAAGGAGGATTCCCACACTTTTTGCATTACATGTTCTAATGGGAGCATGGGAGGAGATATGGCCACCACAACAAAACATTTGTTTCTTTATGAGGTGGGCCATGCGATTGATGGGATTACATATGGTGATGATTTTCTACCCATCACATATGGAATGGTTCAGGCCAGCATGATTCATAACATTGGAGAAGAGATCTTTGGAGATCTAGTCTTCATCTTGCCACTTGAGGGCAACATTATTGCAACCCAAGATCAGCATATGCTCTGCACTTATCATAAGTGGAGAGGAAGACAACATGGGGTAGGCTACTTTGTCTACCATGTTCATATTTTCAGCCCACCTACTTTGCAGGAGCCAAAGGTGGAGGGGAATTTTCAGGAGTTGCCATGTTGGGGGGTAACTCATTTTGTATGGATGATTGCTTAGGGATGGAGGATCCACATGGGAATGATGTTTTCCAATAAATTTCAGATCCCATACCTCAAGGGGACCTCTGGATAGCACCTTATTTCCTTCTTGAGTACTCTATTGCATACTTGGGAGAGGCAATATGGAGAGTCATTGAGGAGACAACATCTCATTCCTTGGAGGAGTTCATCATATGTGGATGCTACAGTAGGAGGAGGGGAGACTCTTCAGTTCTATCCTTTCAGTTGCTTGAGGACAAGCAACATTTGGGAGGGGAGGACTGTAATATTCCAAAATTTGCACGCAGCAAATTGGAATATTAAATTTTGCTGATTTCACTTAGGAGATGAATAAATGGGTAAGGAGGCCCATACATTTCAGAAATAAGAATAAAATCCCTCATAATGTGAAAAGGGATCATAATGCTAGCTGTATTTTACACTCTCATGTGTGAACAAGGACAAATGCATGTGGACCAGGTCAATTTTGACCAAGTCAACAGCGCTGGAATGAGAGGAAGAGATCATCCATGGAGACAACGCAATGCAAGTGTGAGGTAGATTCCTTGGTGAAGGAAACCCTAATGAGTTGGGGCCAAGGCAAGAAGGCTCACACATGTATAAAAGGAGAGCAAGGCAGCCATAGCAAGACATATTATGAATGATATTTTGATGTTTCTGCTTAGACTATTCTGCTTTCTTCAACTGTTTATTTGAGATTATTGTGCTGCTTAACACAAGGCATTCTTATTTAGGAATTCCTTCTCCTTTCTTGAGAGGCCTCTTGAAGGAATTTGTACTGACTTTCCCCACATCTAGGCTTGAGGCCAAGCATCCTCCTTCATCTACAGTGTTGTTTCTGCAGCAGTATAATGTTGTGTTGCAGGGTGTTGCAGTGGGAGTTCACAACACCACTTCCTGCACTCATTTTTCAAAGAAGGGAGCCTCTATTCCTTTGGGAGATCAGTAAGGGAGATCTTGGAGCAGAATTTCATATCTTGGCACTTGGCCAAAGTGCTCCCATCACCTACAGCGCAGTCCCTTGCAGGAACTGCGTCATTTTTCATAGAATTGCAGTGACAGGGTTTAAGCCCTTGGTCTTGAGCTAGTTTCTTAGGGAAAGGGCCAACCCTTCTCCAAGAAAACTAGAAGAAGGGATTCGCATCCCTCTATTGTATTATTCAGCCATATGTATGTAATTTTGCAGTGAGACTACATTATTTCAGAGTTGAATATTCAAATATACTCTTTTGTACTCAAGCTTTCATGAAGCCCCCGCAGGGTTATCTTCATAATGTGTAAAAGGAGCTAGATCTCCATTTTTCTCCATGTACTAATGTAATAAACTCTAGATCTGTTCTTTCCATTCTATTGTATCTGAAACCCTCATAAAATTACGTTGTGCATGCTTCAAAAAACGTTGTATAGATCAAGTCATGGGATTTCAGTGTTTTTAAGTCATATCGGGACCGAGAGATCTGTTTAACTCATCAAAATGGATTTGTTTCTGATCCCCTTCTGGATGTGAGTCCCATAATACATAAGCTAAGGGATCCCAACGTTATTTCTTCCTGTTATAACGTAATTCTTTGAAAATAACGTTTTTAGGGCACATATTGCTGCATTTCCCCACTTTGGAATAAAATAGTGGGACATATTTCTTGATGTTGTACATGTAATTGATGGCTATGTGTTCTACACACATTTTATGAGTGATTCCTCCTTGCTATTCCAGTTTTGTGTTCATGTATTACTGCTTCCCCATTTGGGAATATTACAACAAAGGGGTCAATTATGAGGAGACTTTTGCCCCCACAACAAAATGGACTACAATCCAGACTCTCTTTGCCTTGGCAATTGAGAATGATTGGAAATTTCATCAAATGGATGTAAAAATTTCTTTCTTGAATGGAGATCTGAAAGAGAATGTTTTTATGTCCCAACCAAGAAGGATTTGTTGTGAAGGGTTAGGAGAACAAAGTATGAAAACTTGTCAAATCCTTGTATGGCCTCAAACAAGCACCACAATCTTGGTATGAGAAATTGGCTGAGCATCTTCTAAAACTCAATTTCTAACACTATGATCTTAATGATGCAACTTTTTTTTCCATGAAAGTTGGACAAAAAGTTGTATATCCTATGGTGTATGCAGATGATGTTTTGATGACAAGGAACAATGAGTACTACGTCCTTACATCCATAAAGAAAGAATCAATGAAAGGTTTTGAAATTGAATATTTGGGCTATATTCACTACTATCTTGGTATTGAAGTAACCCAACATCCAAAGTTTATATTTCTCCCTTAGAAGAAGTACATTGGAGATCTGTTGAACATGTTTGGCATGGTTGAGTGAAATCCTTCGACTACTCCAATCGAACAAAATTTAAAGCTCACATCCACTAAAGGAAAAGAATTTGAGGATGCAACAAAGTACAAACAACTTGTAGGAAGCCTCAACTACCTCACTACTACTAGACTAGATATTTCATTTGTTATTGGAATCCTCTCCACGTTTATGCAAAAACCTTGTGAGGGTCATTGGTCTGCTACAAAAAGAGTTCTAAAGTACTTGAAGGGAACTCAAGACTTTGGACTCAAGTATACACAAGTGGATGACTTCAACTTGATTGGATACTCTGATTTGGATTTTGATGGAGATGGAGAAACTGGAGTATCTACTTCAGGTTATGTTAAGAGTCTTGGACCAGGAGTTGACACCTAGAGGTCACACAAACAATCAGTTCTAGCAAATTCCACAATTGAGGAGGAATATGTGGCAGCAGCTGAAGCAACGAAAGTAATTGTGTGGCTCAGGAAAATTTTGGAAGATTTGTAGGAGAAACAAGTGCATTGAACACCTCATTTGATTGACAACACTTTTGCAATAAAGTTGGCCAAGAACCCAAAATTCCACGATTGAACCAAGCACATAAATACAAAGTATCATTTGATTCGACATCATGTTGAGACCAACACTATCCACCTATGACCTTGTTCCACAAATGAGCAGATTGCAGACATCTTCACCAACGTGCTTAGAAGAGAAATGTTTGAAAGATTCAGAATGATGCTTGAACTCACCAACATCCCTTCAAATTAATGAGAGAATGATCACACCTAATTCTAATAAATTGAGAAATTCATGTAAATATCGTAAATAGAAAAATAAAATAAAAACATTAAAAAATTACAAAACATTAAAAGATGATTCCCAATAGTCCCTCCTTGTATATATTATTGATTTCTTTTAATAAAATACACATTTGTGAAGTTACTCAATATCTAACCCAACTCAAATAACAAAATTATTTAATTATTCATTATTTATTAGTAATCATTTATTTATATATATTAAAAAACATATCATTTTACTTATATTTATATTTATATTTATATTTATATTTATATTTATATTTATTAAGTGCATACACCAAATTTATGAAAAAATCCCTAAATTAACCAAAGAAATCTCATTGTTACTTTTGACTCCCCTTTCCCAATACAAAAATACACAAAGTGTGCATACTGATTAAATCATTATTATTTATTTTATTCACGTAAATAGTTTGCTATATATGATTTTGATTATTGTCAAAACAATCCATCCATCTTTTATGCGGTTGCAATTACACTATATCTAAATCATTATGTACATTAGCTACAATTATTTGTTGAGGCCGTGATTTGGAATAATTGAAATATTCGTTGTGTTGTGTGTTATTTGTTAAAATGTAAAGCATTTTAAGTGAATGAAAAATGGTTTTGAAAATTAATTTCAATAGACATAATTTTTTTGTTTAATTATAATTATATGTGTGAGAAAGAGATGGAAATTAGGTCCATTTCATATTTATGTGACATTGGTTTGACTTCATTGTTGTTATTATAAAATTTAATTAAAATTTGGATAAGTGGGATATCTACAAAGTTTTAAATTAGTCATTATTATACAAAGAATGTTTCAATAATGTATCTTATTGTTATATTTTTTGTGGGCTTTTTTATAAAGGAGAAGGTGGGAGATTTTGGTCTTCTTATTTGTGCATCGGTTACAAGACTATTTAATAAGATCTTTGGGTGCAACCACATGTTCCATCACTACTTCAAGGTATTCTAAAACTCTGGAAATTGAACCTTGTTTAATGATAAAACGTCACTCAATTTCTTAAACTTTATATATTATTTTAAATTAAATAATATTTTAAAAATATATTATATAAAAAATTAAATTGTTTTTATAATTTAAATAATATTTAATATTTGTTTTTTTAATTAATTTATGTATTATTATTCTTTATTTATCTTTCACCAATTCATTCATTTATCACTTGTAATTGCATCGAATACGAAGGATTAACTTGATATTGATTATTGATTTATTTTTTAAGAAAAATGTTTATAAAGGTATGAAATGGATATTCAAATTAATATTTTTTTTTAATTAAATTTGGTTTTAAATTTGATTAAATTAGGTTGGAAATTAGTGTTTTATTCCTAAAAAAAAAAGTGATATATACTTGGTTCAATTGCAGAAGCAGCTCTGAGCACATCGTGACTTGATTGGATAGTTTCCTCCTTCATAGTGAATGGTTGGTCAAAGTAATAGTGTTTATGTCTTCAATCCTGGTGTAGGGTAACTCGGACCATTGGCCCATTATGTTAACTATGGAGATTACTGAAAATATTGGCCCTATTCCATTTTTCTTTAACACTGGGTGGGTTCAGAAGGAAGGGGTTACATGCCTAATAAAACAATCATGGGAAACATCGGTTATCAAATCTTCAGCTTTCGTGTGGGAAACCAAATTGAATTTGGTAAAGCAATCTTTAAGGAAATGGGCAAAGGAAAACGTAAAGCCCCCAGGCCAAGAAAAACATAAACTTATCAAGAATATTGAGGATCATCAATCCTTGATGGAAGATGAACATGTTATAAAGTGGCATATAGAAAAAGAAAAATAGTTGACCAAGAAAATCCATTTTCTCATTAAGTAAGAAGAAGAGTATTGGCGATAAAAGTCGAGAAGCCTCTAGCTTTGAGTAGGAGATAGGAATTCCACCTTTTTTCAAAAAATAACACGAGCTCGCGAAATCAGAAATCGAGTCAAAGAATTTTTTCCTGGGGTCTTCCTAAAATCTCAACCTTCCCTAATATCAAGCAAGAATCCTATTGTGTCTTTAGAGATTTGTATTCAGGATACAAATAAAATGATTCAGAAGAGGTGCAATCCTTCATATCTTGCATCCCCTCGATTTTCTAGAATTAGGAGAATCTTCAACTCATCAAGCCAATTGAGGAAACTAAGGTGATTGAGGCCATATAGTCTTTATAACTTAAACAAAGCTCCTAGCTCGGACGACTTTTCCATTAGTTTCTATAGATCCTTATGGGGCTTAATAAAAAAGGACCTACTTAGAATGTTGAATTCATCCAAGTTGAAAGGGAAGCTGGGAGGAAGTACCAAGTCTTCCTTCTTGTTGTTATTCCAAAGGAGACCAAGCCCACCTCCTTCTCTTGGTTTCATCCTATTTCATTATGAAACTCTTATTATAAGATTTTGATTAAGGTAAGGACCTCCATTATATTGCTTGCAATAATCTCAAAAAACCAAGGAGCTTTTATGAAGCACAAACAAATTTTGGATAGTGTGATTATGGTCCAAGAGGCTATCCACTCCAACAAGATAAGTGGAAAGCTATGTATGTTAATTAAATTAGATATGGAAAATTATTTTGATAGAGTCGAGCATTCCTTTTTGTTTTCAGTTATGGAAAAATTAGAATTATGTCTCGAATTCTTTAATTGGTTCCAAGCATGTATTAGAAATCCATGGATTGCTCCATTGATAAATGGTCAGCTTTCCAATTTATTTTAGGCTTCTAGGGGTTTGAGGCAACGTTTACCTCTCTCTCCTCTTATCATGGTTGAGAGACTTAACAAAAATTTAGAACATTCCAGGGTTGAGGGAACCTTAAAAGGTTTAAGTATAGCAAGGATTATAAAGGATGTCAATCATTCACAATTTTTTGATGACACACTTCTTTGAGGAAGCACCTAAAAAAAAATTACTATGTGATTCAAACATGTTTTGAAACAATATTTGGACATCTCAGGGGTTTAGTAAAGAAAAGAAAAAAAGAGCTTGATTTTCAAGTGGAAAAACTTTGATGCAAACCTTTTGGAGATATCTGGAGTTCTAGAATTTCAAGTTCTGTTTGAATGTCAATTTCTAAAATATATTGGAATTCCTATCTCCTTATGTGCCTCTAACTCTGAAAGTTGGGTTGATACCATAAATAAATTTAAAAAGAAAATCAAATTATGGAGAGAAAAATGGTTGACCACAACTAGAAGTCTCATTTTGGTAAAATTGGTATTATCCTCTTTACATCGCTACATGTGCTCGGGCTTGTTGGCTCCAAAATCAATGCTTAACCAATTGAGCCTTCTAATTCGAAAATTTCTATGGCAAAGCAGGAAAGGTAGTGAAAGGAAATGTCATTTAGTGCATTGGAACATTGTTTGTCTTCCAAACGCTAATGGTGGTCTAGTCGTGAAATATCCTTTGTATATGAATCTAGCTCATGAAGAAAAAATAATGTGAAGGATCATCTCAAACTCTATTAAGGAATGGTGGAAACCAACATTTATTAGAAATTATTTTAATAAAACCCGATTGCTCAAGATTGAACTAGTTAATTGGTCTAGATCCGGATCCAAAATATAGAGGTTGTGTACAGAGGCCTCCCCTCTTATTATCGATCACCTTAGTTGGTGCACTGGGAATGGATTTCATGTTAACATATGGAAAGATAATCGTTCCTCTAATGGTCCTCTGGTAGGAATTGAGAAATATCGTGAATTGGATAATTCGGTGCAACAACAAGGCTATATCAAGCTAAGAGATGTCTCTCTTTGGGATGGTCGGGGTCAATTAAAAGGCTAGCTTCGTCCAATGCTACTTATTCATCTTGGGTCACAATGGGACAATTTGATTGCCACTTTAAAGGGTCTGGCCCTTATCTCTTTCTTTATGCAGAATCATTGAAGATGGAAGTTAATCCCACAACATAAATACTCGGTGAAATTGGGTTATTCACATTTATTTAAAAATATGACACACCCACCACCAACCAGACTATAGGGACAATATTCCAAAAATAAATTTATTTTTTTGGACTCTTGTCCATTAGAAAATTCTCACTACTTAAAATCTAAAGAAAATAAATATTCAAGGGCCATCATGTTGTCTCTTTTGTTCAAGCTCAAAGGAAAATATTTATCATCTTTGTTTGTCTTACACATTCTCTTTTTAGACTTGGTATGTAACATTTGTTCCTATGTTTTATATATTCTATCCCTCCATCGTGGGTGGAAATGTTTGAGAAATGGGAAAAAATATATACTTGGAATCAAAAAGTGTCTTCTTTTCCAATTAGACTTTGTGAAGCCCTCCCTAGGTTCCTATGTTGGTCTATTTGGATCATAAGGAATAATGCTATTTTTAAAAATGAACACCCAAATTATTTTTCAATTTCCCTCAAAGAAACTTCCATGCTTTTCAAAACCATCTCATCCATGGGATTTAACACCAAAGAGCTTGAAGATCTAAACCTATCAAAGCATGAATGGATTTAGGTAAATAGGCAGCTTCCTTTTCCAAGTAATCATGTACTTCATCCTCCTTGCATAAAGGTTCCTAGCTTATGTTTCAATAAGTTTGAATTCATTCAGTGGAGAATGTCTTGTAATCAATACTCCTTGTTCTTTGACATCTCATCGATTGGAAATATGGGGAGGTAGGAGCGTGAGGGGCGTTGCTCAGCCCAGATGGAAAATTTGCATTGCAATTCAATTAGGGCCTCATCCCTGTGACCAATAATCAAGTTCAGTTCTTAGCACTGTGGAAAGGTATGGAATTAGCCCTATCCAGGAAAATCTATAATTTATTATTTTTTGGTGATTCAATGGTTGTAATCCAACAAGCCATCGAAGTTAAGGAAGTGACATGTCTATAGAACCTTCCCATTCTCCAAAGCATTTCCTTAATTGCCTCTCAATTTTAGTGTATGAATTTTTTTCATGTGTATAGACACTTAAACTCAGTGGTTGGTGTTTTGGAAAAAAAAGTTACTCCCTCAAGCAAGGTAGACCTTATTTCTTAACCATGCTTAGTTTTCCAAGATATATGAATGACATTCAGATGTCAGTTGGAATTAGAGAATTAAACCTCCTTGGGTTTGATTTCCTGCCAACCATTTTGGTTAGTTATTGGCGCATATATTGAGGTTGATAGACATTGTGTTCCGGAAGCAGTTTAAATTTCAGCCACGTTTTTTCAAATTTTCTTCCTAGTGGCGTCTTTGATGCAGTGAACAAGTGAATACGTTAAAAATGGACGCAGTGAATAAATGAGTACTGTACCAAGCAGAGAATTGTGCGCAGAGGTAGAGTTTATAGACTCTTTTATTTTCTTAAGAAAGTGAAACACCTGTTTATTTTTAAATCGTAATTGTGAGCCACTATTAAAAAAATATATATAACATATACAGTGCAGACCCTACAGCTCTTTTATCCAACCACTACAGTAAGCAACTAATCCTCATATGAGGATCCAACTCAATACTGATTGGAGGCCATCATACACTCACACCTGTAGCAAATCATTTGCGTTCTCCAGGTTTTGTTCTCAATGTTGCCACTAATTCTCATACTTTGCAACTACATTGAAGTGTCATGATCACATGGGTTCCGTTAATTCGCATCCACAATACCCACATTCTAGTGGGGAAACCCTTCTCAGCTATCACATTCAGATTTCAACCTGCACAATCCACTTTTCATCTCACGTTGACTCCACCTCCATCCTTCACATAACATTCTAGATATTCAACTGTGCAATACGTAGAGTAATATTGAATCTGTGATATCAATCTGGACGTGGAAGCAGCTTCCTTTGTGGTCTTTCTGGGATCTACTTTTCTGATCAAAATTGGCTCCAATCGCTCATCTGGAACCTGCAATTCAATGGCACTTGACTATTGCATGGTATAATACGTATGATGGGTAACAAAGGTAAGTAAATAAAAATTAAACAGAATAGTGAATGAACCAAACTATTTCATAAACTACAGCAATAACGATTGTATCAAACTCTTATTGGAAAAATATTACATTTTTTGCCCTCTTGGCTCTCGTCATTCTTCACACTGGCACACTATCCCTCTCTACGCTCTCTTTTTTTTTCCTCTGTCCTATTCCATCCTCTATATATTTTCCATCCTCATACAAAGCTCATATTTTTTTTTTCTAGGTAAAATTAATCTATTAACAGAATAAATAGTGTACATCAGGCTGAGGCCTTATCATTGCCCAGTTTTGAGTCATTTTAGACATACAAAAATAGAGTTTAAGACTGCCCTACAGGAGGGAAACCAGTCTGAAGAAACTATTGAGAGAATTCCCACGCAGGGGAGCGAGATACTTTGAGTGTTGAAGACTGTAACTAGCAAAAACAAAAGCATGATATGGAATAGCAGGATAATAAAAAGCATGCCCGTTAGAGAGGGCAGAAACAGAGCAAAAAAACCATAACTGGGAAGCGAAACTACTCATCAGGGGAAACTTGGTCGACCATGCACCAGTATTCATCCGGATCACCGCGTTCGTTGTACAGGTCTTCGACAGAGTGGACCACCTTTCTGGAGGGAGGAGGGACCACCTGCTCTGCGTGGCCATGCCCCGTGACGCCCTGCACAACTTCCTTACTCCCGTTGGGCTGCCCCACAGAATCCTGAAGCGCTTGATCCTGCCCAGCTTTGCCAATTATACCCTGCCCATCCAAAGTATTTTGGTGCTTCTCGACCTGGGGCTCCTCAAGAAACACGACGGTGATAGCAGCAGTGACTCTTGCAGTCGAAAGAAAAAAGAGCAGTGTGGGATTGAGCCGGGAGAGATGAAGGCGAGGGAGAGTCAAGCCTGCGACCCGAACGGAGAAGACGACCCTGGTGAAAGCTAGGAAGGCTGTCCGAGGGGGAATAAGACTCAGAAGGCAAGCTGGAGGTGGAAGGAGAACGCCGCACTTGGCGCCTGGTGGAGCCTCTCCTACAGCGCATTCTGTGTCTGAGGCGTGGCATGTTCGCAGCGGAGACGGGGCAAGAAAGCCAGGGAACCGGAGAAATGACAGAGGACAGAGTCGAATGGGAGTTCAGAAAGATAGAGGCAAACATACATGAACCAGTAAGCAAGCAATGGAGGTTTTCACCTAACTCCAGGCAACAATTTAGGCTGCTTCTCTTACCAGTGACTGTGCAGGCATTTGCAAACCTAGCATTTGGGCTACACCACCAATTCACCGGCGAAGGAGATGAGTTCGGATCAGAGGATGGGTCCATGGATTTGAACTGGTCGGCCTTGCAACTGTAGACCATCTGCAATGAATTGTCATTAATATGAACCGGAGGACGATCCATTTCACAACAGGCGAATATGCATCGAGGTGCGGAGACCTGGTTGTGAAGAGTGCCCAGAGTAAATGCTATTAATCGCAGAGTAAGCATATTTAAGGTTTGATTGACGTCCTCCTTGTGGGTGGGCAGGTGGCCTCCCGTCAGGATAGACCCCCATCCCATCAACTCCAGCGCGATCAACATCACCCGCATCTGGGATACAAAGCTCATATTTATACATAGTTGTGGATTAATTTGAATCCATAATTTCCTCCACAAATGACTCAACCAAATCCTAAAATAGCTTATCCCTCCTTTGACTCAACTAATTTATATTTAAAGAATTCATAATCCCTAAGATATTTAAACAACACACTCCTCTCATATTCTCAATTATAAGAGAATATTTACAATAAACCTCACACTCAGATTTTCCTCTTAATTTATTTAAAATGTACATAATTTATAAAATAATTAAAAAAAAAACATCACCCCCTAAATTACCCAAATAAATAATGACATTTGAGCAGGATGGTCCTACATCAGACTCCCCATGTAGAAAAGTTTCTATAGACTCCTGTCTATGAGGTCAGTCACTTTTCTATAATAATGTGACAACCACAAGTCTCAATGACTTGCTACCTCCAGGATTCCAAACTCTGTTTTACCGCCGGTCTTTTAAAGTATCAACTTCATTTTGTAATTTTGCACAAAATTCCTAGAATAGTATTTGCAGAACACTATTGAATGTAACTCTCGGTTTTCCATACCACACCATCTTTATTTTTGGAAATACAGACTTGCATAGAAACGTTGATACCCATTCTTCTAGTCTCCAAGATTTGAAAGAATCTCGAACTGGTTTTACATCAATATTCATAGGGTTATCCACTGACTCGGTAGTCTTGAATTTAATAAGAACTAAATCAAAAATCTTGCCATTACCAACATCTGATCCGAATGGAAAATGGCATCCACCCATGGTATTAATCTACCCATGTTATCCATCCACCCATGGAATTTACCCATGGTATTGTAAATGTTATTGACCCATGGTATTTGTCCACCCATTGTATTTATTCGCCCATGGTATTGTAAGTGACATCTATCCATGATATTCATCGACCCATGGTATGTATCCACACATGGTATTCATCCACACATGGAATTTACCCATGGTATTGTAAGTGGTATCTACCCATGGTATTGACCCATGGTATTTTAAGTGGTATCTACCCATGGTATTGACCCATGGTTTTGACCCATGGTATCCACCTATGGTATCTACACATGGTATTGTAACTCAAAAAAGGCTATAAATAACAAGCATCAGTTTGTAAAAGGACAGATAGTCCACCACAATGTAGCTTCTAAAGTTATTCTCTGTTTTAATAAAACAATTTTCTTTGTGGTTTTATTAAAACAGAGAATAACATATTCAAGTTACACCTCTATGGGAATGAGGGTTTGAAACATATTTCAGTTTCAATGTTTTTTAGTAATCTTCAACAAACTCCATGAATTTTTTTTTGGGTGGTGAGTTTGCAGATAATATCTAAAAATTTTGGTGGTAAAATTACAAAACTAAAGACTAGATCTGTATTTATTGCGAGAAAATACTCAAATTCAAAAAAAAAATCGGCCGAATTGGAGTTCGGATGAGGAAGATATCGCTGATTCAAAATCAATAATGTTGCAGCAATTTTTCTAACGATAATTCATGGACGGCGGATATCATATCATTTCTTGCCATTTTTCATGGAAAATTTCAGATAAATGGTTATAGATCTGCACTCCCTTTGAAAAATCACTCGATTTTATAAAAAAAAAATCGGTCGAATTGGAGTCTGGACGAGGGATTTATCGTTGATTTAAAATCAGATATTTTTTCAGAAATTTTGTGACGACAGGATAGTTCCAACGCAAATCTGAGAGTCCAGGGTTTCCATATATCAATTTCAAATATGTGAGAAGATGCAGAATGATCATTCCATTTCCAAAAACAGGTTATAATAAATATTCTGAGTTATATTGACTGAGTTATGCCCATTTTAAATTTGGAGCAGCATTCAGAGCGGGTTCCCTTTGGAGGCGTGCCCTCCCACCCCGCTTTTGTAGGCACCTGCTTCACATTCATCAGTTTTAGCATAGAAGCATTCGGCTTGGGTTATTTGGAGACGTGCCCTCCCACCCCAAGCTATGGAGACACCTACTACTTCATCAACAATCAGCATCACAGTTATGGATCAATCGCACAAACTCCTTCTCATCAAAGTCCATTTGCTAGGCCGCACACTATTAGTAACACAGTTGGTCACAAGAATTACAGGGTATATCTATCCTCGGATCTTCGTTTTTCATGGTTTTGGTTCATCCACAAACCCACACTTCATCGAAGTCCATTTGCTAGGCCGCACACTATCAATATCACAGTTGGTCACAAGCATTACAGGGTATCTCTATCCTCGGATCTTCGTTCATCACGGTTATGGGTTAACTACACAAAACCCTTCTCTTCAGTGGCTCTTCATATTCAACAAAGGCTTCTCAGGAGGGAACTTCACGCAATGGGGACCATTTCTTCTTAAAGAGGGAGGAATGATCCGAATGGAAAATGGCATCCACCCATGGTATTCATCTACCCATGTTATCCATCCACCCATGGAATTTACCCATGGTATTGTAAATATCATTAACCCATGGTATTCATCCACCCATTGTATTTATTCACCCATGGTATTTTAAGTGACATCTATCCATGATATTCATCCACCCATGGTATGTATCCACACATGGAATTTACCCATGGTATTGTAAATGGTATCTACCCATGGTATTGACCCATGGTATTCACCTATGGTATCTACACATGGTATTGTAACTCAAAAAAGGCTATAAATAACAAGCCTCACTTTGTAAAAGGATAGATTGTCCACCATAATGTAGCTTCTACAGTTATTTTCTGTTTTAATAAAACAAGTTTCTTTGTGGATGTCATTTTCGATTCGGATCAACATCACTCACTCTGTCAACTGGATTCCATCGGCCTTTACAACAATTACTTCCGCCAATTCCTCAGAGTAATTTCTCTTTGTCAATTACATCAATATGATTGATGTTTTCTGTAGTGTCTTCTTCTCTTTCCGTTACAATTTCTTTGGTCTTATCTTCTTCGGCCTCTGGCTCTTTAGCTGCTGCATCCTTCTCCAATTTCCCTGAACATTCAACTTTCTGAAATGAGGAATAATCAAGGACTTCTCCTTGATCACAACTATAATTTTTTATTGTCCCTATAGTAACAAATTTCTCATCTAGTGTTGTACCTGCATTCATCAACAAATTATTAGTTTTAAAAATACAAGACCTTTCGGCCTCTTTTGATGCTTCAAGCACCAATCTCCCATCTTAGACTTTCTGGATTTCAGTAAAACCTCTTTGTTGTGACTCCATTCCTTTGAGTCTCTCCTTCTTTAACAAATCAATATGAATTTTTTCAAGTTCTCTGAACTCGTTCATCATCTTTCCATTTCACTTCTGTTGCAATAGCTTCCATTTGACCCGTTTCTTCATTCTCCATCTGTATCTTCAGTCATCATTTGTCTTTCTTTGTAGCCTCTCTGTTAATATATCCATTTCTGCTCTCATTACTGCCAGACAAATCTCACGCTCTTCATTCTGCTGCCAATTTCTATACTCCCGCAATCTAATGCCTTCTTTAAATTTACATTCTTGTTGCTGGTCATCTCTTTTAAATTGCTAGCTGCTTTCATCTTTATCCTGCTAGATTAATACTTTTGTATCCTTTATGTCTCCAAGGACATAAATTTCTTGCTGCTCCTAATCTTTCATCTTATCTTCAAATAATTTTTGTTCAATTCCTCTGATTTCAGCATCATATTTATTAATGTTGCCTTTTGTACCTACAACCACATTATTAATTGAAGAGTCAAAACGTTCACTTAAATCTATAAACGTTAGATACATTTCATCCTTATCATGCATGGTAACTGCAATCTCTTCTTTATCAGGTTCTGCAAGCTCCATTTCTTCTTCAGGTTCCTTGAGCAAACTTTCCAAGAACTCTATTTCCATTTGAAATCTTTCCATCATTCTATCACAACCTTCATTCTCAGTTTCATTCTTCTTCTGGCAATCCTTCTGAGTTATCATATTTTCTGTATCATCACATTTCAAAATTCTTTCATCAATATCATTAAACAAATTCATTTGTTTACCTCCTTGGAATATCACTATGGAATTTTCATTATGCTTCTACTCCATAACGGCTTCAACTGGTTGTCTTACACCAAATAGAAATTCATCTATGAATTCTTTCTGCTGCAATAAATCAGTACCTTCCTCCTCTAAAAGACATTCTCCATCATACTTCACCTCAAGAGATTTATTCATCTTTGTGATAGTTTCACCAGACTGTCCATCATCTTCTGCACATCCTGCAAACACACACAAACTATAAGATTTAAAAATACAAGGCTTTATAGCCTCATCTGCTTCCCTTGTCAACATATCTTCAAATTGTTATGAACTATTCCAATAGTCGATGAGATCTTTCTCATTATCCTCTTCACCTAGAATTTCATCTTGTTCTGGTCCACAAATGGAAACTTCCATTTCCAACTTAACTTCTTTGAGTTCTTCACATCTCAATTGCTCACTCTTCATCTGCTCGAGCTTTCTTAGCTCTTTTGTTAATTGTAACAATTCCATCAATAAGTCAAGGTGAACTGCTATCTCGGCCTTCTCCCTCTCATATTCTTCATCAGTCAACTGCTTCCATATGCCATTTGCCTTAGCATCTTCCTTCTTCTTTCTTCTGTTGTGGTCTTTCTCAGAACCTCTGAAATGACTATCAACAGTTATTTTTTCCTCCTTTGTGAACTTCATCTGTTCACTTGTGGATTGCATTCAATCCTCTTTTTAGCAAGCCTTAGAAATCTAAATCCACTCCTTACAACAACAACAAAAAACCCAAAATAATATAAACTCATTTTCACACTTTATAAATCCTTCTTCTCATAACTTGAGCCTACTTAAAAAGGTAAGATTACATTATGAAACTATGCATTCTCAAACCCACACATGGTTTTATGAAACCATATATGATTTAATCTTTCTTTGAACTTGTGCACATGGAAAAGCATAAAACTATTCCCCATAAAGTAATTCTTTGGAGAAAATTTCACCCACTTCTCCGAATCCAAAAAATTTAACATAGTACTCCATTTAAAGCTGCTTCAGTGCATTTTCACCCAATAGCAAAAAAAAAATTGATGCTTCAAGCTAGTCCTCCAGGTTGAAATTTTTTATCAAAACAAATAACAAATTTACCATAAAATAAAATCCAACCTGTGAACTCGATGGTAGCATGCTCGAATATTTTGAGAGTGATAGCATGCTCAGAACATATTTGCGACGATCTGGGTGTTTCTTTGTTGCAATTGAACTGCAGGCTATTTTTGACTTTATCTCAAGCTAATTGCTCAACTCTGCGCAAGTAAGGGCCAGCTCCACGTATATTGCATATTAGCCACAGTTCCACATTAATCTTCTGCAAGTCAACCTTCATGCTAATCTCTGCAACACGGCCTTGACGTTGCTCTTTTGAATAAGCAGTCTCCACACTCTTACTCTTTCAATTCGAAAATTCCAACAACATTCTTATGCTTTACAAATAACTCAATGCATTCATACAACACTCAACACACACTACTTCTACGGCTAGTGGCTCGATCTTCTCAGAGCACTTTAAAGGTGAGTGCCTCAATTATATACATTTCACCATATACAAGATTTTTTCGGCTCTGATACCAAAATGATGCAGTGAACAAGTGAATACGTTAAAAATGGATGCATTGAATAAATGAGTATTGTACCAAGCAAAGAATTGTGCGCAGAGGTAGATTTTATACACTCTTTTATTTTCTCAAGAAAGTGAAACACCGGTTTATTTTCAAATCGCAATTGTGAGCCACTGTTAAAAAATATATATAACATATATAGTGCAGACTCTACAGCACTTCTATCCAACCACTACAATAAGCAACTAATTCCTCATATGAGGATCCAACTCAATACTAATTGGAGGCCATCATATGCTCACACTTGTAGCAAATCTTTTTCATTCTCTAGGTTTTGTTCTCAACGCTGCCACTAATTCTCATACTCTGCAACTGCGTTGAAGTGCCATGATCACACGGGTTCCGTTAATTCACATCCACAATACCCACATTCTAGTGCAGAAACCCTTCTCAGCTCTCGCATTCAGATTTCGACCTGCACAATCCACTTTCCATCTCGCACTGACTCCACCTCCGTCCTTCACATAACATTCCAGAAATTCAACTGTGTAATACGTAGAGTAATACTGAATCTGTGATATCAATCCAGATGTGGAAGCAACTTCCTCAGTGGTCTTTCTGGGATCTATTTTTCTGATCAAAATTGGTTCCAATCGCTCATCTGGAACCTGCAATTCAATGGCACTTGACTATTTTATGGTATAATATGTATGATGGGTAACAAAGGTAAGTAAATAAAAATTGAACAAAATAGTGAATGAACCAAACTATTTCATAAACTACAACGATAAAAACTGTATCAAACTCTTATTGGAAAAATATTACATTTGTTGCCCTCTTGGCTTTCCCCATTCTTCACACTGGCACACTGGCACACTATCCCTCTCTACACTCTTTTTTTCCTCTATCCTATTACATCCTCTATATATTTTCCATCCTCATACAAAGCTCATATTTATACATAGTTATGGATTAATTTGAATCCATAATTTCCTCCACAAATGACTAAGCCAAATCCTAAAATAGCTTATCCCTCTTTTGACTCAACTAATTTATATTTAAGGAGTTCATAATCCCTAAGATATCTAAACAACACACTCCTCTCATATTCTCAATTATAAGAGAATATTTACAATAAACCTCATACTCAGAGTTTCCTCTTAATTGATTTAAAATGTACATAATTTATAAAATAATTTAAAAAAAACACCACCCCCTAAATTACCCAAATAAATAATGACATTTGAGCAGGATGCTCCTGCATCAGTCTTCCTTGCAACTAGTTGCATGAGTTCATATCTATCTTCGATCTGGAGAGGTACTCATATTTATTTTGTTGTTTTTTGGAGTTTGTAGGAATTACCATGGACAGACGATGCATTCATTGAGTAGAGGGTTGGTGTTAATATCGTCGCCCTGTATCTCCCATCAACAGTCTTCTCATCGACCTTTCGATGATTTGGGTTCAGATACATATTTTATATCTCAATTTGAATTGTGCCAACGTTCCTGTGTGGCTTATTTAATGATAATTCGGGCTCCCTTTAGATTTTACTAGATGTTGTTTCTTTCTATCCCTGAAGATTGGTTCATCTCATTCATTGTGTCAATTATATGCTCTTACTAGTTCTCTCTGGCCATGGCAGACTCTTTAAAGCCCTTGGAGCCTGATAATGATGTTTTGTTGCTCGATAGAATTTTGGACTTGGCTAAAGCCTTGCTGGATGCTAGGCAACAACAAGATTATATGCAAAGAAGCAATGACAGTCTTTCCAACTCCTTCGGGAAGTGGAATTGCTTCGTTACCTCAGCAACATGGAACTCTTTTTGAATGGGTTACATGAGGAGATCTCTTTTGTCAATGTTCGAGTTTCGACAATGGAAAATATCGTCACTAGAAGTGTTCAATTTGGCTCCGATGGTATTGGCTCCAGTACTACTTAGGAGAAGAAAAACACTCGTCCCCTACGGGGAGCTAATCCTTCTCGCAATCGTCGCAGTTGATGGTTGATGTCGTCAATATTTTCCTTTTGCTTGTTCTCTTGTTATCTTAAATTGTCTTATGTTGCCCTGCAAGTATTGTTTGATCCTTGGTTCTTTTCCCCAAGTTATTAGTGGAAATCTTTTTTGTATAAGCAAGAACTATAATGCTAGGACTGATTTTTTTATTGTAAGGGCATATGAATATTTTCATGTTCAAATCTCAGAATATTGTTGTAAGGGTGTTGGCCCATAATCCAAAGTTTGTTAATATAAAACCTCTAACCATTTCTTTAAAAAAAACAAATACAACTAATAACTATTATTTTCCATATTTTCTTCTCCCAAAATGAAAAGTTCCAATATTCCTTTGGCCAACTTATGAGGCTTTTTGTTTATAGTTTTTCTCAACTAGACAGAGCTTAGACTGAAGTCATTTCCAAGATTAAATAGAAGAATAATCTGCCCACTAATAAGATGTTATCACTGCGATTTTACAAAACTCGTTGAAACCTAAATGTCCCTTGAGATAATTTAATTCTCCTAAAAATGACTTTGATTCTCCACTCAAATTTAAACTTTACCAGGAAAAATAAAATCAAAATCTGCACCTCATAAAACAAACAAAATCTACTCTTCATAAATCTAACAATCCATGTGGTTACGTAGGGTTTTCTCTTTCTAATCTCATTCTCTGTCCGTTCGAGCTGTCCATTGTTTGTATAGGGTAAATCAGATTTCTTTAAAGTCAAGGTGATCGATATTGCTGTTATATATAAGGGAAAATATCAAATCAAATAATGGCAGTTTGCCAATTATAGAGGAAATTATTGCCAGGGTAATCCAAAATATGTTATTCGTACCACAAGTCCAAACGCTTGATCCAATCAGCAAAGACACGTTAAGAATGCGAAGTTGCCATATGCAACCAGATTATTTTGATTCCAAATCTTAGATTATTGATTTAGTGGCATTTTATTATAAATGTGTATAAATATATCTAATTTAATGTAATGTGTATAAATGTGAGCATCTTAATTATTATTTAGTTTTAGTTTTGTTTCAGTAATGTGTTTTCTTCTTAGAATTTTTTTTTTTTAATTAGTATTATTGAGTTGGCAAAGAACCAGGAGTACTGATTACGAGACATTCTCCACTGATTGAATCCAGACTTATTAAAACATAAGCGAGGAACCTTTATGCAAGGAGGACGAAGCTCATGATTATTTTGATAATTTATTATTTTCAAAATATAAGAGGTGTACTTTTTCATATTTCAATGTTTTTAAATTAATTCAAAATCATAAAAATGTTTTAATCATCTAAAATTATATTATTTTTAAATTTTAAATTTCAACCAAAAATTAAAGGTAATGTCAGTTCTAAGATTATTAGTATATTTAACTTGAGTAATTATAATTGATGGATATTTAAGTTATTAAAATTACTCAAGGATTATATCTGATCTAGATCATATCAACTCTTAATATTATTAGATTTTTTTTTTCACAAAATTTTGAAACCATGACTTTTTTAACACAGTACTTTAATAAAAACTGCTTCTATTTGGCTAAGAGTTCGTCTTCCTCGAACTTAAGGAAACAGGTTAACGGCCCAAGACCCAGAGGCATTTTGAATGAGTAAAACTCTGCCCCCTTAAGGACCATCAGCGGGTTATTCCAAGTGGTGCGGTTTTCCTTGAATAAGGGTAACAGTGGGAGATAATTATCCTGATGGTTTGACCACTAAATTAGAATAGAAAGATAATTGTCCTCACTGATGGTTTGACAACTGAGTTATGATAAGATAATTATCCTCACTGATGGTTTGACAACTAAATTACGCTAGAAAGATAATTGTCCTCACTGATAGTTTGACCACTTAGCTATGATAGGATTTCCGTCCGTGTAAAAAAACAAAAACACTTGTGATAAACAAACTTCATCAAATTTTTATTTAAAAAAAAAAACTGAATTATTTTAAATAATACGTATATTACACTTCCGATTATTATCCATTGAACGATATGGTAAAGCTTCAGCTTTGGTTAATGATGGTACATGTAAAGGAAATGGATAAAGGTTCTTTGATAAGTGTACGTAAGTATATGAAATTTTAAATCACAAAGTAATTAATAATATTCCAATATAAAATTATTAAGGATAAAATATTTTATAAAATATAATGGTGTGGAACTAATATATATATCAAATGTATAATATTTTATTTTAAAAATACAATAAGGTTATGTATGTTTTTTTAATCGTATATTTATTTATAAATAAATATTATTATAAAAATAAATACAATTTTGTTAAATAATAATAATTTAAGTGGTAGTTAGTGGATTTAATTGTTTTTCTATAAAAAAACATATTAATTTGTGTAGCAAAAAATCTATACAAGTTGCACATTCTTGTTGAGAAAAAAATACAAATTGAATATTAGTAAATTGAGAAAAAATCCTATCAGGATGAAAGGGCTGAAATCTTTGAATATGTTGAAATTAAATTGAATATTAATAACAGATAGGATTTGATCATGGGTCTTGCTTAGATATCATGGTTTTCTTTAGATTAGTCTTGTTTAGTCAATTTAGTGTCCTAAATTGCTAACATAAATTATCGACCAGGGCTAGTAAACTGATGAAGTGTGATGCACTATATGTGCCTAAGTATCCATTTTTCTTACTTCGTTGTTTTTAGTGTTTTATTGATGTTTTGGGGTTTTTATGTTTGATGCTTAGTATGCTACTCTATGCTAAAAAGATAAAGTTAGATCTATGTCAAAAGGGAGAAAATGAAATGTTAATAAATGAATTAAAACAGAATTTATTTGCAAGTTTTGTTCCTAATTAGAAAATGATGAAAACAAAGAGTCCTAATCCATGGATATTACAGCTTCTAAATGAACATTCATGAAATGAAAAGTAACTCAAAACACTACAACTTAATCTGATTCATTTAGTTAGAGATTTGTTGGAAGAGCTTGTGAAAAAGATTAATTCTAATGCAATGAGGATCTCCTAAAACATTAAAGGAAATGTTGAAACAACTTATAACATTACAACTAAATCTCATTCGTGAGTTAGAGGTTTATTGGAAAATCTTTTTGAAAGAGATTAATCATAATGTGATAAGGATCTTCTATGAAGCAAAACAATCAATAACTCAAAATATTACAACTTAGTCTCATTCGTGAATTAGAGGTTTATTGGAAAAGCTTTTGAAAGAGACTAACTGCAGTATAATGAGGATCTTATTTTTAACTAAATAACAGAAAATGATATGCTAATAACTCAGAATATCGCAATTGAATCCCATTCATTTAATAGAGATGTATTGGAAGAGCTTGAGAAAGAGACTAACCGCAATATCATGAGGATCCTTTATCTAAGCAAATGACATGAAAAATAATGCTAAAAACTATGATTTCAGAAAGCAATCTAAGTAAGGAAATATGCCAAAACAAAATTGAAAATGACTTATCTAGAAAACATGTAAAACCTCCTCAAATAGCAAGGGCCCTCTGCTACCAATTCAGTGTAATCCTTAGCTCCTTGAAGATGTGATCAAAACAACATCAAAGAACTTCTTTATTGATAAGCTCACAAATCTACATCCCATTCCATCTTAAGCTTTGTTACAAAACAATCTTTAATCCTTTCTCTTCTTCTCCTATTTTTCACTACCCTTGATAGGAAAAAAATTCTCCTATTTATACAAAAATATGAGAAGTTGTCTCATTAATGAGAGTCCATGAATCTCTCCCTCTATCTCTAGAATTACAATCAAAATAGGAAATGATAAGACACATGTATTTTTAGAGTTTCAATACAAATAAGAAATGAGACACATATATTCTTAAAGTTTCAATACAAAAAGGAAATGAGACACATGTCCTCATGATCCCATGATCTTCTCCACTCAAATTCGAATTTGGTTTTGGGAGGCCACATAAAGGTCTTTTAGAAGCTTCATTTTGACCTACACATGTCACAAAACTCATAACACATATATAGATATATTAAACTATGTTAATTTTCTAGTTTCTAATCATAAATTCACTTTAAACACATAAAATAAATAACTTTGGAAGACAAGGATCCTAACCCATATATTTATGAAAATGGTTACTTGATGTAGGGTTTTAGGTCAGATAGTTATGAAATGAAAGCTAAATGGTAATGACATAATGGAAATATGTATGAATATGGAAAACACTTTTGAGACTCAACAAGTCCTTCAAAGTTACTGATTTATCAATTAAGTATATTTATACATGATATAACATAATGATGTATTGACCTTTTACTCTATCTATGTATCATTTTTATACATTATTGTAATTGACCATTATGACAAAGCATCCTCTTACTTTGTCTCTTACGCATCTTTTATTATTCATTATAATTGTCAATTCTGGATCTATCAAGTGTCTAGAAAGATCAAATCTCTTGAGATGCAAGCTTCTTTTAGAGTGAAAAGAGATTTGATCTCTCTGGATGCTTGGTAGATCCGAAGTTAAGATGGATTTAAGTTGGTTTAATTTCCCCCTTTAAATTACATTCCGTATCAATTCTATGGGTTCTCATAAAGCTTGAGCTCAAAAACTACCATTAACTTGACCAATTGAAATTTACCTTAACTACCCAACAAAAATTAATAATAATAAAGTACAATTTTTATTTTTATTATTTTAGTTGGAAGTTATTTTTATTTAACATAGGGTTATTTTTATTTTATTTTGAATTAATCAAAATTTTTATAGGACATTCCATTATATTACAACATCTCTACCAGAGTAAGTTGTGCCCCTTAACATAGGGTTATTTTTATTGTATTTTGACTTAATCAAAATATTTATAGGATATTCCATTATATTACAACATCTCTACCAGAGTGAGTTGTACCGCTAAACACAATAAAAAATAAACAAATCGAAATGAAATTGTGAAATAGTTTATTTCTCTTTTTACTTTTCATTTCATTACAACATAGTTAAATTTTTTAATTTTTCCAATTAATGTATGTTATATAATTTTTCCAACAAAATTTATTTTTATTGAATAATCAAAACATTACATAATAATTTAATGATTTAAATATATAAATAATTTATTTAGTAATCAAAACATTGTATAATAATTTAATAATTTAAATGCGTGAAAAAATTATTTATTTATTTTTAATGTGAATTTTTATTATAAAATTTTGGAAAGTCTTTTTCATATTTCAAATTAATATTGTTTTTATAAAATTATATATATTTTTTTATGATAAAGACTTTTATCACGGAAAAAATATTAAGTATAAATATATATAGACACACTAATACTATTAAAAATATATATATATACTAAGACTATTAAAGAAGGAATTGCTCATTTTAATATGTGAATGAAAACCATAGATAAATTGATGAATCACATTACACATTCATTATAGCTTTTCATACTACTATCACAATTGTGGGTGTGAACACGCCTCTAAACAAGTAATAAATACCCATAAGAATTGAACTATGGATGCATTTTATATATGAGGATTATTATTAATAAGTGGATAAAAGGAGTGTTGATCAAAGTTGGCATTGTCAATTCGCTCATAGGGTATAAATATGTATGGTTATGAAGATAGTAGGTTAGTTGATATTGATTTTGATTTGTAAATTGTTTTTGGTATTTTTATTTTTATTTTATTTAAACTTATTTAAAATAAAATGACTAAGTTATTTTAGACTCTACAATGTGATTATATTTTTGTATTTTTAGCATTTTAATAGAAATAAAAACATACCATTCATATTATTTAACTATTGTGACATGAAATTGGTTACATTTAGCAAGGCACATACAATGGAACATAAATATTTACTCTAAAACCTTATATAGGAAAACTAGTATTCAATGAAGGATTGTGTCATCCAACTCCTTAAGGTGATTACAATGTCAATTACAAACACTTCCAAACTCATAAATTTATGGGACATTGTGATCTTCTAATACTTGGACGATTCTTGCATCGTTTAAGGTATGTATGATGGTTGGATTCATACATTCGGAGGTAGGTTTGCACATGTGGTAACGATTCACTTTTCAGGGGGGTTATCATATTTTCATGCATTTTTGTTTATTAGGGGTACATTTCACATATCCTAGGGAAAAGTTGCATATTTAAAGACTTTTAATAGCATCATATCTTGGGGGGGTGTTTTTCATTTCTTGAGGACTGCGTGTATTGATTTAGGAACCAAATTCATGAGACATTCTACTCCAAATGTTGCACATCCCCTAGAACACTCCATGCAATAGGTTTGTGTTAACTATGTGGCACACTTATTAATAGATTATTGCACATATTTTGAGAAGCATTGTTGTTTAAGGAAATTTGGAAGTTATATTATGTTGTAAATAGTAGAAGATAAATAGCGCTAAATTAACAAGGTATCCAAGGCATAGAATGTCACACATTCCAAGGTGACACTATCCTTGGAGCATTTTGGGAGAATTTTTGGGTCATTATGTACATGGATCAAGGTCAAACTTATGTTTTGAGGTCATCCTACTATTATGGGTTACTTTTAACCACCATTTCCCACCTTTTCACATATACAAAAAGGCATTAAATGCATAACCACTTTGCGTTTACGTTTATACACACGTTAAGAGACGGTTAAATTTATTGAGCAATTCACCTTTTTGGACACATATCCCTATAGCTCTCCATATTTAGGCATTAATTGGTGGATATTTGATGGTCATGGACATGGATCAACATCTTTTGACACATACTTTGAGGTTTCCCTATCTTCAAGGGTTGTTATAAAACCCTCCTTGCACACTTATCTATAATATCAACATTATGAAGAGTTTTTAAATATGATCTTATGGGTATTCTACCTAAGAGAGTTCAAATGTCCATTATTTATTAAATAAATTCTTGGTCAAAAGTTTACACATGAAGGAATTGTTGTATTCATTATGAGGGCTCCCCACCCCTTGCACACATTCCTAGGGAGAACTATATTCAAAGGGTTATTTGATCCAGATTGGATCATTATATTATTTTTCATCCATATCAATGCATTTGGAGTGGAAAATTTGAAGGAATCAACTCAAAGGACCATTTTTATTGGCGGGACCCAGTTTGGCAAAACAAGGTCTGAAATCTTCAAGGATTGTTTTTCGGCTTCAAACAACGTTTTTTGGGCATAAAAAATTTATGGTCTATTGTGTCACCATTCCATGATATTCTACGCACAAATAACTTTCCAACAACGCAAGAAGTGTGTCAATCAGAGTCTGTATGCAAAATTTATGCCACTCAGAAGTTGACCTTCCTATTTTCACACCTATAGTTCAGGAGGATGTCGCATTAGCCCCCATTATTCATGGAAAAATGGATAACCAGTTGATTATGATGTAAAATACTCTAGAATATTCTATATTTTAACTGTAGTTAATAGTTGATGTAGTCAAAATTAACCACTAGTAGGTTATTGGGTTGTGTTATAACCAAGCCACTAGGAGGAAGAGGCATTCCATTCTTTCAAGAGCTTTTTGTTCCATATTTGACCAAAGATAGCCAAGAGAGATAGGAGGTAGAGCACATAGAGAGAAAATGTACACTGTAGCATCCCACGGACCATGGGCATTACTTCTTTGTACCTGCAGCCATATTTCCAAACATAAAAAGAGAGCGAAGCAACCGCACCTTCCAGCTGGGTTTTCTCCTGAAAGGGTTTCCCAAAGACAATATATTGTGTCTTATGTGTGTGTGTGAGCTTATTTTTTCATTCTCTACTTTTCTGCATAATTTCCGTTCGCATGCATGCACTAATTACAATTAAATCTACATATATTTAGGTTTAATAAAACTGTAATAGTGTAGAATCTCATATTTTTAATATAATATTATCAAATATGTTGTGACGAATTTTCCAGTGGAATATCAACGACAATTTGCAGATCATTATTATAACAACCATGGCTCAATGCATTGCACATATATCTAGGCGATCATCTTTTCAAAATTAATGTTGGCACATGTTGAGGAGTATCCTAGCTCTAAGGAAGATCCATTGCATTATATCATTGCTCCAAGGATAACACCCTCTCTCAGGGGAGAACTCCCTTAACAAAGTCATTAATATTATTTTAAAGTAAATTGGTTCATAGTTTGTTATTCTGAAGATAATTCCAAGGAGAAGTGGCACACATGGACTAAAAACCCCTCAATACTTGATTAAATGAGAACATTTCAAGAGTTTTCCTTGCACAATATTATGATGAGTGGCATGAAGGCTCATTTAAGACCTTACCTTGCTTGTTTTATTACTTATGTAGAGTTCCCATGCTTTGAGGAGCATTTATGAATTATTATTTTATTATTATTCTTGGAGAAATTAGCGGATCCAAATATTATTTAACATTATTTTATTGTAAACCATTTGAGGAGAAGCTCTATTAAAGGATGAGTTGTCGCATTTTCTAAGCATGGTTAGATTAATAGGAAAATATCCTAAGAGTAGTTTAAGATATTGTGGGAGGATGATGCTAGGTGTTACCTTTGTAATGTGAGATCCATTATTTCATCCCTAACATATTGATTTATATCTTTGAAAATTACACTTCAAATTTGTTACAAGGAGCCTCATATGACGGATAATTTTGTCCATGAATAAAGGTCACTTGTTGAGGTTCTACCTATCAATGTCCTAGTTGTTTTACAATTGAATAAGTGGAGTGTTGTGTTGCCACCTCTTTGAAAGGTGGTTGTTGAATTTTCTAGTCTTAGGAAAACACACCCTTGCTACATAATTATATTTAAATAAAGCACCTTTGGAATATCCCTCTCTATAATTTTACACAGTTTGAAACAACATTCACATAGGTTGATTTTAGCATGTTATAACATCAATATCATACCTTCCCATTCATAATTTATAAACCACAAAATTCACTTTTTGGGTCCATGAAGTATGGAAAATCACTGCCCTTGGTCTAGCATCCATTTCAATCAAAATTTCATCTTACACTCTTTAATTAAAGACACTCCCCTTGTGTAGGAGGAGTCAACATAAAGTGAAAGAGAGTTGTTGTGGTGACAATGGGAATTTTTTTTTTTTATTTCCTCTTGGGTTGCACTTTTATTTTAGGACATTATCACTTGGGAGTAAGATTTAGAATTAAAAAATTATAATAGAAAGACATACACATTGTAACATTAATATTTACCTTGAAAAACTATAAGGGAAAACTAGCATTCAATGAAAGTTTATTCCTTCCATTTTTTATATGATGGAGACTATAATACAAATGGAGATTGCTAAGCTTATTATGAATTTATGAGACATTATGGTTCTCTACAATGCTCTACAATATTCTTCTATCTCTCTATGTTTTTAGCATCTCCTCCACACCCCTGCTTATACTATGGAACAACCAATTTCTAGTGAAAAAGTGAACCTAAACCCCTTAATTCATCTTAAGGAGGTAGGGTTATCAAAAATAATTTTCCTTTAACCACTTTAAAACTCATTTTGAATACTACCATCATATTTTTATCAGTGAGAACTTTCCAACGATATAAATTTCATCCAAATACAATCTAAAAACAAAACATTATACCCATTTGAATATTCTACCTTTAAAGTGCCACGTCAACGTCTGTACGAATGTTACATGGTAGAAATGAGGAAAACCTTTGTCCCTATATCCCCATCATAGAATTACAGGTTAGGTGGTAGTCCCTACCCACGTGTCACCACCACATAGGGCCATGACTTTGTAAAGACATATTGATTGGTGTGCATGTCTAGGTCCAAGATTTCCCATGAATCCCCATATTATGTTTTTTTCTGGATATTTGATCTTTCAAATTTTGGATTTTCCTTTTCCTATTGCAACTATTACTATTATATATTTCCAATTAGTCAATGGTCCTATCCAAATTCGGGAAAATATGAAAGTCCCATATACTAAAAACTCGGATTTCCATATTTTCAGTAACTAGAGTATCCACTAATCCATGTCATGGCCATGGGAATTCCACCTAGGTCTCCACCTCAATAACGCTACACCTTTAATCCCCTTCAACACCCATCATTTTGGAATTCCACATCAATGATACATTATCATGCCACATCAGTGACATATTAACATGCCACATCATAAAAAACGAGTCTACCTACACAAGCTTATCTGTACGATATAAAAGTGATCATGTAGACTTTATGCATCCTTCCACACATCCTATTGTATTGGCATCAAAATCCAATATTTTTCAATAATTTTTTCTCATAACTTTTCTATATTTCTAGATCCCATGCAACCTTGTCATCAGGGTTCCTTTGTCCAACATTCCACTTCCTGTAATTCCACCATCCAACCCATTTGAAGTTCGATTTTTTCTTAAAGGCCATTTACAAATTTTATTTGGTGCAATAGATATCTGGTTCTCAACAATCTAATAGTTCCTCACTAGCACCTAGAGAAATATGTTGTCAATCTTTATCTCTTGACATATTTTGGACTCTCTTAATTTTCCGCTGAGTCCAAGTTCTGTCATGCAAGGGTTCTACTATCCAACATTTGGGTTTTTTGAAAAGGCCACTTATAGTATTTTCCATATTTCCAAATATCTAGATATTTACAAGTCTCGATAACCACTTTTTTCTCGTGATATATTTTGGATTCATGTCTACTACATTTAACGGATCATATAATAGACACTATCAACAACATTCAATGCATGGATCTCTAATACTTAATAGATCCCACTAGAACTCCTTCTGGAATTAATCCTCTTTTTAGATAAGCTCTTAGTCATTATCCCACGACCATACCATATGAGTAGGGGCTAGAGCCAAAGCCTCCAATCCCAAAATTTCCAAAACGCGGGCTTTTAATAGGAAATTAGAAGTCAATTTTGAAGGGCTAAAATTGACTCTAATAGGGAAAATGTTGTACCCAAATTATTTTAATGATGTTGAGATCCTCATCATATATAAAGGCATATAAACCTTCATTCCATACCCATTTATGGGGCTTTTCTTCCAAGGAGTCAAAGAGTCCATTATTCATAGTTTTCCCTCATCTAACTCAAATTTCTCACTCTCCTCAATCCGAAAGATACAGAGCCTACAACCCACCATATTAAAACCAACTAATATCCAATATCAAGAACTTCCTTCACAAGCAACATATACCTTCTAAGGCACCAACATTAGGAGATATCCAATTCTTCTTATCCTGGAAAAGGGATAACCTTTCAATTTTTCAATCATACAACAAATTTAGAGCTTTGTGGCCTATCTAAAGATGACCAAGCTCCTTTA
The DNA here is from genome assembly GCA_034641835.2 of Pinus albicaulis. NCBI lineage: Eukaryota > Viridiplantae > Streptophyta > Pinopsida > Pinales > Pinaceae > Pinus > Pinus albicaulis. Next base: position 1,634,577,039 of record CM076575.1, on the reverse strand, counting down.
GTTGAGACTCACTAAGAATATTTCACAAATAATATCCCTTAGTTGAGACCCACTAAGAGTATTTCACAACTAACCAATCATCCCATTTATCTATGGCAATGAGGGTTCAACATCCCCTATCTTCTCACCCATAACAACTTACTAGAAAATAGGCCCATTACAACCATAGAAATTAAAGAAAACTTGGACTAAGTATCGCTTAGTATCATGCTAAAAATCATGAAAACACATTACAAGATCATATTAATACCATTAGGAAAGCATGTAAATATTACACAATCACCACAACCAAATTTACCACTTCATACCAAGATCAGGTATAACATAGACCATAATATCTATTTAGTAACCAAGCATATATATATACATAGTTTATTGGAAATTATCTTTTATATTTTAATGAATATGATTTACATCACATATTTTAATTCCAAAAGGGAACTTGTCTAATCAATATATGTCAAGCCAGGAGTAATTCCATGAATGAATTTTTGCTTTTGCATTAAGATAGAACATAGATATACACATGGAGAGGGAGATTATTGGGTTTCATCTCCCAATGTATATTCGTCTTCCAATTCCCTTTATTTTTCTATTTAAAATATTTACTTGAATTTACGTAATCCCAAATATTAGGTGTCAACTTTCCCCCCTTAATTTGAAGGGATGTTGGTGAGTCCAAGCATCATTCTGAATCTTTCAAACTTTTCCCTTCCAAGCACTTTGGTGAATATGTCTACAATTTTCTCATTTGTGGAACAATTTCGTAGGTGGATTTTTTTGGCCTCAACAAGATGTCGAATCAGATGTTATTTTGTATTGATGTCCATCTTTTGATCATGGAACTTTGGGTTCTTGGAAAACTTTATTGCAGAAGTGTTGTTAATCAAAAGAGGATTTGAATGCACTCATTTCTCCTGCAAATCTTCCAGAAGTTTCCTAACCCACACAATTTCATTTGTTGCTTCAATTGTTTCCACATATTCTACCTCAATTTTCAAATCTACTGGAACTAATTATTTGTGTGACCTCCAAGAGAGAGCTCCTGATCCAAGACCCATAACATAACCTGAAGTAGAAACCCCAGTTTTTTTGTCTCCATTGAAATCTGAATCAGAGTATCTTGTCAAGATAAAATTTCCCACCTATGTATACTTGATTCCAAAGTCTTGAGTTTCCTTCAAGTACTTTAGAAATCTTGTTGCAGTATGCCAATGACCCTCAAAGTTATTTTTCATAAACTTGGAGAGGATTCTAACAACAAATGAAATTTTTGTTTTGGCAGTACTCAGGTAGCAGAGACTCCCTACGAGTTGTCTATACTCTGTTGCATCCTCAAATTGTTTTCCTTCAGTGGACGTGAGGTTTAAGTTTTGTTCCAATGGAGTAGTCAAAGAATTACACTCATCCACATCAAAATTTTCAATATATCTCCAATACACTTATTCTGAGAGAGGAATATAAACTTTGAATGTTGGGTTACTTCAATACCAAGATAGGAGTGAACATAGCCCAATTTTTTCATATCAAAAGCTTCCTTTGTTCCTTCTTTATGGATGTAGTGTAGCTCTCATTGTTCCTTGTCATAAGAATATCATCTACTTACACCACAAGATATACAACTATTTTTCCAACTTTCTTGACAAAAAAAGTTGCATCATCAAGATCACAATGTTTGAAATTGAGTTTAAGAAGATGCTCAGTCAATTTCTCATACCAAGCTCACAGTGCTTACTTGAGGCCATACAAGGATTTTACAAGCTTGCATACTTTATGTTCCTGACCCTTCACAAAAAATCCTTCTGGTTAGGACATAAAAAAATCCTCTTTCAAATCTCTATTCAAGAAAGCAAATTTTACATCATTTGATGGATTTTCAAAGCTTTATGAGCTGCCAAGGAAAAGAGTGTCCGAATGGTAGCCCATTTTGTTGTTGGGGGGAAGTCTCCTCATAGTCAACCCATTCCTTCAGTGAAAAACCTTTTACCATAAGCCTGGATTTGTGCTCATCAAGTGAGCCATCTTCTTTATGCTTGTTCTTTAATACCCACTTGAAACCTTTGATTTGGTTCCCAATGGAGAACCAGCCATCTTCTGGGTACCATTCTTTATCAAAGCGTCATATTATTTTTACATCTCTTCTTTCTATTCATCATGAGAAGCAACTTCTTTGAGGGAAGTTGCTTCAAAATCTGTAGAAAAAATCAGTTCACAATCATAAGAAACATCCATATCAACAGGTGAATCATGATCGTCTACATCACCTCCATTATGTCTGGTTGAAATTCTTGTTCCTGTCTTTCCAACATCATCAAGACGAATAGTTTCAAGTGTCTTTGTTAGCCATTTTAGAGGACCTTTCTGAGATTTCTTTAGCTTATCAGCTAACTGAGATGGGGTTGAATCAATATTTAGTCTCCCAATTCTATCAATGAAATCACTCAAAGTGTCATCAGTGGTTGGAGCTTCATGCGAGGGAGAGAGGGCTTCATAATAAAATTCCCAAAATTGATCCAATATAGGGATCCCCCCTTCAAGGCGTGGAATCTCATTATCAAACTCTTGAAAATACTTTGCATGTTTGAATCTATCCAAGCAATCAAGTTGTCGCTCAAGAAAATTTTCAATCTTAGAATATTAAAGAAAGATCACATCTATAGATAATATAAACATTTTGTTCACTTCATCATAGAGAAAGTATGCTTTGGAGGTATTTAAGTACCCCAAGAGGATACATTTGTGACTCCTTGCACTGAGTTTGTTTCTTTTCTCCTTGGGTAACAAGGCATAACAAGTGGAACCAAAAACCCTGAGATGCCTCACCGAAGGAATGTGGCATACCACATTTCATAGGGATTATTGTTTCTTATAGCATGAGATGGACACCTATTATTTATATACATGTCACATAGAAATGCATAAGCCCAAAACATCAGCTTAACATTCTTGAAAAACATCATCGAATGTACCATATTTACGATTTTTGTCCTATTCATTCTTTCAACTACACCGTTTTGTTGGGGATTATAAGGCACAGTTGTTTGATGTTTGATCCCATGCTGGTGAATATAGTTTTCAAATTCATTTGATGTACATTATTTTCCATTATTAGTACAAATAGATCCAATATGAGATTGTGCATCATTTTAAATCCATGCATGAAAGTTGTCGAATGTTTCAAAAGCTTCAGATTTTTTCTTCAATAAATAAAACCAACACATTCTTGTGTAGTCATCAATAAATGTCATCATATATTTATTACCATGTGAAAAAGGAACATGCATTGGGCCACATAAATTAGAATGAATGAGTTCAATTTTTCTATGTGCTCTAGAATGAGAATCGTGAAAATATTGTTTGCTATGCTTTCCTAAGATACAAGCATCACATTTCTTAAGTTTCCTAGGAATTGTAGGAAAACCAATAGCACCATTTTTATTCAAAAAACAGAGGTTGTCATAGTTCAAGTGTCCAAATCTAGAATTACATAAAAGACTTTATGGAAATGTACCTTCATCATAGTGATAACTATATGAAATTTTTTGTGCACGAGTAAAGGTCCCTTGCAGCTTCAAAAGTATTTCTTCTTCTATCCCAATCATGACAAGTTAGTGATCTGATGTGCTTATGATCTTGAGTTTTCCATCAAATATATGTATGGAGTGTCCTTGCTGGCGAATGTGGAACAAAGACAAATAGTTTCTCCTTAACTATGGGAGGTATAAAACATCATGTAGAAGAAAGTATGGACGTCCACGAATTTTGAGTCAGATGGTGCCAAGTCCTAATGGCTTGAGTTTTGACTTGTCTGTGAAGTATACTGCTCCATCAACACTATCAGTGAATTATTCAAAGAAATCTCTTCTGAAATTTATGTGGCAAGTTGCTCCTAAATTAAGCAAGTGAAGCATTGAATAAGTCTTCAGTTACTCCAATGTTGCAATCAGCCACAACATAATGAGCGGACTCGGGTGCTTTTCCTTTCCCTTTAATAGGTTTTTTACCCTTTTCTTCATTTCTTTCATGCTCAATTCTGTCCCAAGGTAGATTACATGTGGAAATATCATGCCCATCTCTATTGTAGTGTATGCAATGAAGATCAAACCTTTCTCCTTGGAAATTTTTCCCCCCCTGCCTCTAAAATTATTCCTTCCTCTTCCTCTTCGACCACCTCTTCCTCTAGAAGAATCTTGTGCAATATTCTTATATTTTTGTGCAAGGCACACAACTTCTTCAGAATACTAAGGTGTTGTCTTCTTCCCAAAAGCCTTATCTCTTTTAGCAAACTTATTCTCAAAGGAGTCAAAGGAAATCTCCTTAAGTTTTTCACTTGCTTGCAATGACTCAAGATAATGTGAATAGGTGGGATATAGTGCCTTGACATAGGCTATGATAGGAACATATATTTCAACACCGGTTTTCGTTATGTCATGCACAATGGATCTTATTTATGTTGTTAAGGAAAGAGGGTCATCATTTTTCAACTCGAGATTGAACAATTTGATCATCAGTTGAACCACTTCAAGCTAAGAGTGTGAGTCATATAATTCCTTCAAATACTTTAAGGATTCAAAGGCATTTGAAAATGGATAAATATGACGACTCACGTCTTCGTTTACTAATGTTGCAATCAAGGCATAGGCTTTGTTGTTCTTATTTTCCCAAATGGAAAGCTCCTTGTTTGAAGTGGGCTTCTTGGGTGCCTTGTCTCCTTCTGCTTCACAAACTCCTTTCCACAACTCATTAAAAATCAAGGAGTGTTTTATCTTCTGGGACCACTCATGATAGTTCTCTTATCCATAGAGTACTACTTCCACATTCGAGATGATTGAATGCATCATATAATCTGATTTGTGCCCGAAATAATTGCAGCAAAAAATTGATATCTACAAACGGTCTTCAAACAACCATTGTGATCTATTTCAATAATTTAAATAACACCATATATATTCTTTATCATGCATTAATTTTATATGTTATATGGTATTCAAAAAAGGAACTTAATGCATATACCATATATCACTCATATATATTATATACCATACTCCTTAAGGCCTTCATACAAAAAACTCAACTCATAAAAATATATACATACTCCCTATATACTTTATATGGGTACACTTTATATCTCACTTTATCCTAAACCACCGTTTTTTTCATAGCTTTAAGAAAAAAAAAGGAACCAACCCACGACCTTTTTAAAAGAATGTTATTAGTAAGACATGCCACTCGCAATCCAAAAATTTCAACTCATGCTTGAACATATGCAGCCATTTAAATATTCAATGCACAAGAAGTATTCAACACACAAGGAATTATTCATCTTAAGAGTATTTCTTTTCTTAATTATGTGTTTTTATGATATTATCGGCCTTATATGAACTCAGTTTATTTTCCCAGAATGTAGATATTTCGGTAGTAGAACAGATAGCTCATGCTAGATGTAGAAGAATGAAACTTTTCCAGTTTTGGTTTGCTTTTCATGCACTGAGATGGACAACAGACCTGGTTTCCTACGGGCAGGTTAAGGCTATAGATTGAAGTTTATAATTTTGCAACCTGCTTTACAAATATAAATAGAAAAAGAGAGACACTACCAAATTCTCCAAAAAAAAAAAAAAAACACACAAGGAATACCATATAAAACTTCATGAAATGCACCGCATACCACGTCATTCAACGCAATGCAGTGCTTAAAAAATTGTTTGACGTGTACCACAACCTTAAAAAATGGTTAGTGCAAATCATGGAACAAAACATACCATTCACAATGTCCATTAATGCACAACAACATGCACAACTTACCATGGTATGGGTTTCGACCACAACCATTCACGCTACCGTCTTCAATAATTTCAACACACCGATTTCATACCATTCAACGTAGCCATTGCAACGTTCAACGCATAACCAACATCCAACGTACACAAAAAATAGACAGGGAGATTAATTCAAGGAGAATACAGGGCATTCAATATTAAACGGGCAGAGCATTCAATAGACAGAGAATAAAGCAGAGAACAGAGAGGCAAAATATGGAAGAAAACTGACAAGAGTAACAGCACAAAAACTAATTTTGGGAGTTGGATCTGATAACATGTCAGGCCACGAGTAACTCCGGGAATGAATTGTCGCATTTGCATTAAGATAGAACATAGATATATACATGGAGAGGGGACTATTAAGTTTCATCTCTCAATGTCTCTTCATCTTTCAATTCCCTTTATTTTTCTATTTAAAATATTTACATAGAGATACCTAATCCCAAAGATTAAGTATTAGCAATATCAAAGGTTTCCTTCAACTATTGAATGGTGAGATACATTCCACCCCACCATAGGCTCAACTATCTATTTTATCCTTTGCAACTAGCCACATCCAAGCCAAACCAAAAAGCCATGAGGTAAGTTCTCACTCAACATTATAGGGTGGATTCATGAAGGTCGTTCTCCTTGATTAAGTCAATCTCATCAGTTTCTCTTGAAATCCTACTAAGCCCAAAGTCTACCTAAACCTTATAGGTGGTTCCTCAGTTATTCTACATGGAAAGCACCTAGAGGGAATTTGTTTCTCAAACTATCAATGATGTAAGGATCAAGGCAATTATTATCCATCTACATAGAACTAGTATGATGTCTTTCAATGTACTACAGTTAGGGCCTATTTTCATTCACATTGTGGTCACAATTAGATTTCATTGCACAAAGGGGGTTCCTTCTTTGACCTAACAGTGCCTTGGTACTTCCCTTTTCTTAGTTCTGTTGTGCTTAATCCAAACAAATTCATCATCAATTATTGGCCCTCTAGCTCAGGGTAAAGACTAACATTAAATTCTCTCATCAAATCAAGAGAACTAAAATCACATTCAAGTTGCTGTGTCTCAAAACCCTCGTGTGTTTTATTTTCTCTACACATGAGAAAATAACAAAAAGGGAGTTCCTTATTTGACCTAATAGTCCCTTGGTATTTCCCTTTTCTTAGTTTTTTTGTGCTTAATCCAAACAAATTCATCATCAATTATTGGATCTCTAGCTTAGGGTGAAGACTCTAACATCAAATTATCTCACCAAATCAAGAGAACTAAAATCACACTCAAGTTGTTGTGTCTCAAAACCATCATGCATTTTATTTTCTATCCACATAAGAGCATCCTCTTCTAATGGATGCACTTGATCTTCTTTTTCTCTTGCACCAAAAAATGTTTTTCTCTCTCTATCTCTCTCACACTCCCCCGTAAGCATTGGTCTCAAATCTCTCTCGTCAATGAATTTCCTTCACAATTTTCTTCTTTAATATATTTTTATGTTAGAGATGGTTAAATTAAAAGCTTCTAGTTAAACCCAAGAAGTCTATGAATGGTACTCTACCCATACTTAGTATTAGACAATTGGGGTACAACCCTACCACTTCAATAAATATGGAAGTTACTACCACACCTTCCCACTAGATATTTTATTGGGAAAGTTTACAATATTATTTGGCTCAATCAAATAACTCATTGGAAAGATTTAATTTCACTAATCCATTTTGTTTTTTTCCCTCCCCTCTCATGGATTCTCATTGTTTGTGTCAAGTCACCACCTATTCATCAATTGTTAATAAAATATAATTAGAATTATTCAGGTATATTAACCCATTTACATTTACATTCCCATATAAGAATCATTAACATAATTGATTAAAATTACAATATCATTGGGGGATTAAATATTGGGAGTGTTACAATCCCCTCCCCTTAAAGGAACATCATCCTTGGCGTTCACACCATTTTAGGTGTTATTCTTAGCAACACATCATTCCATGTGTCTTTTCGTTCATTACAACAATATGTAGATTTATTCTAGTTGCATAAGTACCATTTCTCTTTCATTAAAGCATCATATTTCATGGCCTTTTTCTTTACCACCACTTTAGCAATGGAATTTGGTTTCATAGTCTGACCAATTTGAGACTTATGGTATCTCATCTAGTAAATATGTCTGAAAACCAATAGAACATATCTGTTATGACCATTTTAATATCAACCATTAATTTTTCCATAGGAGGTCTTAATTTCCACAAGCAACATGGATTTCAACAAATGAAATTTTCAACTCAATACTTATATGTATGGTTGTCCTTTGCTTCACAAGGCTTCCACACGTAACAATTTAGCTCACTGCTTGCATCATATGTACCCATAGACACTCATGATCTCATTGGGTATGTGACATAAAACTCTTCATAGAAATTTCATTAAAGTCTACTCCACTTTGCAGTCACTCAACCCTTTAGGCTTAGGAAATCCCCTTATTTGCTACATAGTCCCCAGAGAAATATATGTGACAAAGGATTTCTTGCATAGGAATTCATATCAAGAATATCTTCACATGGAAATTTCCATGGAGCCAACTATACAAGATAACTACCATCGAATTTATTAATGTATTTAAAATAAAATTAATAAGGCTAAGCAACATAATCCATAGCCATGAAAGGAAAGCAAGCAATTCAATAACATCAATTACAATAGAAGTCATGGAAAAAAACCAAATAATTTGAACAATTAATGTTGTGTAACCAACTCCAAAAAGAGAAGAAAAGAGATATCAACGCCTTAGAAATAAGCCACTTCGAGGGGGCAACCTCCAATACATTACATAAATGAACAATTCTTGAATGATACAATTTACAAAACCTCCTTTCTATATATAGGAGTCCATGGGGCCATAATGTAATCCTAGTGGGCCACAATGTAATCCTAGCCGACCTAACAATAATAATTTAAGGGCACAATAATAACAAAATGGGGGTTACAAGGGTACAACAATAACAATAAGGGTTTTACACTAACAATAATAAGGGGCTATACTAGTTATAGGGACCTAACATGCCCCTCTCCTTCAAAAAAAGTGTTGTCCTCAACACTTGAGTAGCTCCGGGTGCTTCTGTATAAAATTCTCATCCTCCCATGTAGAATCTCCAGTGGGTAAGTTCTTCCACTTGATGAGATACTCTGAAATTGATCGATTCCGTAGCTGTCGAGTTCTTCTTTCCGTGACCGCTTCAGGTTCCAATATGATTTTTCCTTCCTCATCAAGTTCTGGCAATATTGTTTGAACTGGAAGATTTTCACCTATAACTTTTTTTAAGCATGAAACATGGAAAACTGGATGTACTCGCGAAGAAGCAGGAAGCTCCAATTTGTATGCCATAGAACCAATCTTTTGCAACACCTTGTAAGGACCATAGTACTTTGGTGATAATTTATTATCCTTCTTAGCTTGCTTGAGGGACATTTGTTTGTGTGGTTGTAGCCGTAAAAATACCCAATCTCCTACATCAAAACTTCTCTCACTGTGATGTTGATCTGCCTATTGTTTCATTCGATTTTGTGCCAAATTCAGGTTATCCTTTAAGAGTTGGAGAACTTCTTGCTGATGCTCGATGTGATCTTCCACCGCTTGAACCTTCGAATTTTCTCTTAAATATGATGTGATGGATGGTGGATGATATCCATAAAGTGCCATAAATGGGGTCATTTTTGCTGCAGTATGGAAGGAAGTGTTATACCACCATTCAGCAAGAGGTAACCACTTGACCCATCGTGTTTGTTTATCAGATACAAAACAACGAAGATATCCTTCCAAAAATTTATTTACTATCTCAGTTTGACCATCAGATTGAGGATGATAAGATGAGCTATGAGCTAATTGAGTACCCAAACAAGAAAATAACTCCGTCCAAAAATTTCCAGTAAAAATGGGATCTCTGTCGCTCACAATAACCCTTGGGCTTCCATGTAGCTCTTGAATTATGTCCATAAATGTAGTAGCAACTGTACTTGCTTTAAATGGATGAGATAATGCACAAAAGTGTGCATACTTGGTAAGTCTATCAACTACCACCATGATGACACTCTTTCCTTCGGACTTAGGTAAACCTGTGATAAAAATCCATTGAAATCTCCTCCCAACGTTGACTTGGAATGGATAAAGGTTGTAGAAGTCCTGGGGTCTTAATTGTTTCCACTTTATTCTACTGGCAAACCAAACATTCCGCCACAAAATTTCGAATATCAGATTTAAGGCCATCCCAAAAAAATTATTTCTTCACCCTGTGGTAAGTTTTTAAAAATCCTGAGTGTCCTCCTAAAGGAGAAGTGTGCAATTCCAGAAGAATCTTTTGTTTTAGTTGGGAATTCTTACAAAGATATAAGCGATTTTTGTACCATAAGGAATCATTTTTCCAACTAAATGTATCATATGTACTAGGATCTTGCTGCAACTTTTGAATGAGTGTCCATACATCTTTGTCCTTCTTCCATTCCTCTCTTGCTTCGGTTATCCAATCTGGTTGGATAATAGAAATGGCACAAAGCAATGCTTCCACCTCTTCATTCTTTCTGAGAGTGCATCTGCAACAACATTAAGCTTTCCTTTTTTGTAGATTATTTCAAAGTCATAACCCAACATCTTTGTGACCCATTTTTGTTGCTCTTCTGAAGATAGTCTTTGTTCCAAAAAGTGTTTAAGACTATCATGATCAGTTTTTACCTTGAAGTGTCTTCCCATTAGGTAAGTTCCCCATTTCTTTAGTGCATGCAGTATTGCTAACATTTCCTTCTCATAAATAGGTTTCTGTAAATACTTTCCTTTGATTGGACGACTTTCAAAAGCAATGGGTCTTCCTTCCTGCATTAAAACTGCACCAATTCCATTTCCTGAGGCATCACATTCCACAATGAAGGTTTTTGTGAAGTCTGGCGTAGCTAAGACCGGTGCTAGGCACATTGCCTCTTTAAGATGTTCAAAGGCCTTAGTTGCTTCAGGAGTCCATGAAAATGCATCTCTCTTCAATAATGTTGTTAGAGGTGCTGCTATTCTCCCATAATTCTTAACAAACTTGCGATAATACCCTGTTAACCCGAGAAATCCTCGCAACTTCTTTATGGTTGTGGGGACTTTCCATTCCTTAATGGCTTTAATTTTGTTAGGGTCTACTTAAACACCCTCGTGAGATACAATATGACCCAGATATTCCACCTCTTGTACTCCAAAGAAACATTTGGATTTTTTTGCATATAATTGTTTCTCCTGCAATAGTTTGAGCACCCTGCCAACATGTTCAACATGATCCTTCCAAGACCTGCTATAGATTAGTATATCATCAAAAAATACTAGCACAAATTTTCTAAGGAAGGGTTTGAAAATGGAATTCATCAACCCCTGAAATGTAGAAGGTGCATTGGTAAGGCCAAAAGGCATGACCAAAAATTCATAATGACCCTCATGAGTTCGAAATGCTGTTTTTGGAATATCTTCAGTCTTCATTCTAATTTGATGATATCCCGAACGAAGATCCAACTTGGTAAAATAAATTGCTCCATGTAATTCATCCAATAATTCATCAATCACAGGAATGGGAAATTTGTCTTTAATGGTAAGCTTATTGAGCTCCCTATAATCTGGACACATTCGCCATGATCCATCCTTCTTGTGTACCAATACTACAGGAGCAGAGAAAGAACTTTGACTGGGTTGAATTATACCCGCCTCTAACATTTCTGCAATCATACGTTCAATTTCACTCTTTTGGAAGTAAGGATATCTATAAGGCCTGATGTTTGGAGGAACACTTCCTCGAATCAAATGAATAGCATGATCATGATCACGAATAGGTGGGAGTCCTTTGGGAGTTTCAAAAACCTTGGAATGATTGTCCAAGACTTGTTGGAGATCTGCAGAAATAGATGATTTTGATGTTGGAACTTCTAGTGAGCATAATTGTGCAATTACGCCTCGCCGTTCTTTCTTTAGAAGCTTTGTCATGACATTAGAGCTTATTATCCTTCCTGGCTTCCCCGCAATACCCCGTAATTCAACTTCCTTTCCTTCTGAAAAAAATTTCAAGAAAAGCTCTTGAAAATTAAAAGCTACCGTCCCCAAAGATTGTAACCATTGTACTCCTAGTACAACATCAGCACCTCCCATAGGAATGGCAAGCATTGGACTAGTCAATACATATTCCCCCATGGTTAGCTTGATATTATGGCATTTTCCAGAGCAATTTATAGTTCCTCCATTTGCAACCATCACTTGACATTCTCGTGCTGGGTATAGGAAACAATTTAATTCCTTGGCTACCTTATAATGAATAAAATTATGGGTGCTACCTGAATCAATCAACACTATTATCCTTTTCTTCTTTATATGTCCTTCTATCTTGAGAGTTTGAGGAGTGGTAATTCCTGCCAGTGCATTACACGATATGGTCGGATTCATTTCTTCCTCTTCTAGGGGTGGTTCCTGGTGTATATCCTCTTATTGTTCATTTTCTTCTTCCTCTTCACAATCTATGTAAAATAATTTCTTCTCAGCACACTTATGACCTTTAGTGTATTTGCTATCACAACTATAGCAAAGCCCTTTTGCTCTTTTTTCTTCCAATTTTTGTGGTGTCAACCTTGTAGGTTTTGGAAATCTAGGCGTAGCAACACTTCCTTCTTTATAGAAGTGAGTGGTAGGCTTCCTTGTCGCCATAATTTTACATTCAATTTTTCTTGCCAACCTGAATGCCTTCTCGAATGAATCAGGTTCCAAAATGCGAACTTCATGTTGGATGTTATCCTTTAAAGTACCTATGAAGAGATCAATCCTGTGTTCCTCTGGAATATCAGTTACCCTTATATTCAATTTTTGGAAGTCCTCAATGTGCTCCCCTACTAAACCCTTTTGTTTGAGATTTATCAATTGGCTAAAGAAGGTGTTGCTCTTTGTATCCTCATAATGTGCTATCATTTCCTCCATAAAAATTGACCAAGTGACAATTTTTTTACGGGAGCAAAGCCATCGATACCATACAAATGTATTTTGTTCTAAATGTAAAGTTGCAATGCGTACTTTTTGTGTGTTTTGCACGTTATGGAGATCAAAATATTGCTCCATCTGTAGTATCCATGTTACAGGATCCTTTCCATCAAACTTCCTCATATCCATTTTTGGAATATGGTGGTTCTTCCTGCTAACATTCGAGTTTATGAAATCATGATTAACATTTATTTTGTTCTCATCAGGAGGTTCTTCTCCTATATTTCCGCCATTAGGAATCATTTCTGGTTTTAAGCTTGTCATCAAGCCTTCCATGTATGCTTTTAGATCACTCTTCATGTTTTCCATGTTGTCTTTCATGTCATCCATCTTAGCTTCCACGCCATCCATCTTAACTTCCACGCCATCCATTTTAGCTTCCATGCCTTTCTTCAAACCGTCCATCTTCACTTCCATGCCTTTCTTCAAAACTTCCATTTCATTTTTTGTTGCTCTTTGCGAGAGTGAAAATTGTTGCATTTGCTCTTGTAATTTTGATAGATCATGTTGCAATTCTTCATCTTCATGAGTCATAGTAGAGCCTTCTGAAGGCTTAATGGGTGTTTAATTCTTTTTAGGGGCCATTTTAAAATCCAATATTGATATCTATTCTACAATTTGCCCTTGGAATCAATTCAACTTGATTCTTCAAACAAGACTTATGTAATTCGGAAAAAAAAATACACACCTTTTACTAGCTTTTAGGAGCTCGATATTGAAATTGAATTATCTCTGTAATTGAAAATCTTTGATATCTCAAATTCAGCCCTGTAGTATCCCTCTGAAGCTTCTTTCAAATGCCACAGGTCTGACCTGATTTGGATTCTCCAAGACAAATTTGTGTCCAATCTCCCACAATGACCTAATTTTGGACTGGTTCAGTAGAGCGAACTTGTACGACTTGCCACGTGTCACTGTTTTGTTCTTTGTCTCTAAAATTGATATCCAAGAAACTACAGGCCGTGTACTTGCGACCACTTTTGACGGCACTCCAATCCAATCTCCAGAGAGAGAGTTATTGAACTTTTCCCACGATCACCTCTTTGAGATGAAATTGAGGAGCCTGAAAAAGCACTACCTTCCACAGATCATATCTCCAAAAATATTGCGAACCAAGCTCTGAAATTTTTTGAAGAATTTCCTCAGGATTTCAGCTTCGCACCATACGAATTTCAGATTCTGAACCTTCGTAGAAAATTTTTTATAGCGAAAATTCCACGATGACCTGTTTAGGAGCTTGAAAAAAGGCCTAACTTCCACAGATGATATCTCCGAAAATATTGCGAACCAAGCTCTGAAATTTTTAGACAATCTTCCTCAGGATTTCAGCTTCGCACCCTAAAAATTTCAGCTTCTGAAACTTCGTAGAAAAACAGTTATAGCGAAAATTCCACGATGACCTGTTTGGAGCAGCGAAACCCTAGAATCCAAAGCTCTGATACCAAATGTTGTGTAACCAGCTCTAAAAAGAGAAGAAAAGAGATATAAACGCCTTAGAAATGAGCCACTTCGAGGGGGCAACCTCCAATACATTACATAAATGAACAATTCTTGGATGATACAATTCACAAAACCTCCTTTCTATATATAGGAGTCCATGGGGCCATATTGTAATCCTAGTGGGCCACAATGTAATCCTAGCCGACCTAACAATAATAATTTAAGGGCACAATAATAACCAAATGGGGGTTACAAGGGTACAACAATAACAATAAGGGGTTTACACTAACAATAATAAGGGGCTATACTAGTGATATAGGGACCTGACAATTAAACTCATGTAGAGCATGTAATACTAATAAAATGGTAGGAATGACTATGTGTTCAACCTCAACAATCAAAATTGATTTTCATTGAAAGGGAGGTTGTGGTGATCAAGGTACCTTTTGAAAAGAGAATTGTTCCAAGTAAAAAAACAAGATTAGAATTTCTATCGAACACAATATTAAGGAGGCAACTCCATTATTGTAAAAACAATCCATTGAAATAACACATAAATGTTTGTAATATAGGTGATGAGGGAACACTATAAATCACTACTTTTAAAATATTCCCAATGAAGCATGGTGTAAATTCAATAGGCTTTATACACACAATAAAAATGATTGTGTTATATTCAAGAATGAACCACCAAAGATATGCCATATAATTTATGTGGCCCATAGGAAGAAGTACAAAGAATCCTTTATAGCCACCCATATCCAAAAATGAAGATATGGATATTTAGAATTTGAAAAAGAAGTAGTAATAGAGGAAGATAATGAAGACTTTATTAGACAAAGGAGGGCATTGGAAAGACCTTTGAAATATTTTTGGAGATGCAATGAACATGCTTAAACATGTCAAAGAGTGACATGTGACATACCCTGGTTAATATTTCACCCATTGTAAATAATTATGATTATTTAAAAGGGCTGAGATAAAAGGGACACAGATTCCATTGCTTGAGGAATGTTTTTTTAAATATCAATCCCGGTTGGTTGAGTGGTTTTAAATGGGTTGAATTTTCCACAAATTAACTAAAATAGGAGAGGACAAGGCCCAAATGCCCTTTAGATCCTACAACAAACAAGAAGAAGAAAAAATATTGAAGGCGACATGGGTTGCAATGTCTTGAGTGGTTGACTGGTGTTCAAGCTTGGAGAAAAATAGATGAATAATTTGTTTTGGGGGGATGGAGGAGACACCATTCACGCATGCATAGAGATAATAAGGGAGAAAACACTTGGACTCTCTTTCACACAAAATAAGGAAGCAATCAAATTGTTTTTTTTTGTTTGTAAGCTTGGCAGGACTACATCTTCATCATGTCCAATATATCACCCCGATCAGGGCAGGGAATTGAACCAGTGACTTCGCATCAAGGAGTGCCTTAACAGAGCATCGGGCCGAGGAATTGAATTGGTGAATTCACATCAAAGAGTGCCTTAACAGAGCACCCAATCACCGTCTATTCAATACCCTATGGACCATACAGTTTGGTTTTTGAAGTGATCATAATTGTTCTTGTTAAGCACCATAGAAATTAAGATCGGTTGAAGAAATCTCACAAAGGCTTAATGGGAGAAGGAATTTACAGAGAGAAGTGGATTTACTAAGGATAAAGAACCACTAGAATCTTGTGGATTGATGAACCACTGGCTAGGAGGAAAGCACCGAGGTACTTGTGGAGCTGATGAACCACCAACTGATGACAACACTGGTGTATGTTATCACTGATGAATTATCTAGAAAAGTGGCTTCTACGCTCCTACAGTAGCTTATACACTGATGAACCTTCCCTTATTTTTGACTCTCTTCTCCTGAAAGTAATTTGATCTCTTTATATTGTGGTATCCTTGCATGGAAGTTAATCATGTTTGAAAAGTATAAGAGGGTTGAGTAGAATCTTGTGTAACTATTGGATGAAGGAAGACTAGACTTCTGGCATCGTGTATCAATTTTTTAATTTATTGATGCTTTTACCTTGGAAGCACTCCACCCCAAGATTTGGAATCTGGCTCGAGGTGACAGCTGAAAGGAAAGCCTAGCTGCAACTTGTTTAGGTTGGGTGGAGAATCAAAGTCTCGACCCTAGTTTTTTTAAGTTCTTCATTATAAGATAAGTGTTATCTAAATTTATATACATGTGCTTGTGATGTAAATTTTCTCTACGTATTAAATGTATCAACTAATATTGAGGGATTTTCCTTCCCTATGTAACCCTTGAAGAATGATATAATTCTTGTCATTTTCATAGGATTGGTTGTTTGGATTTTATTTTTTTTAAGGGTTTCACGAGTATGTACGAATCTCATTTAATTATTGCTCTGATAGATAACTGAATCTTTATGTTTTTATTTCATCTGATGCATACGCGTGGTTTTGGTGTGTATTATTTTTTTTTGAATTCTAAGCTATGTGTTATTGAGTAGTTATTAATGAATAGAATTCCTATATGAGAGAGTAAAATGGGTATTCAGTCGACCTACCATTTAATCTCATAGATTACATTTGTATGCACCAAGTATTCTGCCTGTGTGTCAATGAGAAAGACAATGGGCCTAGTTGAGTTTGGAAATAATACTTAAATTTAAAAGGGACAAAGCAAGTTGTGAGATTTGCAGGTTGGGAGGCGAAGATCTAGGTGCTTGTAGCCTTGGTAAAATTTATAGAAAAAATTTAAGTAAAGAAACTTAGAAAAAATAATTCATGTAATCAGGCTGGGTGTGACCCACCAAGTCGACAGGTCGGTGGTTGGGATAGTTGGCCCGAACGCAAAATTTCACATGGTTTTGTACCTGAACAAGTAGGATAACCTCCAGGATGGGTTTGGGAGGTTTGGGAAAATTCCCTATTCGTTGCGTAAGGAAAATAGATGAGCAGTGGAGTAGGACCCGCTAGGTCGAGCCAGTCAGGGTCGAGACCGTGGGATTCTGCACCTTTTGGATTTTTCAAAAGAGGGAAACCTTGACCCTACGTCAGCTAGGCAATATGGTTAGGCCATGGTGGTGTGGTAGTGGTAGGTTTTGCTGAGGTGGACCCTTAGTGGGGTGGGGTCACCAAATGGGCATCACGTGTATGCCATGTGGCATCTCCTTGTTTCCATGGCCAGGAATTCAATGGCAAGACTTTGAAGGGCCATAAGTTTTGATATGTAAGTAGGATTGACGTAAAGTTTCATATCGTCGGAAAGGTCTCGCTGATTTATACGGTTTATTAATGCTAATATGCTAATCGAATTGTAATATTGCAGCTATCTATGCACCATCACACTTCCTTCAACAAGCTAAGGTGGTAACGTCTATTATGTATTCAAATGACAACACATAAGAAGACACTAAGGTTTAAAGAGATGAGGATAAGAATGGTGCAATATATATTTGACCAATCCCAATAGGGATATGAAGAAGAAAGGATAGTTGAAGATGAGAGATCAATTAAGCAATGAAAGGGGGTAGACTCTCTTGATTGGATAGACACGTTGAGAAGCCTGAGAGTAGAAATAAGGAGTTGTAAAGATGAAAATGAGAGGGCTTGTCAGAGCGCAAGAAAAACAAGTTGAAGTCAATGTAGTTATACTACAAAGTCTTTTGGGCCTGCAAAGGCATAGGTAGCATGAATTGGGGATCAGCTATAATGACATGCAAATTCCTTTGGGACAAGAAGAAAGAACTAATGGGGGGAATGAGAGAAGATCCAGAAAGAGGCATTGATTGTCTAGTGAAGACAATGTGAAAGGAGGTACTTTGTTAAGTACTCCTAAAAACATGTTAAGCGCTCACAAGCAGAAGTGTGAGGACATTTATAGAAGACCATATTGCTAATGTCGTCATCAACACCACGAGGAAAGAAGGGAAAGAAAGTATGTACTAGAGGCGTTTAATAAGGCTAATCCTCCTACCTTTTATGGTAAAATACAAAAATCAGAGGATGTTAAAGCATGATTGTTGGGACTGAAGAAGTTATTTCAATGATTATTTAGAAAACATGAAAGTGAAGGCAGTGACTTTCAGCCTAAAAGGCAAGGTGATATTTGGTGGGAATTTCCAAAATAAATATCTATCTAAAATATATTATGAAAGAAAAGCTAAGGAGTTATTTGAACTCATATTGGGTCAAATCCCAAATGATGAGTACACCACCAATTTCCTAGAGTTACTACGGTACGTTCCCCAACTTAAGGAGGAGAAAGCAAAGATTCAGAGGTATACCAGTGGAATTCCACAATCCTTCAAGGATATAATTGAATTCTATGAGCCCAAGACACTTAAGGATGCAATCCAGAAACTGAATCATTGCTATGATCAATCTAGGTCTAGGCCTAAGTATAAATCAGATTGGAAATCCAAAAGAAATTCCAAGTTCAAAGGAAAAGGGAAAAAGGAAACCAAGGGAATGAGTGTGACCCTTGTTAACCAAGAAAATCAGTAGAGGTCCAACACTACCAGCATGGGCCATTATACCCAAGATGAAGTCAAAGGTTATGGGAATGGTCCATATAAGTGTTGGAATTGTGGATGAAATCACCTAAGGAAATATTGTCCATAGTATAAGCATGTTGGCTCGATACTTCACAATGCACACGAGGCAGACACAGTGAAGGATGTAGCTCAAAGTATACTCAGAATTTATGCAACAGTGGATAATAGCCAAGTTGGTCATCGAGCAATGGTCTATGACCAAAGCATATTGATTTTGATTGACCCTATTTCAAATTTTAGTTATATCAGTCCCACTATTGTTGACAAATGTGCATTAAAGAAGGAAGCACACAATGCATCTTGGCTAGTTCAACTGGGCATAGGGATGAAAAGAAGAGTTGAGTATTGGGTGAAGGCTTGCCCAATTTAATTAAATGGGATGCTAATTGTGGAAAACCTCAATGTGTTGTCGTTGAGAACATACAACACATTATTGGGAATGGTATGGTTATATGTGCACCGAACCATGGTCGACTTCTTGAGAATACCATTGAATGCTTGGATGAAGCTTGAAAGCATAGAGTATTAAATGAAAAATTGAAACCTACCTCTGTGAGACAAAAAATTTCCATGTAAGCCAAAAGAAGTTGTACAAAAGGATGTGTTTTATTTACTATGCAAATATCCAACAACGCTGAAGCTATTGCAATGCATAGAATAATGACAATGATGTTATGAGGAAGTACCGTGTTTTATAATAGTTCTCAGATGTATTCCTTGAAGAAATTATCTTTTTACCTCCTCACCGGGAAATAGATTTTTCCATTGAATTAGCGCCACGAGTAGCTCCAACATCCAAACCTCCGTACAGAATGGGCACTCCATAATTATTTGGAGTTGAAGCTACAACTCAAGGAGATATTTGACAAGGGATACATAAGGCCAAGTGTATCTCCATGGGGAGCATCAGTTCCATTCGTGAAGAAGAAGGATGACAACATCATATTGTGCATTGATTATAGGAAATTTAACAAGGTGACCATCAAGAACAGGTATAGATTGCCACAAATTAATGACTTATTTAATGTAACATTCCGAATAGAAATAAACAGTAATATAAAGCACATAAACAAGAAACTACAACAACTAGAGAGGCATCACATGAACCAAACACAATATGGAGAACGTTGAGCCATTTTATTAAGTACTCAAAGATAAAATGAATACAAAGGTGATCAGAATGATGGCACCTTGGCTTGCACTAGGCAAGCGTAGAAATACTCTCAGAATATATCGTGAAATGGCTTCTCCCTTAATGATTGTGTAATCTCCAAGCTGCTGGTGCTGCTGCTACTACTGGAATGAACCAACTCTTTGGGGCTACTCCCCACCTCGGAAAATTGTGAAACTTTGGGAATGGCCTCTCCACCCAATACCCAGAAAAACCCAGAGAGCTTTCTGAAAATGTATGACCTCCGAAAATGACCTCCCTTGAGGTACCACACTGTCCCAATGATAAACGTTGGCCCTGAATAATCTGCTACAAAATATGGCCTCCTACTCTACAAAAATGATGGAATAGGGAAGGGCTGACCCCTTTCCAACTCTCTCGGGTTGAATCCCCTGATAAGCCCTCGATCTGTAATCTCCTCCTCCAAATACTGCATCCTCCCTCTCACTGACTATGTTGCCTCTGCAAGTGAATAATCCCAACTGTGACTGCTCCAACTCTCTCTGGTAAATCAAGGATAGAACTCCTCATCCGAGTAGGCACTCGAAGTCCCCCCGGGCTGAGGTTGGGATCTCCGCACGAAGACACTCGATGTGCTGAACAGGACTTGCAGACTTTGCTCAACAGAAAAAGCATGCTCAATGTCAAAATACAAATAACATAAATGCATAATAGAATGAGAGAATGAGGAGTCTCTTCCCCTTTTTATGCTTTGAGAGCCTTGCTCTCACCAAGGCCCCACCAAGCTGCGCTGTCCCTCTTGGCCCACGCTGTCCCTCTCTCACTGCGCTGTCATGGGCCCACGCTGCCCATGCTACCACTTCCCTCACGCTGCCACTTCGTCCTCCTGGGCCCCACGCTGCCAAATAATTATATGCTCAAGTGACTTTAGGGAATGTTTATTTCCTAAGTGTAGGTTGTGTGTCTCATCACGCACTTTACTAACTGAATTAACTTTAGAAAATCAAAACTGGCCAAAATTAATATTACCAATTAGCTGCTACTAATTGGGAATATTACAGTCCTCCCCACAAAAAATTTCTTGTCCTCAAGCAATTCCTAAACAAGCCTCCTCTCTAGTTGATTCTCCCCATCGTCACTGCCAAATGTGCCTGGGTCCCAGATGCAGTACTGAATCTTTCCCATCCTTTGTATCACCCTGATATGAAGGGATCTCTCAATGCCAGGATCCCAAGCCAATGTCCAACATGAAGCTCCACTTGCTCCACTCACCATCCTACCATGCTAATGAAGTCCCCCACTTCATCAGTGACTCTCTAAAGCCTGATGGAAGATATACATGATCTCCCCATGTAGTATACAACTCACCCCTAGAGGTTATCGAGTTGTGTAGAGCTGTAATGCTTAATTCTCCTGCTAATCTCGTAGAGGTACCACCATGCTGATGTTGCACTACTCTGATCATGAGATACTCCCCGTCATGTCCAGACTGTATCCTCCTCTCTTGAGACCTAGTGGTAGGAGATCTATGAGAGAAAAACTCATCCGGGGCAGGCATCACCATGATTCCAATACCTACCCCTCGAATGCAGCTCTAAATCTATGCAGCAACAGAGAAATTCTGCCTTGCCATCCGATGAAGGCCTCTGTGTACCCCCATGTGCCAACCCAACAGTGAACTAGATCACTCTTTGTCCGAAATCCGACCATCATGAGACAGAATGGGCTATCAATCACCTCAATCTTTGCATCCCATAGGCGGACTTGTTGCACCATAGCTCTGACAACTGTGGGAATCCATTTGTGCCTCATCTCTAGTCCCTGCTCGTGACCAATATAGAGGGTCCATATATCATGGGAAAATATGATGCATGCTAACCTGCCCTGTGTCTGCCACTGTGTAGTACCGATGACCGCTGGAAGCCATATGTGACAAATAACCACCCCCTGAATGCAATCAATAGATGGATATCTGATACTCACAATTGACTCAAGGTATGTGAATCCATCCTGCCCCTGCCAACCATCTCCACTGGGTCTGCCATCCACCCTCTCGATAATGTGTCAATACATTGTCTGAAGCCCAGACACATATTGGGATGCTACCTCTACCTTACCTAGTATCCTCTGCTCATGCATGGTCTCGACATGCCCTGAGAAAAGAGTGATGCATGTCCCCCTCATGACCCGCTCCCCAGGTGTAGGCTCAGTGATGACTGATGTGCCACCCCTACAAAGGATCATCTCATCCCCTAACCTATGGCTGTCAACTAGCACACCGACCCAGTGCCACTTCTGAGAAGTATCTCCCCTAGTGTGCTGAGTGTCATCCAAATATCTTGGGTGAGCCTTGTGTACCCCGCTACTCATGCCCATAGTGCCAAAGGACAACAACATAATTGACTGTGCCCAAGAGTGATGTAGAAGAGGGTCAGGCACATGAGCCCCCACATATACCCTCAAGTATCGCTTATCTATCTCCCCATCGATCCTGGGTGAACTACCCCCAAAGGTATGCCCGGTGTCCCTGTTCGTGAGTCTCCTTGGAGGCAATACTCTAAGACCCTGCTGTGTAGCACTGTACACCCTCACATACCACCGATCATCCATGTATTCCTCCACATGCCACTGCACACTGAAGCATACTCTTGCACACCGCTGGATACCCCCTGCTATTGTTGTACCACCCTGTACCGTCTCGTGCCTTGTCTGTGTCAAGGCACCGATCACTCATCGCGTGTTCTCAATGCGACGTAGGACACTCCTACACCACAATGCAGTCCCACACACTACGATACACCACCATGCAACTCCATGTCCACTGGTAGTCCACTGCTCAATGCTAGATGCTCCCACACATCCTTGGATGTGATGGCCCCATGTCGGACCACCCCCAATCGGTATCATCACCTCCATTATCGCATCGCTATACCTGCCAATGAATGGATCATCACTCCAAACCCTCCCCGAGGGGTCCGAGAAGTGAATCTCCCTATGTGTTAGTAGTGATACTACCACTGCTCGGCTCCGTTGTAACCTCCGTACCCCACACAAAGGTGAAGAATCCTTGGCTCCATACAAGGCTCTATCTAGTGGCCTGCCAATTCCACCTCCTTCGACAAGCTCCTGCCAAGGTATGTTTATCACCCTGTGACCCCACGTATAAGTGTTATTATACCAAGACAACCTAGGGAGTCTGCCCATAAACTGATTGGCCACTGGAGTTGACTGAAACTCCCCTAGCGAATATGCATGCTCAACTGCTAGGCCAACTATACCCTCCAAGACATAGTCAACCGACTTGCCTGGGAAACGACAGGTAGTCCCGCGTGGATCCTAATGCCAGTTAGGGGTTCCTGTATTCCCAGCACCTAGAAACTCCCGCTGAACTACACCCAGGTCCACCATTATCTCCATAACCCACTCCACCGGGTACCAACTCAAAATCTCCCGCCATCCAACCTCAACAAGTGGATTCTGCACCCTGTGCAACTCCGATCATCTCATCCCGCTATCCAAGTCAATATATTAAATTTGACTAGGTTGTTTCGCCTCTCTCTCTCCAACGGAAAGAGGTGACCCAACAATGCTGCTAGCCCCGTCTATGCATGCCTGAAGGGGGCTGCTCTGACACTCCAATGTGCACTCTAGCTGTACCATTAGGGAATCCAGCCGTTCCCCAATGTGGGCCAACTTGGCCGCTGACTCGGCACAAACCACTCTCATGCCCTCTAGCTCCTCGTTCTGTAACAAAATAGCCTCTCGTACTAATGTGGCCTTCCCTTTCAAAACTAGAAGGTCGGCTCGACGCTGATGACACCGTTGTGTGCGACCATCATCCAATACATCTTTATCTCCTAGCGCCTCATCAAAGGTGGATACATCTCCTGGCACCTCACCCATCTGTCGCGTGTTGCTACCACCCGAAGACTCAGACACTACCCCAGTCATCACCTCAATGGATGGCACTACTAGGGTAGGCTCTATACTCTCTACTAAGATGTCAACCGATATGGTCAAAGAGGTCTCCAACATAGGTGACCCCTGCGTCATACTGGGTGTATCCACATGCTCCCCATGATCTTGTGTGCCCTCATCCTCCAAGTGTAAGGTAGTCATTTTTATGGCTTCTCCCTCCGTTATTCGGTCAAGATGGAAAGAGGTATCTAGCTTTCCCACCTGATCCAGAGCCGTGAAATCAGTGGATTCATCATATGTGGGAAAATGTGTCCTCCCAGTGGTATGCTGCAACTTTGAACTTTGCGTGATAGACCCCCCACTGTTCCTTCCTCCTTCATCCTGCCTGAGCTAGCAGTAATATCTGAAGGAAAAAGCCGCTCTGAAATTTTCCCCCATGGACTACCATTCACGGTAATAATCTCCCATTGTTATATGATCATGCCGCCTACCTTTCTCACTCAGTACAGGAGGTAAGAATGTAGGCTTCGTGATCCTGGTTGGCCTATTGAAGGTTGGTGGGTGAGTGGCCGGTAAAGGGTGGTCACATTGTTGTGAAACCCCCAAAGTCTCCCCAACTAGGGATTCCTGATGGATGCTCTCATTCTTATTCTGTTGTTTGAGTCTTTCCAACATTCCCTTCTGTCCCTTGGCTAAATCATTTAAGGCCTTAAAAATGTTACCAAAGGTTGCTTCCCCTTTTCTCTTTGACTCCCCCATATCTGCCACCTCTATTGCCTTTGGTGGGTAATATTCTTCCTACCCTCTTTGTTCATAGAAAAATATCCCCACGGCTGAGCCAAGAATGAAGCTCTGATACCAGTGTAATATCCCGAATAGAAATAAACATTAATATAAAGCACATAAACAAGAAACTATAGCAACAAGAGAAACATCACATGAACCAGACACAATATGGAGAACGTTGAGCCATTTTATTAAGTACTGAAAGATAAAATGAATACAAAGGTGATCAAACTGATGGCACCTTGGCTTGCATTAGGCAAGCGTAGAAATACTCTCAGAATATATCGTGAAATGTTTGCTCCCTCAATGACTGCGTAATCTCCAAGCTGTTGGTGTTGTTGTCGTGTTGATGCTACTATTGTAATGAACTAACTCTTTGGGGCTACTCCCCACCTCAGAAAATTGTGAAACTTTGGGAATGGCCTCTCCACCCAATACCCAGAAAAACCCAGAGAGCTTTCTGAAAATGGATGACCTTCGAAATGACCTCCCTTGAGGTACCACGTTGTCCCAATGATAAATGTTGTCCCTGAATAATCTACTGCAAAGGATGGCCTCCAAATCTACCAAAATGATGGAATAGGGAAGGGTTGACCCCTTTCCAACTCTCTCGGGTTGAATCCCCTGATAAGCCCTTGATCCAGAATCTCCTCCTCCAAATACTACGTCCTCCCTCTCACTGACTACGCTGCCTCTGCAAGTGAATAATCCCAACTGTGGCTGCTCCAACTCTCTATGATAAATCAAGGATAGAACTCCTCACCTGAGTAGGCACTCGAAGTCCCCTGGGGCTGAGGTTGGGATCTCCGCACAAAGACACCCGATGTGCTAAACAACACTTGCAGACTTTTCTCAACAGCAAAAGCGTGCTCAATGTCAAAAGACAAATAACATAGATGCATAATAGAATGAGAGAATGAGGAGTCTCTTCCCCTTTTTATGATTTGAGAGTCTTGCTCTCACTCGGGCCCCACCAAACTGCGTTGTCCCTCTTGGCCCCGTTGTCCCTCTCTCATTGCACTGTCATGGGCCCACGCTGCCCACGCTACCACTTCCCTCACGCTGCCACTTTGTCCTTCTGGGCCCCACACTGCCAAATAATTATATGTTCAAGTGAATTTAGGGAATTTTTATTTCCTAAGTATAAGTTGTGTGTCTCATCACCCACTTTATTAACTGAATTAACTTTAGAAAAGAAAAATTGGCCAAAATTAATATTACCAATTAGCTATTGCTAATTGGGAATATTACATTTCACTTGTCGAGAGGGGAAACAATCTCCTCTGAGATTTATTTGAGGTTAGGCTATCACCAAGTGCGTAGAAAGGATGAATACATCCATAAAAAATTATTTAGAATGAGGTATGGGCATGATGGATTCATGTTAGTGCTCTTTCGACTTACCAATGCACGGCTTACCAATGCACTTGTGACCTTTATGCATATTATGAATAATGTATTGTGCTATTATATGGATAAGTTTGTTATCATCTTTGTTGATGAAATTCTGGTCTATTCAAAGACAAAGGAGGAGCATAAAGATCATTTGGACTCAGTACTATAATTTCTAAGAGAGCATAAGCATTATGCAAAGCTTAGTAAGTGAAATTCCTTTCAATCACAAATTCATTACATGGGACACATTATCTCAAGGGAGGGAGTAGAAGTTGATCCTGAAAATGTTAAGACTATCATGGAATGACCAACACCTAAAAATGTGGCTGAAGTTAGGTCCTTCATGGGATTGGCAGGCTATTATAGGAGATTCATTAAAAATCTCTCCAAGATTGGTTGTCAAATTACTGCTCTACAAAAGAAAAGGAATAGGTTTGAATGCACAATTGATTGTGCTACAAGTTTTAATCAACTTAAGAAATTGTTGACTAATGCGCCATTATTAAGAATACCATATCCTAAAAAGAATTTCATTGTATGCATGAATTCCTGTAAAGAGGAACTTTGTGGAGTCATAATGCAATAAGGGCAGGTGGTTTGTTATGAATCATGGAAGTTAAATGAGCATGAATAGCATTATGTAGCTCATGAGTTGGAATTGGATGCCATCATCCATGCCTTGAAGATGTGGAGACACTATCTTGTTGGTATAAAATTCACTCTAATGACTGATCACGGAGGGCTAAAGTATTTATTTGAATAGCCTAGTCTACATGCAAGAAAAGATAGATGGTTGGCCACGCTCAAAAAGTTTTTTTTTTAAATCAAATACATAACAAGTAAGAAGAACCGAGTGGTTGATGCACTTAGCAAGAGAGTGCAACTACATCATATATCAGCTATAGTTTCCTATGGAACCGAATTTGAATAAAAGATATAAAAAAAAGGAAAAAAGATGAAAAATACCAGCAGCTGAAGAATAATTTGTAGCAACGGTATGAGAGCACAAAGAGTAGGGAATATAGCCCTGATGAAAGTGGGTTGATTAAATTTAGAAGTAGAATTTATGTACCAAATAACAACGACTTGAAGAAAATCATATTAAAGGTGTTTCATGCCAGGTCGTATTCTAGCCACCTAGGTTACCAAAAGATGTTGACATCCACCGATAAATTTTTTTTTTAACTTGATTTATAAAGGGAGGTGGCATGCTTTATCTCCAAATGTGTAGAGTGACAATAAGTGAAGGTTGAGTGCAAGCACCCAACTGGATTATTGCAACCTATTCCCACTGTAGAATGGAATTGGGAAGTGATTTCCATGTATTTTATTACAGGGCTACGAAGGACTCAAAAGCAACATGATGCAATCATGGTAGTGGTCGACAAGTTGAGCAAGGTGGCTCACTTCTTGGTTGTTAATTCTACAAATTCAGCTAGTGAGGTGGCACATGTTTTCATAAATAAAATCGTAAGACTACATGGATTTCCCAAGAAAATTATCTCAGACAAAGATGCCAAATTCACTTCAAAATTTTGGAGAGAATTATATCTAGGATTGAGAAGAGAGTTAGGATTTAACACATCATACCATCCTCAGACTGATGGGAAAATAGAGAGAGTAAACAAAATTCTTGAAGACATGCTAAGAATGTATGTAATGCGCCAACATAAGAAGTGGGAAGAGTACCTTCAACTTGTGGAATTCACATACAATAATGGGTATCAAGAATCACTAAAAATGAGCCCATTTGAAGCGCTTTATGGGAGGATTTGTAACACTCCTATCAGCTAGAGTGATCCAGTGAATATGGTCCTAATTGGGCATGATATATTGAAATAAATGGAGTAGGAAATTCAAGCCATAAAAAGAAATTTAAAGGTGGAACATGAAAGACAAAAGAGCTATGTGGACCAACATAGAGTTCACAAAGAGTTTCAAGTTGGGGAACATGTTTTCCTGCAAGTTAGACCCAAGAATATCTTCTTGAAATTTAGGTAATGTGCCAAGTTTCCACCACATTTTTGTGGGCCTTTTGAAGTGCTCGAAAGAATAGGTCAAGTGGAATATAGGTTGGCTCTACCTCCATCAATTAGAATGCATGATGTTTTCCATGTTTCATTTCTTAAAAGATATGTATCGAATGTTAATCACGTAATTGATTGGTTTGTGTTACAAGTGGAACTAGAGGAAGATTTATAACTAAAACCTCTCTGCATCCTAGATCGTAGGTAGTTCACGGTTTGGAACCGAGTAATATAGAAATTCAAAGTGCAATGGAGGCATTTTTGGCTTGAGGAAGCCACGTGGGAAATGGCTGACCTGATGTGAACAACATATCCTTTTTTATTTGTTGAGTAAAGATAATGTAAATACGTTGTAAATGTTGTACAAAGTGTTATATATATATATATATATATATATATAATCAAAAATTTCTGGATTAAAGTATGTTTTTTGGTATATGGTTATTAAACACCAAGGACGATGTTTCCCTCAAGGGGGAGGGGACTATGACATCCCCTAGTTAATATTTCACCCATTGTAAATAATTGTAATTATTTAAAAAGGTTAAGAGAAAAAGGACATAAATTCCATTGCTTGAGGAAGGAGCTTTGCTTGAGGGAATTATTTTTTAAATATCAGTCTTGGTTGGTTGAGTGGTTTTAAATGGGATTATTTTTCCATAAATTAACTAAAAGAGGAAAGGAAAATCCTAGGTGTCCTTTAGATACAACAACAAGAAAGAAGAGGAAAAAATATTAAAGGCAACATGGGATGTGTTATCCTGGGTGGTTGACTACCATGAAACCGTGGAGAACGATAGACAATTAGTTTGTTTTGTGAGGAGGGAGGAAACATCACTCACACACACATAGATACAAGAAGGGAGAAAATTCTCAGACTCTCTCATGCATAGAAGAAAGCATCAATCAAAATTGTTATTGTTAAGTGCTTAAGAAATTAAGATAAACTAAAGAACCCTCACAAAGGCTTGCTAGGTGAAGGAATTACAGAGAGAAGTGTCTTTATTGAAGGTTGAAGAACCACTACAAGCTTGGGGATTGATGAACCATTGGCTAGGAAGAAAGCACCCAGGTACTTGGGGAGTTGATGAACCACGAGGTGATGACAACACTGGTGTATGCTCTCACCGATGAATTTTATGGAAAAAATGGCTTCTATGCTCCTACAATGGCTTATCTATTGATGAACCTTCCCTTATTGTGGACTCTCTTCTCCTAAAAGTAAGTTGAAATATTTGTACTGTGATATCCTAACATGGAAATTAATCATGTTTGAAAAGTATGAGAGAACTGAGTGGAAGCTTGTGTAATTGTTCGATGAAGGTAGAGTGGCCTTATGACATCTTGTATCAATTTTTTATTTGTTGACGCTTTTCTCTTGGAAGCACTCCACCCCAAGATTTGGAATTTGGATCTGGCTGACAATTGTAAGGAAGGCTTAACTGCAACATATCTAAGGTTGGGTGGAGATTCGAAGTCCCAACCTCAATTTCCAGGTTCTTCATTATAAGATAAGTGTTATCAATATTTATATCCATATGCTTGTGTTGTAAATGTTCTCTATGTATTAAGTGTATGAACTAATCTTGAGGGATGTTCCTTCCCTGTGTAACCCTTGAGGAATGATCTAATTCCTATCATTTTCATAGGATTGGTTGTTCGAACGTTTTTTTTGCAAGTGTTTCATGAGTATGAATCTCACTGAATTACTACTCTGAGAGATAACTGAATATATGTGGGTTTATTTCATTAGATGGATATGTGTGGTTATGGTGTATATTACGGTTGTTTGCATTCTAAGCTATATGTTATTGAGTTTTTCTAAATGAATAGAATTCATATCTACATGATTAAAATGGAGAGTTGACTGAGCTACCATTTAATCTTCTAGATTACATTTTTATGCGCCAATTATTCCACCCGTGTTTCAATGAGAAATGCATTAAACCAGGTTGAGTTTGGCAATAATTTTGAAATTTGAAAAGTATGAAGCAAGTCCTAAATATTTTCATGTTGGGAGGAAAATGCATAAGTTCTTAAATCCTTAGTAAAATATCAGAAATTTTTAAATTAAATAGACTTAGAAAAAATAAAAATCATGTAATCAGGTTGGGTAGGACCCACCAAGTTAGCAGATCAAAGGTTGGTCTAGTCGACAAAAATGCCAAATTTCACATTGTTTTGCACCCAACCAAGTAGTGTGGCTAAGTAAGGTCGGGATGACCTCTCGGTCGGTGGCTGGGAGGTCAAGGAAAATTCCCTTGTCACAATGTAAGGAAAATAGTCGAGCAATGGAGTAGGACCCGTTAGGTCGGGACCACGAGAGTGTGTACCTTTCGGATTTTTCAAAAAAGGGTTGACCTCGACCCTACAACAACTTAGTAGGTGGTTAGGCTACAGTGGTGTGGTAGTGATAGTTTTTGTTGAGGTTGACCCCTAGTGGGGTGGGGTCACCAAGTTGATTCCATGTGGCATTTCCTTATTGCCCTGGATAGGAATTAAATGATGGGGCTTTGAAGGGCCATAAATTTTGATATGTAACTTGAATTGAGGTAAGTTTTATGTCATCAGAAAGGTCTCGTTGAGATGAACACAATGATGCTATTTGTTTTATGTTTTGAAAAGGGTGAAAATGATTAAAAAAATTAGGCCCAATTTCCATAATTGTACCATGGAGATTGGGTCAGCATCATAACTTTTTCCTTCTAATCTTAGGGTGGACTAGGATTAGTAGGGGTATGTTACATGACCAATAAAGGGAAGTAAATTTCATTGAAATGTAAACTCCAAGAGTTAACTAATTAACTAAAGGATTTGGCTCATGATAGGAATTCATTAAAGAATGTTTATGAATTCCTTGGATGTTTATTACATGCTTACAACACTAGAGATCCATGTATCCAATGTATGCTAACAAAATTGGAGATCCAAGGCTGCAACATGGTTAAGGTACAAAATTTTATTTTTCTCTTCTAAAAATATCTCTAAATCCCAATGGAAATTATGGAGAAGCCCATACCAAATTTGATGGTTGACCTAAGAGGAATTAATGGTGTTTGGAGCCTCTTATTAAGTGATCCACAAAAATACATTCTAAAGTTGGTATACGTAGTACAACCAATGAATTTGATAAATTGTATTGTACTTCCTTTTAAATATTCCATGGAAACTTTATTTTTTTGAAGCTAGTGTGCAAAATTTCAACCTAGTAAGAAATCACATGGAAGATAAGAAATGGTAAGGAGATACCTTTGGGTTTGGACTCATAAATCAAACTAAGTGTGGTGCATCCCTTCTAAAATTACATCTAAACATTTCTACATTAGAAAAACTATATGTTTCTCACTAATGTGTATGAAAGGAGGCATAGAAAAATTGGTTATTGTGTAGGATGAAATTGGAAGATTTGGGGTTTCCTAAGGATTTAATGAATAATTTGAAATACTAAAATACTAATTTAATAAGAACAATGGTTATGTTAAGGGATATAAATGACAACATGAAGTGGGTAGAAACCCCTACATTTAGGGAATACTTAGTTGAACTGTGATACACATTTTCTTTTCATCATGTGAATCCTCTTGTCATATTAGATCTTAACTTGATATAACCTCCAAAGATGTAGGAAATAATGTCATAGCATGTACCCATTTTGTCAATAAAATAAAAAAGAAT
Source organism: Pinus albicaulis (assembly GCA_034641835.2). Classification (NCBI taxonomy): domain Eukaryota; kingdom Viridiplantae; phylum Streptophyta; class Pinopsida; order Pinales; family Pinaceae; genus Pinus; species Pinus albicaulis. The sequence continues at coordinate 1,634,545,296 of CM076575.1, read as the reverse complement.
GTAACCACCTAGTCCTCTATCACCAATTCACTAGGAAGGTCTTGTGTGTAGTTACAAGTCTTAAGACTAGGATAGAAACATGGAGATGATAAACTTTAGAATAGGAATTTATTATTTTCTTAATAATAAATTGACAACATGTGAATCCCTTTGAGTCAATTAATTTCAATGATGAATTTTTTAAAGATTGACTCAAATCTCTTCATTAAAGTATGTAGAAACTCAAATATGCCTTTCCCAAGGAGGTAAAATATTTAAAGGTTAAGGTAGGCTAAGTAATAAAATACCTTAGATTAAATTACCAATTGTTTGTAGGTTTTTTATGGTGCATTAGAAGGAAATACTCCAAAGTGTGGGGTTGGAGGTGTGTTATTCATGAGAAGAAATCACTTCATATCATTTCAATTTGATTTTCACGTTGGAATGAAAAATAAAATTAGAATGGAGGCATTAAACATCTTTTTATTTAGCAGTGGAGCACAATGTAAAATAGGTCTAGAGTTATGGGGAAACTAATATTATATATGGATGTCTCAATGCACTCAACAATCTAGAAATATTGTCACAAGGAAGGTTGTTTTCAATCCCAAAAGGAATGTGCTTTCTTTTCCAACATTAAGATCGAGGTTGTTAGGAAAAATACTGAAAGGGGGAGGGGGAGAATTAGTATTTTTAATTCACTTTAACCTTAAATTTCAAATTCATAATTTTGTAGACTAATTTTATTCAAACAACCCGCGTGTGTATGTGCCTTAAATGAATTAAAACCACGTATATCCATATCACTAATTTTTCATACTTTCCATCAGATGTTTAACTTAACCATTGCATTATTGATTCATTACCCATTAATTATTAATTAATCATGATTAATAAAGAGGAATCACAATACATAAGCAACACATAAATGAATGAGGACACCAGGGTTTTAGGTGGAAACCCATTGTGGGAGAAAACTATCGTTTTTATCGTCTGTGACTTCTTCTCTTTTATAATGAAAAATCACTCATTACATCATGGTCTTGTATTTGCGTGAACTCTTCCAACACGTAGGCACCCACCTACAGAAGGCTACAACCTCCACTCATTCTTAAACACCCACTGGAAGGGAGCTACAACACCCTAATCTCATTTACCGGCTCCTACCAAAAGGGAGCTCCTACCCCCTCACTGAAGGCTACAACCCTCAGCACTACCATGGACGACGTTTCATAATATTTAATATTGGATCCACATGTCTCAAATCATTAAAACATGCAGGCCACCTTTCATAATACTTTCAAACTAGACCCACACCCAACATTATGCTTAATACTAATATACCAAACTGAATATTGAATCAACCACTAGATACCAATATTGAATCACTGAATATCAATATTGAATCACTGCAACCAGATCAAATCAATGCACAACCAAATATATACCAATCCATAGCAGATACAAACCATCCTGACCAAGACATCATTGACAGAAAACAACAAATAATACATAATTCATCAACTGTCATCACCAAGCGACAATTGAAAACCCTGAAATATATACATGATTGTAGTAAAGTAAATTCGCATATATATGCATTTATCATTCATGACACCTACGTACAATTTTCAATTCAGGAATAACTACTTAAACAAGCCATTTTGTAAGCATCATATTCATCTATAAGCATGATACTAATCAGTCTGCATCATACTCATCTATAAGCCTCATACTCATTATTCATAATTGCAATCACATCTATAAGCACCATACTCATCAATTAAAATTAAATCAACTAACAACCACCCAAATCAAGCAGAAATATTGAGGCAAATTATCTCAGAATAAATACACAACCATTGTAAAGCATATATGCATATGGACACGACTATCTAGAATCAAACCTATGTACAGATATTAAATTATTGAATCAAATCTTCGTTGGAAATAACAACACATGTCAAACCCAATTATTTGCGCACATCCTATCAAAAGCTACATATCTCATCAAATATATATTCAGATCATAGTTCCACGATAATCACAGGTCCTGCATTATTAACCACTTAAACAACAAAATCAATCAAGTTTATATTCAAAACATCTTTAGATCTTTCAGATCTGGGCCTTCTCCTTTCTCCCTAGTGTACACTTGTTCCAAATCATATCGCACAAGAATACTCCATTACATTGCACAATTAGCTACTTAAGATTTTTTCTTTTCTAATACCACAAGAAACTATCTTGGTAATGTTGTTATTCATTTCACAATATCAAATAGACATTTTCGACACAATACTATGGGTTATTACCATAGTAATAGTTCCTGGTTTTTTGTTTTCCATGGTTTGAATTATGTAAGCAACTTTTGTTCATAGAACCTCCATATGTACGCGACTCTTCTTCATAGGGGTCGCGTATACTTTTCAAAATTCACAATTTAGATGCATTTTGTAACTAATTTGTCAATTATCTTCCATATCCTTTGTAATATATGTACCATCAAACATGTCATCTACAATAGTTCCATAATCATCATATTATGACCAAGTTGACATTAATGACATATTTGTCAAGCAAGTTGTCATCAAGGACAACACATTATCCATAATTCCAACAATATCCCCCTTTGGACTTGATGGAAACCTCTTTGGTGTTTGGAAACCACCTGCAAACACCTACAACACCAAGTCTTCTCCCCTCCTTTGACATCAAGGGAAAAATGTTGAAGCAGACTGAATGAAGTACTTTCACTTATAGGACTCATCACTGTAAGTCAGATCTGTTGATATGATGATTGCATACTGACCATGCTCCCCCCAATCATATATTGGACCTTCTAGAGATATGCAATAAAATTACAAGACTGTGTGACTCATATACATGGCTATTCATCGAGCTCCTTGGGTGCTAAAAAGGTAGTTTGATCAAGCTATAATGCTCAATCGAGACCTTTATTTTTTAAATATATACCACTCTAGCGGTCTGTGCACGCCATTTGCACATATCGTGGAAGCTCCACCAAGGTGGTTGGAGAGATTGATTGAGTAATGGAGCATTTAAATCAATCTCTCCAACCACCCCGCCAACATCGTAGAGGATCAAACGAAGTTAGGTACTCTATCCTTTGTCTTTATTATTTAATTTTTTTTGTAAAATGTAACAAATTAATTTTAAGAAAACAACAACAACAACAATACAAAAACTACGAAAACCACAAAAAAACCCTTGAAAAAATCTTAGAAAATCACAAAACCAACCAAGAAAACCATAAATAAATCCTTCAAAACAATGTGGAAAACCACAAAACCAACCTAGAAAACCAATAAAAAAACCCTTCAAAACAACCTAGAAAACACTTTGAAACCACAAAAAAAAAACTATAATTTAGGTTTTAAATTTGTTTCTTACTTGCAATGTTTTGTGTATTAAATGCATATTTTCTTATTTTGAATCGTAATTTAAACATTTTTTCCTAATTATTTTATGTTTTAAAGTTTTTCTTTAGGAATTTTGTGAAATAAATTTTCAAATTTTTTATTTAAAATGCATTTTAAATTTTTAGTAAATTTGACCAAAAATATACCCCAAAAAACTCCAAAACATAAAACAATGAAACTATAACTAATAAATAAGTAAATTAGGAGCTTGAGATCGACACTATGAATATGGTTGCTCATAGTGAACCTCTATTTATAAAATAAATTTTTTACATTATTTTATTCTTTTAAAGTTAAATTAATTTATATTTTAAATATTTTTTTAATAATAAATATAATATGATTCTAATTTATTCTTTAGAGTTAAAAATCTAAAAAAAGAAAATATATTTATAACTAAAAAGTATATAACATGATGTCATTATATATATAATTATAACATTTTACATAACATATATATAACTATATAACATAACATAACATATATATATATATATATAACCATAAACTATAGTTCATAGCATAATTACTATATAATTATATATATTTAATGAAAATATCACTTACTTATAACATCTCTCTCACATATATAACATAGTTTTATAATTATTTAGTTCATAATATAAAGTTATAACATAGAACTCTATAATTATTTAACATATATAACATAAAACTATTTAACATAACACACACATAACATAACATAGCATGTAACATAACTATAACTATGTAGCTATATAATTATTTAAATATAACTATACATATTTAACTAGATTATAAAGTTATAACACATGACATAGCTAGATAATTTATAGTTATATATATTGTTTATAACATAACATTAAATTTACTATGACTATTTAATATAACATAACTTGTTATATGACATTTAAAACATAACATGAAATTATATAACATAAAACACACATATAACATAACATGTAATTATAACGAGATAATTCATAACGTAATTGTATAACTAGATAGAAATTTAGCTATCATATTATAACATCATATAGTTATATATTATGGTCCCACATATATGATAATTCTAAAACTATTTATCATAACATATTAAAGTTATATATATATATATATATATATATATATATATATATAGAGAGAGAGAGAGAGAGAGAGAGAGAGAGAGAGAGAGAGAGATGTACATTGTGCATAACTATAATATAATATAACTATAACTTTTAACGTAGCATAATTATTTAAAGCGCACACGCACGCGCACACACACACACACACACATATATGTTTCAACAATGTAGCATTGATAGATACATTAAATCCATCATGAAAAGTGCATTTGGTCTAGTAAATAAAAGCATTTATACTCACGTTTCTAATTTGTACCATATTGTTTCATTATGTAGTGTGTTGTACAAGAAACATTGTCTTCATGTGTTTGCACCTAGTACATGTCATGATTCAAAATCAAACATTAAGAACGTAAAGTTTATTGTAGTATTTGGTTAGCATGAAATTTTATTTGTTTTGTAAATAGGTTTATTTCAATTTTTTACATATATATTTACATATTTATGCGCTATGAATAAAATTTGTTATTTAGAAATGAGAAAAAATGTGAGAGTACATTTGATCACTTATTTTGATTGTGTTTACATGGAACTCAATGTAATTTGGTTGATAAATTATCAAAAAATGAACTCTAAATTTTAGGACTTCAAGCTAGATTATTCTGCTTGAGTTTAGAAATGGTGTTTTTGTCAATATTTTTCTTGGATTAGTTTATATGTATTATATGTATTATATGTGATATGTTGAGGCATCCCATATACCCACCCTAACTGCAAGAAATCATAGTGCGAGAGGTTTTTTTATACTTGGTCGGGATCTTGATATATCACATAGCCCATTTAGAGTTCATGTTCCCATCGTAGAGCCTGCCTCCGACACTAGTCAGAGTGTTAGAGGGAGTGTTTTTGTCTCTATTGATGACCATGCTACATCCAGTGGACCTTCTTTGCCCATTTCAGGTACACCTATTACATTTTAAAATCCTCTTTAAACTTTGTGTTTATGTCTTGAAATTGTCTTTAATTTTTAAATTCTCTTGAACTGTTGTGTTTGAATTTAATGTATATGCTATTATGCTTCTATTTTGTTAATTATATATATGTTATATTATGTCTATGATTTACAGGTCCTCAGCAGGCCGAAGCTGAGGATCAGAGTGCAACATTTATCCCTTTGTGGGATGATGCTACATCTCAAATCACATAAGAGGATGTTACGACCCATCTCACACGGATCACAACAGATATAAAGAATAACCCTTGCCAATTCATTGACTCATCGTTCATTCTTCTTGATGTTGGATACCATGACTTGGTTAATCGATACATGCCGAAGGTCGGGCCCACATAGCTACATATTACATTTCATACATAATGTCAGGAGGCATGAGGTTAGAGGCCCAAATTCTTGGGAGGTGGTGAAAGAGGTCACCAAGGACATTGGTGTTCGTGGGGATTTTTTCGACATCCCTATGAATCTCCCTAGTAGACATAAAGGTTTGATCCCACTAAAATATTTTATTAATGTTCATGCAATCCCTTTCATGTATAATAGATTCATTGGAGCTTGGAGCAAGTTCCCCAACCATGACCAGGTCGCCATTTATTTTGCTAATCATTTATATGTAGAGCTTCTGTTATATATGAGGTCAGCTTACACTGATATCGGATCTCATTTTTATGGTACTGGCATGGGACGTACATATGAGTGTGAGGGGGATTGTAGGGACCTTGGGAATGTACCGACACCACCGAGATTCTTTCCACTACGATCTCGGAGCTTGGTATTACCTCGAGAACTATAGTAATTGTCGCAACTCGATGGTGAGACGCGGGAGACTATTGCAGACAACATGTGGGTGTCATTGGCTAGTGCACGTGTTGCATTGCATGGAGAGATTAGGATACCACCACCATTTCCTCGTGACCCACCAATTTCCTTATATGATGATGCATTTGTCAAAATTTTACCCTTTGATCAGCTTTTGACACATACATGTATGTATTTTGATGCCATTCATGAGACTTGGAGGGTGCATGGTCTGCGTGACATAGACTAGGTACATATATATACAAAAATATTAACTTTTATTTTCAAATTATGCATAATTATTTATATTAAAATTTATAGTTTGTATTAGATTATATCATTTATATTAATAATTTCATGATAACATGTAGACACGTCCCATTTACATGGATGAACTTGCGAGGTCATCTGAGGTTGTAGTTGATCAACCAGGGCATCCTCGACTAGAGCACATTTCCATGTATTCTCCTCCACCTCCACCTCCAACTTATATGTTCACTAATGTGGAGGAGAGTCAATATGTACAACCACATGGGCCAAAACTTTTTTATTCCTAATATTTCAACATTTCATTTTTTTAAGTTACATAAATATGCTAATTAATTTGTAGACTAATTATAATTTTTCATTGCCATTGAGTATACAGACCCATATATAGAGTGTCGTTGATGCCATTGTTATGTTAAGACATGAGTGGGATGTTAGGTTTAGAGGCACTGGTGATGCAGATCCATCGATGCATGCCCCAATCATCAAGCCATAGGGAGGGGAGCACCAAACCCGGATTCATGATCAGACCCCCATCCTATTAGACTTGCATTTGGGCTTGAATGAGGTAAGTAGAATCATGTATATATGTAATTACAAATGTGGTTCAATATAATTTGTTTCCATATTGTTTATTTTGTACAAATAATGATCTAATTAGTTTGAATTTGAATGTGTTATACTGGAGTATCATCTTATGGGCACTTACTTTGTTCAACATAACTCACATAGGAGTTCTAGTGTTACTTAGAATGTCATAGTTTCAGGGAATATTCACATGTGTGGTATAAACTTTGTATATTTTCATACATGGACAGTTTATGGATGTACATCATGGACATAATTTTAGTTTATGGATGCTTATTATTTCAGTTTATGGATGTTCATGTGATATTTGTAATTTGTATATATTTTCGTATGGATAGTTTATTGATACATGTATTCGTTATTTCAGTTTATGGATTTGTATTAATCTTGTTTATCGATGCTCATTAATTTTTGAAGTTTAAATGGATATGTTAAAATTACTTTGCTAAAATATATGTTCAATTTTGATTTCCACTTTCATAGACTAAGAAAATAAGCACAATCTTAAAAGTTATGATACAAGTCACTTTACTTAAAATGAACTAAAATATATCATGTATCAATTTAATTTTGAACATGGAAATAATTCCAATCATGCTTCATTTTGGCTTGTAGAAAGTGTCTTTTAGTGCAATCAACATGTATGCTATTACAATTCAATTTTAAAAATAAATTATTTGAATTATAATGTCATTTGTATTATAATAATAATATGTGTTTGTGTGTATGTGTGTGTGTGAAAAATTTTGTGACCCACCCATATACCATTGCATGGACCATTTTTTTAATTATTTCAATCAATTTCTTATCTCAAGGTTTTATTAAAAAACACAAATATGATTGAAATAAGTTTTATTCAATTTTAATATTAAAAGATTTCATGTAAACAACAAATAGGTTCTATTCAACATTATTTATTTTTAGATTATCTACAAGATATTAGTCATAACATGATATAAGTCAATTGTATTGAAAATCAATATAAAGGTCAAACAACAATCTATGGCAACATTTCTATAATTTCATAAAATGTTATCAACTATCCTAAATTTACAAGTAGTTATCCAATTATTTAAATCAATTCCTTAGGATGGAAATTTAAGTTTTATTCAATTTTTAAAAACTCAAATATGACGGAATTTCTCTTCTTTCCTCTTCCCCCCTTCCATGTATATCTCTATCTCCCTCTATATCTTCTTCTTCATCTCTTTGTATCACCCTAAAAACATACACATTTTTTCTCCATATCTATCTATATTTCCATCCCTCTCCCTCTCCCTTCCTCTCTCTCCCCCTTCTCTTCCTCTGTCTCCCCTTCTATCCCCTTTTCTCCCCTTCTATCTCTCTTCCCTCCTACTCTCCTCTCTCCCCATCTCCCTTGTCACTCCATCTCCCTCTCTCCATGTCCCTTGTCACTCCCTCTCTCTCTCTCTCTCTCCACCTTTCTCCCTCTATATATCTTTATTCTTACTTCCCTCTCTCTCCCCCTCCCTCTCAAATCCTCTCTCTCTTCCTTTCTCTCCACCTCCCTTTGTCTCTCCCCCACATCACTCACTCACTCACTCACTCTCTTGAGCTTCTTCATGCAACTATGTTGACTATCTCCATCCATCTCATATTATCTCTCCCCCTTCTCTCCATCTAGAGTCCTTTTTATTTCTATCTCACCCCCAAACATACTCTCTCTCTATATGTGTGTGTGTGCCTTAAACTGATTCCTTCCTTATATTTTCCTCCAACTCCATCTCTTGAGCTCCCTCTATTTCTTAGAGACTTTCTCCTCCTCTCCCTCTCTCCATATTTGTGTCCCCCTCTCTCGCTTACCCTTATTTCCCACTCTTTCTCACTCTATATTTCAAAAAATTTAAAATACTTTGACAATTAAAATACTATGTTAAAATATTTTTTTATTTTTTTATTTTGATGTCGTACAACAATTTAATTTTTGTATATAATACATATTTAAAATTGAAAGATTTCAAATGTGTGTTGTACATTCACCTAGATGGAAAATGATAATTTTCCATGGAAATATTATCTAAAACCTTCCAAATATTAATGTTCCATCTACCTCCATCGAAGATACATAGAGCGCTTCATGTCTTCCAATTGAAACTATTTAGCTTTTATTTCTTTAAAGATAGCTTTAGGTTATTATTACTTCAATATTTTAAAAATATTATATATTTTATTATGTTAGATTTATAAAAAAAGTTAGGTTTAATAAAATTAGCATATATATTGGGTCAATTTGTTGATCTCTATGGCGTATATCAACCATATTTATTAATGTGGTTGTGCTAGTATATATTATAATATAAAAAAATAAGATTATATTAAAGTTAATAATATTATGTTAGTCTAAAATCAAAATATATATATATAACACACATTTTAGACTAATTTATGCTATGTGAACACACACATACCTCTTCAGATGTGTGAAAAATTACAAGGACAAGCATTTCATTTAATGGAAAATTGACATATTATACGACACTCAATATTTTTGAAAAACAATAATTAGGAAAACAACAAAATTTTCCACAATTAGTCTTTTTACTCTGAATCAAAATTCACAGTGCTTATATGAATTTTGAGGGCTTCAATTTGATAAAATAGGAAAAACTTGAAATTTTATCACCACATTTGGCCCAAAAGTGTAATCCATCTTCATGCTTTCATCCATGACTTGATCCCAATATCCCATACATGACTGAATTTTAAAATGATTACAAAGTATATTTTGTAGCAAAACCATGATACTCATAAACAACCACCATGCCCCAAATAGGCATCTGTAATACAATCATTTGACAACAGCAACATAAATGACATAATAGCAGTATGAACATCCTCATCACCAAGAAGAAATATAACATCAAGAAGATAAGAAAATATAGTATTAGTCACTTTAATATCATCATGAGGATAAATATGCAATGTATCCAAGCAATAATAAGCAATATTAGCAGCAACATAAGGTTTTTGCAATAAATAAACTCATCCCCTTGACCTTATGCCATCAAGGTCAGCACACTCTCTCCATGCATCAACAAGACATTGAGTATCATATCAACCATCATACATATCCTCCTCGTCAAGTGCATCAAGATTTATACAACAACGAAGATAATAAGGCACCATCCATAACTTCATCCATGCAATCCAAGCATCATTAATAACACATGACATAGTGAAAACATCACATATATAATACTCGTGACAACAATATGAATTCATCATAGACAACATCATGCGATAAGGAATGCTCAAGATACCATAGTGTCAATAATGAAATATTAGAAGCATAGAATATGATCCCCCTGAACTTGTGCCAACTCTTTCATCATCAATTATGATCACATTATATCCTTCTCAACAACCAACAAAGAGACAAATCAATAGCAATAATAAAATTTTCTAACAACTCATCACTCATTTTGAACCAATACTCTTTCATACATTCCTAAGCAGCATAGGAGCATCATCAACATACTGCATTAAACCAATGTTAGAACCAGAAAGCCAATAATGGATTGGTAGAAACATATGAGAAGCTCCCCATGAATTTGTGCTACTCATTTATCATCATAGAAAAACATACGTGACTATGTCAAGAACCGCATGCATACACGGATGTCCTTCATGATAAACGCGTACATAATATAAAATTTTGCTTTTTCATAGCCACGACTCCCCCTGAACTTGTCATATTTGTTATTGGTTGCAATCACTTCATTATATGCATCATCAGTAACATAAACATAACTAAAATAATAGCAATGAAATCATCATTGAAGTATACATGCATACCTCCCCCTGAGATCATACATTGTTGATTCTGTGGACTTGCTAGTCATTATCTGTTCTCCATGATGCTATGTACCTCACATCTACTTATGTTTTCCTTGTTACAATCATTCATTAAGTATAATAGATTGCAATAGGGGATATCTGCCTTTACTCTGAATATGAAGAAGAGGATTTAGACCTCTTGCTTCTGCCTGGATTCTTATTTAGTACATGTAAATTGTCTGAATTTCTGGATCCTTTTCCTATAGAGTTTCCAATGTCTTCTTCTATAATTTTGCATCCAATTAATGTAAATAAAATTACATGCCCTTTATCAACTATTCTACTTACACTTAGAATTTTATCCTTTAGCGCATCAACCAATAGCACATTAGTTACTTCTATATTTTTAATATCAACGTCAACACTTCCCTTACCTAGTACTTTTGCAGATGTACCATTTCCAAGAATAATCTTACCACTCTTGTTTTTGAGAAAGATTGATTTTCCCTTATTTCCAAACATGTGATGAGAGCATCTATTGTCTATGTACCATTTATCTTCTTCTTCAAACGAGAATAGAGAAAGGCCACACCCTACTTGTTCTTCTTCTTTCTGCTTAGTGTGAGGAGTGTTTGTGGATCCAACAATCTTTTTGTATTTTTGTGTGTTTTGTTGTTTGAATGAATTCATAGATTTTTTCTTGAATTCTTTTGCTTCATGCCCAAACTTGCTACAAGTGTAACATATCACATGATCAGAGAAGGGAGCAAAAGAATCATAATATTGTTGTTTCATATTCCTCCTATTGCAATTAATATCTAAATGTGACCAAACATGTTGTAAGAAAAACAATATCCCTTAAAGAAACATGAATACCTCGGATTTGATGATGTTCTTGTGAATCTGCTTATGCAATTGGATGCAAAATATCCAAATTTATGAAAGATAAAACATTCAACATCATTGTCTAGAGGAGAGAATGAATTTCTATTGTTAGGAGCAAATGATTTCCTTTCAAAATTCACTTTTTTCGGTTGTTGGTATGGTTTACTTCTTCTTTACCTGAAATATCAGAGTTTTCTTTGTTAACCTCAAAATTGCTTGAACAAGCTTGTGAATGGGATTCTCCTTTTGTAGTTTCATGAAATCCAAGACCATATTTAATGGAGGCATATCTTTGACTATTAAGAATATTATCCAATATCTTATAACTATTTTGAAATCTCAATTGCGTATTCTTTTCTGCTAACTTACCTTCTAGAATACTTACATCAACCTCTTTTTCTCCTTTTTGTCTTTTCCAGCTGAGTTATTAACTCAGTGATATCTCCCTTAAGATCATTTTCTTGTTCTTCAAATACTTGAAGTATCTCCTCATGTCGCTTGTTTGATTTTAAAGATTATATTTGAGAGAGATGATTTATGCTTCTAGTCCTTTGCAATAATTGGTTCTTTCTCTAAGCTCCTTGATTTTCTCATCTTCTTCAATTTTTGTTGCCTCTTGTAGATGAGAGATTTTCTTTCCAAGTTCATTTCTCAATGAAGCTATTTCATCCTCTAGTCTCTGACATTCATCTTACATTTTCGTTATATTTCTTTCTCATTCCTTCTTCAATTTTGCTTCCTTATTCCAACTGAGTCTTTAACTTGATGATCTCTTCTTTGTAGATACAATCACTTTATATTAACTTTTGATGATCTATATTCTCATTTGAGATCCTTCTAATATTTGCTTCTAGAGCCATTATTTTTTAATTTGATTTATCTGCATAATGATTATCTTCACTTCTACCCATAAGAGAAATTTCAAATGACTCATTATCATCATCATTGCATTATCAAGGGAATGGGTGATAATTTATACCATGGTCATCACATATACAATTAAAAAAACCAGTACCCGGTGATTCTCAACCGTTATCTTCAATATCTTCCTCATGCCTAATCAACAAAAAACGGGGTGTTCCTAAAGTTGAATGTTTTTTGACATCTTCCAATATAGTTTTTCCTTGATCTGTAATTTCTAAAAGTGCATATGCATCTGATATATCACTTTTTTGTATGCAACCAACTCACAAAATAGAGAAAATATAGATTAATGACTTGAGAAATAGCCTCTTCGAGGGGGAAACCTCCTTTACATTAAATAAATGAACAATCCTTGGACGATACAAATGACAAGACCTGCTTTGTATATATAGGAGTCTAAGGGTCACAATATAATCAAAGCCTACATAACAATAATAATGTAAGGGCACAATAATAACAATAGTGGGCTTCTATGGGGCACAACAATAACAATAAGGGGGCTACACTATTATGATAGGGACTTAACATGCCCCTCTCCTTCAAAAAAGTGTTGTCCTAAATTCTTGAGTAGTTATGGATGCTTCTATATAAAATTCTCATCCTCCCGTGTGGAATCTCAAGCGGATAAGTTCTTCCACTTAACAAGATACTCTAAAATTGATCAACTTCGTAGCCTTCGTGTTCTTTTTTATGTGACTACTTCAGGTTCAAATATGATTTTTCCTACTTTGTCAAGTTTTGGAAAAAATTTTGAACTATAAACTTGTCATCAATAACCTTCTTTAAGCATGAAACATGGAAAATTGGGTGTCCTCGAAAAGATGCACGTAACTCCAATTTGTATGCCATAGTACCAATCTTTTGCAACACCTTGTAAGAACTGTAGTACTTGGGTGATAATTTAGTATCCTTATTAGCTTTCTTGAGCGACATTTGTTTGTATGGTTGTAGTCGTAAAAATACCCAGCCGCCTAAATCAAAACTTCTTTCACTGCGATGTTGATCTGCATGTTGTTTCATTCGATTCTGCGCTAGAGTGAGGTTATCTTTTAAGAGTTGGAGAACTTGTTGGTGATGCTCGATGTGATATTTCATTGCCTAAACCTTATTATTCTCTCTTAAAGATGATGTGATGTATGGTGGAATCCATAAAGTGCCATAAATGGGGTCATTTTTGTTGCAGTGTGGAGGGAAGTGTTATACCACCATTCAGCTAGAGGTAACAACTTGACCCATTGTGTTTTTTTATCAGAAAAAAATAAACAAGGACATCCTTCCAAACATTTGTTCAATATCTCATTTTTCCCATCAGATTGAGGATGATAAGATTAACTATGAGCTAATTGAGTTCCAAGACAAGAAAATAATTTTGTCCAAAAATTTCCAGTGAAAATGGGATCTCTGTCACTTACTGTAATCTTTGGGTTTCCATGAGGCTTTTTAATTGTTTCCATAAATGCAGTAGCAATTGTACTGGCTTTAAAAGGATGAGATAATGGACAAAAGTGAGCATACTTGGTAGTTCTATCAACTACGACCATGATGACACTCTTTCCTTCAAACTTGGGTAAACCTGTGATAAAATCCATTGAGACCTCCTCCCAACGTTGAATTGGAATGACCAAAGGTTGTAACGGACTTGGGGTCTTAATTGTCTCAAATTTTTTTTTTGGAAAACTAAACATTCTTCCACAAAAATTGTAGAAATTTGAATAACTGATATATTATTCACCGAGATTCTCCTAATCACACACTATTTTAACTTCATGCACAATACAAAATCTCTTCTACCATTGATCATCACATGCGGAAATAAAATCAATTGCATGCACACATTAAAACCATAAAAATTCACACATATGAACACAGTATGTAATGGGAAAGCTTAAAGCTGAAAACCCCCAACTATCTATATATTATATATGTCATAGAGATCATGTAACAATCATTATACAAAGCTCCTCACAAGCTCTCAGTATAATCTCCACTTGCTACACACTAATTAGGCCCGATCTTGCAAATCCCATGCACCGATCTTTGCCAGCCTTTAGCCTGCCTCTACTATGCAATCCCTGCTAAAGAATGGCTCTTGATGAGTTCGAATTACCCCAGCCTTTTTCACGCAGTATTTATAGGCATCTCTACTAATTTTTGGATGCAAACCATGCATCACTTATAGTCACAACTAATAGTCATACTTTCCCTTTCACCTATCTCTGCACTGGTCTCCACTGAAACTGTCCATGCACTGGAGTTAACTGATGTATTCTTTAGTTGATTAATGAGTTTATAATTAGTGAATTAATTAATAATTAATTCACACCACTCTCACTAATTGTAGCAATCAGTTAAACTAGATACAAATAGCTCAACTATGTTTAGATTAGTTAAACTGAACACAACTCCATTAACTTCCTCAATCAACTCCACCAAACTCTGTCACATGAGTTCTAACTAAAGTATCCATGCAATAGCTCCACTTAACCCTCGGGAATAGCGTAATTCCTTCTGTCAGCTCCTGTGCCACATCTGTGCACTTAACTGAAGTGCTCCAAGAGAATAAGATAATGTTTATAGTCCAAATATTATTAAGAGCTAATAATATTCGACATATCTATTTTTAGACTGGCAATCTAAAAATAGATTCCGCCTAATATGTCTAAAAATAGAAGTCCATCTATTTTTTCCAACTTGACCAACCATCCACAAATAGCATCCTGCAACTCATAGAATATGATCGACATGTCTAAAAATAGACTTTGCGACAAAAATCACCTATGTGGCCCCCACCTAGTTTTGGTGATCACTTTCAAACTAGGATCAGGAATGATGTTTCAGGATGCCTCCTTCACTTTTTCTTGTTGCAATCTTCAACAAAATTTTGAATATCATATTTAAGGCCATCCAAAAAAAATATTTTTTGACAATGTACTAAGTTTTTTAAAATCCTGAGTGCCCTCCTAAGGGAGAGGTGTGCAACTCCAAAAGAATCTTTTGTTTGAGTTCGGAATTCTTACAAAGATATAAGCGATATTTGTACCATAATGAATAATTTTTCCAACTAAATGTATCAAATGTACTAGGATCTTGCTGCAATTTTTGAATGAGTGTCCACACATCTTCATCATTTTTCATCCATCCCTTGCTTCAGTTATATACTCGGGTTGCAGAACATAAATGGCACAAAGCAATGTTTCCACATCCTCATCCTTTCTTGAGAGTGCATCTGCAACAACATTTTGCTTCCCTATTTTGTATATGATTTCAAAGTAAAACCCAACATCTTTGTGACCCATTTTTGTTGCTCTTTTGAAGATAATATTTTTTCCAAAAAGTATTTAAGAATACCATGATCTATTTTTACCTTGAAGTGTCTTCCCATTAGGTAAGGTCACCAATGCTTTAGTGCATGTAGTATTGCCAACATTTCCTTCTCATAAATAGGTTTGTGTAAATACTTTCCTTTGATTGGATGACTTCCAAAATAAATGGGTCTTCCTTATTGCATTAAAACCACACCAATTCCATTTCTTGAGGCATCACATTCCATAATAAAGGTTTTCATGAAATCTGGCTTAGCTAAGACTGGTGCTTGGCACATTGCCTCTTTAAGATGTTCAAATACCTTAGTTTCTTCTAGAGTCCAATAAACTGCATCTTTCTTCAGTAATGATGTTATAGGTGTCGTTATTCTCCCATACTTCTTAACAAACTTGTGATAATACTATGTCACCCCGAGAAATCCTCGAAGATGCTTTATGGTTGTGGGGATTTTACATTCCTTAATGGCCTTAATTTTTTTAGGGTCTACCTTAACACCCTCATGAGATATAATATGACCAGAATATTCCACCTCTTGTACTCCAAAGAAACATTTGGAGGTTTTCACATATAATTGTTTCTCCTCCAATAGTTTGAGCACCCTGTCAACATGTTGAACATGGTCCTCCTGAGACTTGTTGTAGATTAGTATATCATCAAAAAATACTAACACAAATTTTCTAAGGAAGGGTTTGAAAATGGAATTCATCAAACCTTAAAATGCGGAAGGTGCATTAGTAAGGCCAAAAGGCATGAACAAAAATTCATAATGACCCTCATGAGTTTTAAATTTTGTTTTCAAAATGTCTTCAGTACTCATTCTAATTTGATGCTATCTAGCTTGGTGAAGTAAATTTCTCCATGTAATTCATCTAAAAATTCATCAATGATAGGATGGGAAATTTATCTTTAATAGTGATCTTGTTGAGATCCCTATAATTCAGACACATATGCCATGATACATCTTTCTTGTGCACCAATACTACTGGAGCAAATAAAGAACTTTGACTAGGTTGAATTATACCAGCCTCTAGCATTTCTGTAACCATACTTTCAATCTCACTCTTTTGGGCATAAGGATATCTGTAAGCCCTTATGTTTCGAGGAACACTTCTTGGAATCAAATGAATAGCATGATCATGATCATGAATAGGTGGGAGGCATTTGGGAGTCTCAAACACCTTAGAATGATTGTCTTAGACTTTTTGGAGATCTGTAGAAATATATGGTTTCGAAGTTTGAACCTCTAGTGAGCATAATTGTGCAATTACACCTCATTGTTCTTTCTTCAGAAGATTTTTCATGAAATTAGAGTTGATTATCTTTCCTGGTTTCCCTACGATACCCCGTAATTCAACTTCCTTTCCTTACCAAAAATATTTCAAGAAAAGTTCTTGAAAATTAATATCAATTGTCCCTGAAGATTGTAACCATTGGACTCCTAGTACAACATCAACACCACCCATTGGAATCAAAAGCATTGGACTATTCAATACATATTCTCCCATGGTTAGCTTGATATTATGGCACTTTCCAGAGAAATTTATAGTTCCTCCATTTGCAACCATCACTTGAAACTCTGTTGATAGATATAGGAATCAATTCAATTCCTTGGCTATAATACAATGAATAAAATTATGGGTACTTACCGAATCAATCAACACTATTACCTTTTTCTTCTTGATATATCCTTCTATCTTGAGATTTTGAGGAGTGGTAATTCCTTTCAATGCATTACAAGATATGGTCGGATTCATTTCTATTTCTCTGGGGTTGGTTCCTGGTGTATATCATCCTCTTTTGATGTTTCTTGTTCCTTTTCGTCCTCCTCTTCACAACCTATGTAAAAAAAATTCTTCTTAGTGCACTTATGAACTTTGGTGTATTTTATGTCACAACTTTAAAAAAACCCTTTTTTCCCTCTAATTTTTGTGGTGTCAACCTTGTAGGTTGTGGAAGGCTAGGAGCAAAAACACTTTCATCTTTATAGTTTTGGGTGGTAGACTTCCTTGTTGCAATCATTTTGCTTTCAAATTTTCTTTGCCACCCTGAATGCCTTCTCAAATGAATCAGGTTCCCAAAGGTGAACCTCATGTTGGATGTTATCCTTTAAATTCCCCATGAAGACATCAATCCTATGCTCCTCAGGAATATCAGTTACCCTGATATTCACAATTTTTGGAATTCCTCAATGTGTTATGCCATTGAACCCTTTTGTTTGAGATTTATCAATTGGCTAAAGAAGGTGTTGCTCTTTGTATCCTCTTAATGTGCTACCATTTCCTACGTAAAAATTGACCAAGTAACAATAAATTTACTAGAACAAATCCATTGATACCATACAAATTGATCAGGTTCTAAATATAAAGTTGCAATGCATACCTTGTGTGAGTGTTGCACATCATGAAGATCAAAATATTGGTCCATTTATAGTATCCATGTTACCATATCCTTACCATCAAACTTCCTCATATCGATTTTTGGATGTGGTGGTTATTAAACCCAACATTGGAGTTTCTAAAATCAAAATTCATATTATTTTTGTCCTCATCATGATTTTCATGGATTACCTTGTCATCACCGGGAAGCCTTTCCTACAACAAATTTGTCAAACCGTCATTCAAACATTCCATGTATGCTTTCAAACAATCCATATTAGCTTCCATTCCATCCTTCAAACCATCAATCTTAGCTTCCATGTCCGCTTTTAAACCATCTATGTCATCTTTGGTTTCTCTTTGTGAGAAAGAAATTTGTTGCACTTGGTACCGCAATTTTGATATATCATGTTGCAATTCTTCCTCTTCATGTGTCATAGTAGAGTTTTAAGGGATTAATGGGTGTGGAATTATTTTGTTTGGGGGGCATTTTAGAACCCAATACTAATATCTATGCTTCAATATGCCCTTGGAATCACTTTAAACTACTTTTTCAAACAAAATTTATGTGATTTTAAAAAACATACACACCTTTCTCTTTCTTTTAGGAGCTCGATATTGCAACGGTTGTAACTCTAAAATTTCAAATCTTCAAGGTCTGAATTTCAGCCCTGTTGTATCCCTATGAATCTTATTTCCAATGACACAAGTCCAACCAATATTGGATTATTCAATATAGATTTATGCCAAATCTCCCATGATGACTTGATTATGGACTAGTTCAGTAGAGAGAATTTGTATGGGCTGCCACATGTCACTGTTTCAACATTCGACCCTAAAATTGATATAGGAAAAACTGCATTCCATGCACTTTCGGCCAATTTTTACAGAATTCAAATATGGTTCCTGAAATGAAATTTATGACAATTTTCCCTAAGTCACATGTTTGCGATGAAATTTTGGAGCCTGCAAAAACCCTAACTTCCTCTGATCATATCTCCGAAAATATAGCGAACCAAAATCTGAAATTTGTAGAAAAAATGTTATAGTGAAAATTCCAAGATTACATGTTTGAAGAAGCGAAACCCTAGAAACCAAAGCTCTGATACCAAATGTTATGCAACCAACTCACAAAATAGAAAAAAGATAGATCAACGGCTTGAGAAATAGCCTCTTCAAGGGGGAAACCTCCTTTACATTACATAAATGAACAATTATTGGATGATACAAATGACAAGACTTCCTTTGTATATTTAGGAGTCTAAGGGGTAACAATATAATCAGAGTTTGCATAACAATAATAATGTAAGAGTGCAACAATAACAATAGTGGACTTCTATGGGGCACAAAAATAACAATATGGGGGCTACATGGGCACAACAATAACAATAAGGGGGCTACATTAGTAATATAGGGACCTAACACTTTCACTGCCACAATTTTCCTAAACTAACTTCTTCCTTGAGTTGTCTTCTTCTTTTGATTCTTTCCTATTGTCCCCGATCCACTCTCAAGTGGTTAATCTTCTACTAGAGCGACTTGCTCTGATACCAACTATTAATAAAAAAATTGTGTGTGTGGGCGCGGGGGGGGGGGGGGGGGTGGTGAATCAGTATTTTTATCTCATTTTACCTTCAATTTTAAATTCAGAATTATGCACGCTATTGTTATTCAAACAACCCACGTGTGTACATGCGTTTAGTGAATTAAAACCACATATATCTAGATTACTAATTTTTCATAGTTTCCATCAAATGTTTAACTTGACCATTGCATTATTAATTCATTAGTCATTCATTATTCATTAATCATGAGCAATAAAGAGAAATCACAACACATAAGCAACACATGAGGACATCGAGATTTTAGGTGGAAACCCAATGTGGGAGAAAACCATCGTTGTTGTCGTCTATGTCTTGTTCTCTTATTATCATGAAAAATAATTCATTACATCATGGTCGTACTTTGGCACGGAATCTTGCCAGCACGCAAGCACCCACCTGCAAAAGGCTACAACCTCCACTCATTCTCCAGCACCAATTGGAAGGGAGCTACAACCCCCTAATTTCACTTACTGGCTCCTACCAGAAGGGAACTCCTACCCCCTCACTGAAGATTACAACCCTTAACACTACCATGGACCACAGTTCATAATATTTCATATTGGATCCACCTGTCTCAAACTATTAAAATGTGCAAACCACCTTTCATCATATTTTGAAACTGGACCCACACCCAACATTATGCTTAATACTAATATACCAAATTGAATATTGAATCAAATTCTAAATACCAATACGGATGCATTGAATACCAATATTGAATCACTGAATATCAATATGAAACATTGCAACCAAATCAAACAAATCAAATCAATGCACAACCAAAGATATACAAATCCACAACAAAGGCAAATTATCCCGACCAAGACATCATTGATAAACAGTAGAAAATAACACATAATTCATCAATGGTCATCACCAAACAATAATTACAAACCCTATAATATATACATGATTGTAGTAAATAAAACTTGTGTATATACACATTTATCATGCATGGAACCTGCGTACATATTTCAATTCACCTAAAACTTCTTTACCAAGACATTATGTTTAATTTGATCACATCTATAAGTATCATACTCATCATTCAACATTAAATCAACTAACAACCATCCAGTTCAAGCATCAATATAAAGGAAAATTATCTCAAAATATGTATGTGCCTATTGTAAAGCATATTCGTGTATGTACGCGACTATCCAAAATAAAACCTGCGTACAAATATTAAATTATTGAATCAAATCTTCGCTACAAATCATAACACATGTCAAACCCATATCTTTGCACGCATCTTGTCAAAAGCTACAGATCTCAACAAATATATATTCAGATCATAGTTCCACCATAATCACAGATCCTGCATTGTTAGCCACTTAAACAAACAAATCAATCAAGCATATATTCAATACATCTTTGGATCTTTCAGATTTGAGCCTTCTCCTTGCTCCCTAGTGCACACTTGTTCCAAATCAGATCACACAAGAATAAGCCATTGCATTGCACACATAGCTCCTTGATCTCCTTCTCCTTATATAACCTTTTTCCTTGGCAATACCACAGGCAAATCCCTTAGTAATGTTGTTGGCATTAGTTTGACAAAATCAAATAAATGTTGTCGGCACAATATATGGGCGATTACCATGGTAATAACTTCTGGTTTTCTATTTTCCATGGTATGGATTATGTACGCGAATTTAATTCACAAAACCTACGTATGTATGCAACTCTTCTTCATAGGGGTCATGTATACTTTTCAAACTTCACAATTTCCATGTATTCTGTAACTAAGTTGTCAATTCTCTTCCATATCCTCAGTAATATTTATTTGTACCATCAAACATGTCATCTACCAAGTTGACATTAAGAACATATTTGTGAAACAGGTTGCCATCAAGGACAACATATGAGCCATAATGCCAATAAAGGCATTAAACATGGTATTTTCTTTAGCTACGGAGTACAACCTAAAATAGCTACAAGGTTATGGGAACTCTAATAAGATTATGTATAGATGTCTCAATGCACTCTTCAATCTCGAAATATCATTTCAAAAAAAGTATTTTTAAATCCCTCCTCTAAAAAAAATACTCTTTCTTTGACAACATTTCCTTCACCGTTACTTAAAAAAAAAAAAACAATAAGTAAATAAATAAGTTAATAAAAGTTGTAATATCACTTAAAAAAATCCCAAAAATGAAAAAAAAATGACAAGCCATATAGTATAATCCACTTCCTCTCTTTATTATAATGATTTTCTTACTTCTTAAAATGTCTCTATAAATAAAATAAATAATTAAATTTAAACTAAGTTAATTTTCTTACCTTTAAAAGTCTTTTAAAATAAATAAATAATTGCAATACAAATTAATATTTTTAAATTTGTAATTTAACATTTTTATTTAAAAAAAATATTAAAAATTATAATCTTGGTAAAAAACTATCTTAAATACTTAAACAATAACATTAAGAAAAAACAAAAAAATTTACTACATATAAGTACAACAACCATCATTAAAAAATGAGTATATCCTCTATATTAAAGTTAAATTAATTTAACAACCCACATTTAAAATTATAATATCCTTTACAATTGAGTTCAACAAACCTTATTTTTTTAATGAGGACATTGCACATAAAAACATAAACAGTTGGGGTGCGTGAATGAATAATGAGTACATCGCATATAAAAACATTAACATTGGGTGGGTGAATGAATGATTGATGAATATTTGAATTGGAAAAATGACCAACTGATTTATATATTCCCAAACATAAAGGAAAGTAGATACGATTTTATCCAAAATCCAAGAAATCTGACTATTAGCAGAGTTACAAAAAACTAATATTAAGTTTTTTTTTTCAACGGAAGAAATTTCAAAAGGTTTTTTTTTTTAAATTGAAAAAATTACATTAATTTAATTTTTTTTTTTTTTTTTTTTTTTAAATTGAAGAAATCACATTAAAAAGATTTTTTTTCATCTGAAAAAATCACACCTAAAAAAAATTTGACTAATAATAAATTAGCAAAAAAGTAATACGTACATGCCAAACTAAAATTAGGTTTTTTTTCAACTGAAAAAATTACATGTACTTGCCAAACTAACATTAGGTTTATTTTAAACTGAAGAAATCACATCCAGAAGAAATCTGTCTATTAATAAATTAGCAAAAATGAACATGTACATGGCAAACTAATAGTAGATTTTTTTCCAAATGAAGAAATCACATCTGAAACAGTTTTCACATGTACATAATTTTACCTAAAATTAAACCACGAAACTTGTAAAAACTCAACTTCACCACCTAACCATTAAATCATAATTACTATCCCACGATCAGAACTTTCCCTCTCCCACGATCGGAAGCATGAAAGCTCTGCAGTCCAAAAATCCTGCCGCTGCACTGCCCCCGACTCTTCCCGGGAAACCCTGACAGCTATTCTGCGTTTGTGAAAAATGAAAATTTGCACCAGTAAACATCACAGATATATACAGCTGGATCGTTGATTGATATCTTTGGACGTGCTCGATTAATGAATAATTTAGGGTATAATCTATTCCGTAAACAAAGGATCAATGGGGGAAGGGGTGGGCTTTGTGTAATGGATCAAGCCTCTGAGATTCATTGGAGAAACGAAGGAAGAATCCCCGCCCAAAACCTCCTCTGCAATCATCCACTGTACTCTCTCGGTTGGATGAAATCTGTCCCAGTAAACATATTCCCGCGGATCCTTGCAGATTGAGCACCCTGGATCCAACCCACAACCCACTCGGCCATTGTATGGACCATCTCCACAGCACGCCGAAACAGTCTCACTAAAACCTGCATACCCATTCATATATCATCAGTTTATCTGTAAAAAAAAAGAGTTTCAGAGAACATAATTTGGGGGAAATTTATTTGAGTTGTTTTTGTGATATTTTTTGGAAATTTGTCTAGTGGTTTTCTCTCATCTATTTTCTCTAAAATTTAACAGAAATTTATTGAAATCACAAATTTGATAGATAATCCTATACAATCGAAGTTTTTTCAAACTATTGAATTGATCTACATAGTTAAAAAAAACCAGTTTAAATAACATAAATTAATATTTCATCTCAAACTTTTTCGCCAAATTCCACAAAATCCAAAAACTCACACTAAAAACAACTTCAAATTTAATTCCCTGATATTATTTCTGATTTCACAATTACCTAATGCCTTTCCATTGTCAAGTATGTTGAGGATGAAATCGTAATTATTCACATAGATGAAAACTCCACCCTCAAGATTTTTGTTGAGATCAAAAACAATTTTCTGCAGTCCAGAATTGAAATGCAGAAACAATGCATTGACAATCTGATTGCATTCCCCTTTCCACCTGCTCAGCCCTAAAAATCTCATCCCAGGACTGCATCCCAGCGGTGAAATGCCAAACACAACGAATTTCCTGCCCCCAGTCTGGTACAGCCTCTGTAATAGAAACAATCACAAACATCCAGATAGATTTGTCACTAAAACATCAATATCAACATTTGCTATTAAATTGTGCAGGAGAAAGGGTTAGTTCAATCAATATTGTTAGACACAGCTGGTTGTTAGCATCAATATCAACATTAGAGTTTAATCATTGTTGTTGGACACAGTTAGATGACATGAAGTGTCACAATGGGATGTATGAGGTGTTCACACCAGTGGAAACAATGAAAATTTTGAATTGAAATCAATTAAAAGGAAGGAAATTTTTGAGGTGAAATCAATAAAAGATATGAGATATGGTTTTATACAGTTGGATGGCATGGGATGTCACAGTTGGATGTCATGAGGTGTCCGCACTGCTGGAAGCAATGAAATTTTTGAGGTGAAACTAATCAAAGATATGAGATGCTGTTTTATGAGGTGATTTTTTGGTTTTTTCAATGAGAGTAAAATGAATTTTCGGTGATATTTTTTAATATTCAAATGGATTTAGTTTTTTAAAATTTTTAAGGTGAAATTATAGCTATAGTCTAACTAGACTGTTTTTTTTGCCTTGAAAATCATTGAAATTCAGGTAAGATTTTAAGAAAATCTTGCAAGGATTTTTGTAAATCTAAGTTATAGCTATTAAACTTCAATATTTTGAGTGTTCTAGAAGTTTTTGGTGGTGCTGAATCCATTTCCACCATCAAAAACATGATTCAAACACTGCAATAGCAAGATTTCTTAAAAAAAAATTGCCCTGATTCCAGCCACTTTTGGCAGTCCGGCAATTCCTCCACCTGAATAAACAACTCCTAAATTTTATGTGGTTTTTAGAAGATTTCTATTTTTTAATATGATTATATGATTTAAAGTAAAATTATATGTGAATTGGAGATAATTTTCTGTTTTTTTATGAGATTATATGATATTTGGTGAGATATTAATGTTATATCATTTAAATTATATTTTTGAATACAAAAATAAATTCAATGTCTACAAAATTCAGCAATTTCAATTACAATTTTTTCAATTTCTAAGATAATAAATCTCATAGCCTGATCAAATTCTAGAATAAGAAGTACTAATATACTTATAAATTTATTAAAAATGCCATCCATTAATATGTCTTAGATTTCACATAAAATCTCCCAAAAAATCTGTACTGATACTTCCCAGCAAATAGTTTTCATAAACAGGCACTGCACTTATACTTACCAGCAAATAGTTTTCGTAAGCTTTTAATAGTGACTCCACAAACAGTTGAGGGCCAACGGTCGCCTGCAGAGACTCGTTCACCATGTAATTGCCCGCAATATCGTTGGCTCCAACGTTGATAGCAAGAACAGCATTAGACAGAAAATATTTTGCGGAATAACCAGAATCATTCCGCAGCATATGAAAGAAATTTCTGAACTCATTCACTTGGCGCTCAAAGGGAATAACGTTCTGAAGAACAGATTATCAAGACTTCAAATAATCAGAAAAGATCATCCTAAACAGGCAACAAAAGGCATATACTGCTATCTTTAAAGAAAGCCCCATGTCAAAATGAATGAATTGTTACCAGGTGTTGAAGAGTGGATTCAAGCAAACCACTTCCAGCAGAAGCAAAATTAGCACCATGAGAGATATCCAAGTACACCTTAGGTTGGAACCAGGGAGCAGGAAAGGGTAACCCTAAACCAGATGCTGTGAATCCAAGATCATAATATTAATTTCAGAGCCCAAGATCATAATATTAATTTCAGAGCGAAGGACTCTGTGAGAAGAGTAATTTTGTTCTGTCTTCAGAGTGGACGGCTCTGTGAGAAGAGTAATTTTGTGCTTCCATTTCCGGATTACTTACATTGAAAATTTTTGTGGTCAAATTGCCCATAAAAACTTAGATGTGAATAATTCAGAAATGGCAAAACAAAATTTATATATGAGAAAACATAAAATATACAGGTAGCCATGTCAGTGCCAGTATATATTTCTAGGCTATCTCTTTTCTTTAACAAAAATACCAGATAACGAAGAAGCAACCAAAATCTTGATCATGGAACTCACCTATGAAATCGAAAAGTGTTCGGCCATCGGAGAATCGACCAGTGGGTTTCTGGAAGAAAGATTGGCCATACGGAGCAAAGTCTGCACGGGCCTCGATACTTGCATTCACAAAATTATTATTCCCAGCATCTGCTAATGAGTCTCCAAACACAAACAGAGCAGAGGCCCCGGGATGGAGATCACTGTAAGGATCATACCAGTCTCTGGAAGATTGAAGGCCTGCTTTCAAAATCAAAGCCGCCACACAGAAGATCAAAATCTTGATGAATCTCCCTCCATCCAAAGCCATTATTCACAGAGAGGACGGACTTACTGATGAGATTGATTGAATCTTGATTTCTTCTTTTTCTTGTGTGTTGAGGCCCAGTTCTTTCTTTGAAAGATGCCAACAACTACTGATCGCCATTTTTGACTAGAAAGGCCGAGGGGAATTGAAAGTCTGCATCAATCTTTCCTTTTTAAACACAGTTAAATGCAAATTCTCTATACTGCTTTTAGTTTTCACTGCGATGAAAGACAGAATGGCAAAGCAGTGCACCAAATTTTTCTACTCTGTCAAACAACAACAGAGTCAATGTCGTGGCGTACACGTTTTTGACTTCAATGCCAACGGTTTTTTCATTTTAATCCTTTCGTATTATGTGGCGGATAAGTCTGGCGACAACTGGGGACGTTCTAGAACCTCAATAAAGTGAACATCGTTTATATCATAACGACAAAATCAAGCAGGTGAACATTACTATATCATAAATAAATAAATCATAATATTTAAAATAAATAAATAAAAAATTATAATTAAAAAATAAATAAATAAATAAATAAAAATAAAAATCAATGAAGTTCAATAAAGTGAACATCGTTTATATCATAACGACAAAATCAAGCAGGTGAACATTACTATATCATAAATAAATAAATCATAATATTTAAAATAAATAAAAAAATTATAAAATAAAAATAAAAATCAATGATAGTCTGTTCTAAATTATTATCATTATTTCATAATAATAAAGAAAATTTAGGAGGATAAATATAGGTTATCTTTAGCTAATATCATTGTCACTATCTCATACACCAAATTGGTGTATGAAGTTTAGTAAGGCATACATATTCAGCGTACATACTCTACCTCTTATGGTTTTGAACCTGCGACCTCTTAAGAGGAAACACAAGCTCTTAACCATTAGGCTCACTCAAGAATGCAAAATTAACAATTCATGTAAAACAAGTGTTGCAGGGTAGCTTAGTGTCTACCACTTAAGTTAGAAATTATGTTCTACTAAAAATTACATAAAACATTAAATTTACACCAGTGACATTGGTTAATAAGCAAATCAATATCTACACATTTACAATTTTACTCTTACATAAATAACAATGAATACTAACTCCTGCTAAGTATATTTATTTACATCTTATTTCTATCTTTTTTTAAGCTTACTTAAATCATGTGGGAAGTAATTCAAGTATATTAATTTACATCTTATTTCTATATTTTTTTGTTGCAAAAGCTTGCTTAAATTATGTGGGAAGTAATTCATGGTAAATATATTATTTACAAAAGTGCGAACTATTATTTACATGAGTGCGAACTATTTTGAAATATTTTAATTTTGGATGGTTTTCTTGCAAAATTAAAGAATAAAAAGTAGTACCCAAATATTTAATTAAAAACCATGCATGAATATCACACCAACATTATTTTAATTTTGGATGGTTTTCTTGCAAAGTTAAAGAATAAAAATTAGTACACATACTTAATTAAAAACCATGCATGAATATCACAAAAACATTAAGAAATTATGTGATAAAATATGTTAGGAAGTTATTCATGACGTTATTTTGTGTAAAGGCTACACTAAAACCTTCAAGTTAGGGTCCAATCAAATATTTGAAAAATAGTTTTTTAATAATATTGAAGAAATATTTATTTTTCAAAGTTAAACATTATAAATTGCATTGGTCAATGTTAAAAGTAATAGTTGCCCATGGGAAAATCAATTGCTAGGCTCCTTCATAGGTAGGGACTAATAAGGTCAATGTTATGTGACAAAATGCAGTTGTGTCATCAAATATGGATTTGGGATTTGAACAAATATCCAGTGTAGAACTTAAATGAATTGTTAAATAGTTTAAATAGTTATGCAAACCAATAACAATGTGTGTTTGGAAACATAAACTATGTGTAGTCCACTACTAAGGTAATATATTTATAATATATCAAATGTATTACAAACTTGTTTACCTATTAAGTATTGCACAGAAATTTGTTTCACATATTGAACTTTGAATTTCTTTTATTTTGTATTTTACAGTTGGTTGTACTTTACACTTCTATGATACTTATAATACACACATCAATATAAGTATTTCCTCTTGTTTCATTTACATTATATTTTAACAAACAAAATCTTCATAACTATCATATCTTAACTATTTTAATAAAATTGAGTAAAATCAAATAAATTATACATATGTATTCCATACATTATAAAATTAAATCAATTATAACCTTGATAAGTGTGTCTATTTTGGAATAGGATTTCCATAATTTAAATTTAATTATTAATAAGTAATAGATAGATGGTAGGTATTTAAAGGTATTTAACATTTATAAAATGAGTTATAGTTTTTTGGGCATATGGTATTGGTAACCCATGGTATTATAACAAATCTTATTTACAAATTAAAATCTCCATGGTTAAGAATGTAATGTAGAGATGTTGTAATGTAATGTTTAACATCTTGACTACGTCAAATTACATAAAAATAAAAATAAAAATGTAATGTTCAACATTTTGACTAAGTCAAATTACATAAAAATAAAAATATTAATGCTATGTAATGTAAACATTTTAACTTAGTCAAAATAAAATAAAAATGTAAACATCAAAATAAAAATAACCTTATAAAAATAAAATAATAATAAAAGTAAAAATGGTGAATGGTATTGAGAATCCATTGTATTGGTCTACGCTATTTGGAATATATTCTATTTAAAGGGGGAGTTAAACCACCCTAAATCCATCTTAATTCTAGATCTACCAAGAGTGGAGAGGGAACACCAGATCAACCAAGCCCGCAGAGGGATCAAATCTCTTTATATGCAAACATCTTTTAGAGCAAAAAGAACTTTGATCCCTCTGGCCCCTTGGGAAATCTGGAGTTAAGATGGATCTAGGCTAGTTTAGTTAAAGCGAGGGTTTAAGATTTGTTTAGCAACTTGATATTATGATGGGATAATTGTTTTGATGCTTATTATAAATTGACGCCCATAGTCATTTATAATGGTAGTTAAAGCGAGGGTTTAAGATTTGTTTCAAAAGTAGTTATGCATTTTTTACTTTTTCAATTTGTTCTAAAAAATATTATAAAAATAAATAAAAATAAAATATGTATAGAATATTTTAACTGTGAAATGAATTATGGTTTTTTGGGCATGTGGTATTGATAAGCTAAGGTATTGGTCCATAATAGTGTAACAAATTCTATTTATAGGTTAAAATTCTCTTAGTAAAATTAGGGTGAATCTCCAAGGTAAAAAATAAATATTGTATGTTTTTTTAATGTATTAATTATATATTAATTATTTTTATAATAAATATTAATAATAATAATTTTAAAATGAAATTATAATTCAGTTTATTTTTATGATTTCTTTTAATTTTGATAGTGTGAGATGTATCATGAGATAAAATTTTTGATGTCTATTATGAATTGATGCATATGTGTGTTTACCATCTATTTCCATAAATTTGAAAACGTGTTATAATAAATTTATCATTTTTCTAGAAGTAAAAAATTTAAGTATATTTAATGAAATAAACACAAACATTTTGAATTAAAAATATATATATTTTATTTATATATAGTAAATTTTTATAACTATTATATATATAATGTTATAGGTTATTATTCTTAGTTGAGATTCCCCCAAGTGTAGTTGTGGTTGACAAATATGTTTTGGACAAAGAACTCAATTTGTAAACTAATGGGTTTTGGGCGATATAAAGAGGATAGATTCACACTTATTTGGGTTAGGATGGTAACCAAAAAAAAATTGCCCCAAAATAATTAACTCATTTTCACTTCCAAATTTAATGCAGTAAAATGGGTTTTGGCGATATAAAGAGGATAATTTCACACTTTGGTAGCTAATTTGGATTACTAGAGAGCAGTTTCCAGCGAAGGTTTCCACTCCTGCAATAGGCCTTGACTCGCTCTCAAGCTTGATTGGCTCACATATCCTATCACCTGGTCTCATCATCTACCTAAATAACATGGGTTTATTTTTTATCAAAGATTTAGCAAATTCAGCCCTATCAACTCCTTTCTATACTCATTAGAAAGAGGAGCTACAGTTTCAACTTTCAGAGGTGTTGTTACCAAATTGGCAGAATTACATAACCAATCTAAAACTGCCCGGGATAGTACTCATTCCAAAAGTAGACAAGCTTATTTGGTTCAGTGGTTTGTAGCAGGGGAGGGTTATTATCAAAGAAGCATACAATTTAATCCCCGGGCCCACGAGACAGATCTCGGTTCACTCTTGGCTTGTGAGGGCTTGGAAATGGAAGTTTCCCTTGACATTGAAATGCTTCTCCTAGCTTGTTGCACGTAACCACATTATCACATGGGAAATTTTATGTAAGAAGGGTTTCTAGGGTTTGGGTCGATCTAGTAATTACCTTTCATTTGGAGAGGACATACTTGACCTCTTCATTCTCTTCCCCTTTGCCTCTTTTGTTTGGAATGGGGTCCTCTACATGATGAGATACCTCGTTGCCTGGGAAGGTTCGAACATTATCAATTGTCTTGGTAGGTGGGATATGGAACATAAATCTCATCGTACACTACCCTTCTTCATCATTTGGGGCATCTGGAAGTCTAGAAATGCTTTCATATTTGACCATGTTCTGTGGAACATTTGGAGGACCTGTTGTAGTGTCCTCTCTTATTACTCTGAATTTTTGGTTCTCTTTCCCTCCATCGATTCTCTTCACCCTCCTCATAGAGACTTCTAGTCATCTTATCCTGTAGAATTTTTCGACGGTGCATCCTCTTTTAACTCCCGTGGATTTGGAATGGCCATTCATATCAGCCCTAACCTATTTTGTACATTTTACTAGCATTGTGGTTTGCATTAGAGAACTTTTGAGGTCTCAAATGGGCGACCTAAGAAAAATTTACAACCAAAATAAACTTTATAAGAACCAATAGGATTCAAGATGATGATGTCAACCATGGGGGATGATTTTCCATTTTAGGGGTAAAAAAGTAAAAAGATTAAAAATTAAATAATAAAACTACTTTTTCAACTTATATTTTCAACTTTTCTCCCTAAGGTTTTACTCAAAATTCGAGTTGGAGTACTCGTTGGATGAAAAATTTGATTCCTCATCCAAGGAGTACCCATGTTGCATATTTTCTATGGACCCTGCTACACGGAAAATGATAAATACATGAAAAACGTGATTGTAATCACATTTTTCATGTGTTTCTCATTTTTCGTGTAGTAGAGTCCATAGAAAGTATGCAACATGGGTACTCCTTGCATGGGGAATCAAATTATGCATCCAACAAGTATTCTTGCTCGAAATTTAAGTAAACCCAGAGGGATATAAGTTGAAAATACGAGTTGAAAATTTAGCTTTTTCCCTTTTCCCTCTAAAATTTGATAATGTAATCTAATCTTATTTTATTATTTCCAATATTATTTTATAATTTCCTTAGGAGGCCCACTTTAGACCTCAAAATTCCCCTAATGGGATTTAATACTCAATTCGAATTTCTGGCACTTTGGGAGGTCCTCAATTGTGCCCTGTAGCTTGAAATTCGATCTCTCTCTGTCTTTGGCAACCCTAAATCTATTGTTGACTGGGCTAACCACAGGGGTTCCCTAAATTCTCCTGCTCTTTAGACTTGGAAATTTCGAATCAGAGATCTGCCAGTGGTTTTTCTTCATCTCCCCATTTTGCATATCTATCGATCTCAAAAAAGTGAAGCAGATCAACAAATCGGAAGTGGTATGGTCCAGATATTATGAAGAAACGGCCAAGGAACTGCAAATAAGTCACGCAGAAGTCATGATGGAAGCAACAACAATGTTTTCAGTTAGATTGCAATTTTGTAAAAAAAAATTAAAACACTACAAACATGTGGACTCTTTCTATAGGCTCTGGATAGACGACGAAAGTGCCTAGAGCACCTTCCCCTTATAAACACCTTCGGTGTAATTACCATTCATTTAGTGCATTTTTCTTCATATTCTCCCAACCTTTTTATTTATAAATTTTACATGTTTTAATATTTTCATATGTGTAATTTCAACTTATAAGTGAAAGAATAATTTAAAGGTTTAAAGTTAAAGGGCTTTCTTGAGATTTCTAAACTTTAGTATGTATATCTTTGAAATATATCTAATATAGCTTGAGTGGGCCTAAATACAACTTGAGTGGGCCTAATGGTTAAGAGCATGTGTTTCCTCCTAAGAGGTCACAGGTTCAAAACAAGAGGGGGGTAGAGTATGTATGTCTTCATAGACTTAGCAGTCAAATCATTGCGTAGAGGTGGGTCCCTTGTTCCACAAATAAGGGGATCTCATACACCAATTTGGTGTTTGGTGGGTCCCTTGGCCCATAAACAAGGGGGTCTCATACACCAATTTGGTGTTTGGCTTGGTCGTGATCTTAAAATTGGATAATCATAATAATAATAATAATTTGTAAATAAATTAAAGTTTGATATTGAAACATTGAATATATTGTATATTTGAGTTTATTTATAAGAAGGAAACTATAAAATGTGGTATTCATATATGTTTAGGCAAAGGAAATCTTTTCAAAAAGATGGAAAGCTCTCTTTAGGGTGGAAGGAAACAATAAAATGTGTTATTCTTGTGTGTAGACAAAAGAAATATTTCAAAAATATGGTAAGGCCCTACTTAAGGTGGAAGCAAGAATTTCTTGTATCACAGAAGCATTCCAAGATCCTACCATTGGAATCTACATGTCTTGAACTTGAAGCTCTAGAAAAAGCGAAAATATGAGAATGTTGGTCTGAAAGAAGGGCAAGTGGATAATGAAAAGTAGGGGTACATGGCTCTTGGATGGAGATGATAACACAAAGTTATTCCACAAATATATTATGGGACAAAACTTAGTCAACACCATATGGAATGTAAGAGATATTGATGTATTAGACATCACATGTTTTGACTTTATTATGCATCGAGCAATCAAACACTAAAAGGTATTGTACTCAGAGCCTCTAAGGGAGAATATATAATAAATTCTTACTTCCTCCTTATTTGATGGATTTATGATGGAAGGAAAATACTTAGATGTAATCTAACTAGTCACAAAAGAGGAGCTCCATAATTTCTCTTATCCTTTCAATTAGGGAAATATCCCATGCCAAATGGTTGGAAAGAAAATTTATATATGGGTTTTTGGAACATCATGGTCGAGGAACGGTTAGTATTTGTGGAGGAATCTCATTGTACAAGTAAAATTCATCCTACATTTGACTCAACCTATATTGAAAATAATCCAAACGAGACAAACCCATCAAGTTTTGACCACTACCATCCCCATATCTATATGCAACTGTGTTTACAAATTAATCCTAAAATCATTTCTAGAATATTAAATCCTATCCTCTCAAAGGATACATCCTAGGACCAATTTGGCTTCCTTGACCAAAGGATTTCATGATGCCATTGGAGTGGCAAAAACTTTGCACTCCATCAAAATCAAATCCTAATCAGTCTTCATGCTCAAGATCAACCTCTCAAAATCCTTCAATAAGGTAAATTAGCTACCACTTAGATTAATTCTCACTCAAATTGGTCTCTCAAGGGTGCTCATTAACTAGATTGAAACCTACCTCCAATCTATCTCATTTCCCATTCTTATTAATAGGTCAAACTCCTCTTTTTTTCTCTCTAGTAGAGATCTTTGTTGAGTGAGCCTTATTTCCCCCTTTATTTTTCCATTATTGTTGAATTCATTAAATAGCATATTAACCATGAAAGACTCAATGACAATTCAAAAGGGGTTAATCTAGTTGGAAACCTTCCCATATCCAAAATATTGTTTGTGTATGACATACTAATATTTGGAATTCTCACAATCTAGGAGGCCAAATGCTTGGACCACATACTAAAATTCTTCTACTCTTATACTAGATTGGAATTCAATCTTGCGAAATCCTCCATCATCCTCTTCCTGTTCCTTTTTCCATATAATTGATTATATTTAAATTTATTCCCTTGTTCATTGCTCCTACTAATGACTGTTTCAAGTACCTAGGCTTCATAAAGAAGTCAAATGATTATCACATTCACGATTGTTGATGACTATACAACATGATCAAAAAAATAATTGGAAATTGGTATCGTATATAGATCTCAATGGAAAGCCATTTGGTGCTCATAAAAATTGGCATAGAAGCCACGACATTTTATTGGATGGCCCAACTTACACTCCAAATTCAATGCTAAATGAAATCAAGAATTTGTGTCTACACTATTTATTGTCAGGAAATAAAGAAGAGAAAAGCTCTCCCTTGGTTAAATGGGACCAAAATGTGCAAGGGGTGGGGAATTAAGGATCTTCATCTATTTTATAGGGCCTTAGATATAAAGGGCATCCAATGCCTTATCTATTAGAGTGGACTATGGAAAAACCATATTTACCAACAACACATTAGTCCAAAGCACATCTCTAAATGGATATAGTCCAAACCCAAATTTGATGTGAGAGGCTTTATGTTTGGGAAGGATATAGTAATGATTTTCGACATCATTGACCAACACTTGGCTTGGAATCCTAGGGATGGATTTAGTATCCTCCTAGGTATAAATTCAATTGTCAAGAATTTAGAGAGAGATTGTCTCTCAAAATAACCCTCCACATACTTAAACAACAACAACCTCAACTATCTTGCAGATGTTTATGATCACCAGAACAAGGGATGATGGACATTCAAATGGAATTCAATTGATTCCATTTGCTTGAAAGGGATCCATTCTTTTATCATGGTCTATATACAAGGATTTCTTCCTAATGTAATAACACTCTCAAATGAATAAGACATACTAACTTGGGAAAATAATATAAAAGAAGGCTCTTATGAAGTGAAGTTGGGATATCAATCTATCACCATCTAGGTAGACCATGTAGATATCCCATGGTGGTGGAGAGGTATTTATGCCACCTAAATATAAAAAAATTGTACTTATGGCTTTGCATAATAAAATTCTAAAATGGGTTAATCTTATAAAAAGAAGAAAGAAAGGGCCTAGAATGTGATACCTCTATTGCAAGAAATAAGAAATAATCCTTCAACTATATAAATGATGCTTTTAATACCACTAGATAATTGGGAATATTCTCATTATGGAGTGACCAATCCGTAGGAGATACATGGAATTCCTAGTTTAAGAATGAAGGAATCAATGAATCCCTTCTTACTCATTATGGAGCATATCGATCACAGAAATGTTTCCATATTTTTAGACATCATACCTCTCCTCTAGTTATTATTTACATGTTCAAATTTTCAATACAAGCTTCTTCTTCCTTTATTAAATACAAAGCACATAGGTATGCCCCACCCTTAGTCATAAATCCAACCCTTATTTCTTCTACGATGGTGATCTAGGACCTATTCCATTGGCTCACAACACAATTTTCATATTTTGGCAATTTTCTATTTTTGGAATTTTTCAGGTCCTAAACTTTCGAGTCGTTTTGAGCCCTAAATGGTGTTTTATGGGGAAATGTGCCAATTAAATTCATATAATTCATTGCTAGTTATAAATTGTACTCCTTGAATAAACCTTTCTAATGGTCTATCGTGCATTCCAAATGGAGATCGTATGCCAAAGTTATGACCTCGAGAAGTAGGCGTTTCAGCTTACCCCATCAGGGCCCATAAGCCTTTGGTGCTTCGTCTCCTAGCATTAGATTTTTGGATGCTTAGGGTTTATCATTGTTTCTTCATGATAAAAAGGACTATGAGCCTCATTTTAAAAACTTTCTGGAAGGCGTGTAGTTGTCACATTTCATTTTTCATGTATACATTTTTAGCAATTTCCATTTATTAATTGA
Source organism: Pinus albicaulis (assembly GCA_034641835.2). Classification (NCBI taxonomy): domain Eukaryota; kingdom Viridiplantae; phylum Streptophyta; class Pinopsida; order Pinales; family Pinaceae; genus Pinus; species Pinus albicaulis. Next base: position 1,634,508,682 of record CM076575.1, on the reverse strand, counting down.
AGTCAAGTTTCATTTTATATCTTTGTTTTGGGTTTAAATTTATATTTCACTTCGCTCCCTTCATAAATTTGGATAAGTGGTATCAAAGTGTTGTACTTGTTTTATGTTTTTTTGTGTATGTCCCCAATGAGGTTTGGGTATAAGGAGTTGTGACTCAAACTACTTGAGCCCTTGCAAGAACGTCCTCATCTACCCCGATGATCTCCCAAGGCAGAAGAAAAGAAAAATGAGAGAGTAGGAGATCCTACCAAAAATTTTCTTGAAGAAGACATCGAGCAAAAAAGGAACAAGATGATGGCTAGTTTTTCTCGGAACATTTGATGAATACCAATAGTAAATGCATCTTCATCCAATGACCACTTCGAAGGCGTCGCCTCCTTTAAGGTACAATTTAATCTTGATATTCCTATATTTGAAGGACAAATAGATGCATATGCTTTAGACAAATGGTTAAAAATGCTACAAGGATATTTTCAGTCCATTAATTTCCCGATGGGGAAATGATTACATTTTCACACCTTAAGTCCACCCCCCATGACAAGGATTGGTGGGAAACTTACTATGAGAAAAGGGCCACAGAGGAATATACATTATTTTTAATTAGACCCACTTTGAACTCTTTTAGGGATGCTGTGAAGGAATAGTATTACTTTGTTGGAAGCCACAAAGACCAATACATGAGATGGATCACACTATGGTAGGAAAGGGACCAAGAAATCCCATAGTTCACAAACATCCTTCATACCTTGCGCACCAAGTTGGGTATCAAGGAATCTGAGTGACATATAATGCTCAAGTATCGTGGTTGTCTACACAGATACATCTAGATAGAAATGGAGTTCTTGAACATCTCCTCGCTTGACGCAACATATCGATATGCTATCAAAATCAAGAAAAAATTTAAATAGAAGAAGCCATACTTTGGATTTATGAATCCTTCACATTAGAAGCAAGGCAAGGGCATGCCAAAACCATAGAAAAAGGGACAAATCCAGGGTGTACCACCTTAGGACAACCCATCGAAGCCACAAATTAATAATGGTGTTGGTAAGATGGAGAAAGACTCAGGAAAGTGGTGTGAGTTCCACAAGATCCCGACTCATAACACAAATGAATGTCGCACAAAGCAATCACTGATGGTTGAGATAAAAGTTTCAGAGCCATACCCAAGATCTGAATTTGAATCAAACCTAGAAAATGGGAAACAGATCATTGATGTGGAACCTATTGCCACCATTGCCACCACCAAGGTCCAAAAAAGTGAGCCTAAAAATACAAAGGAATGTGAGCACCTCTTTCACTCACAAATGTGGGTGAAGGGTGCTCCACCACACTTCATTATGGATAGCATAAGTTAGAAGAACCTCATATCAACATAGTTCATTAAGCAGTTAGGCTTGCCCACAATTCCACACCCAACCATACATCATGAGGTTGCTCCACCAAGGGCGAGATCCCTGTTTCAACAAACAATGTTGCATGCCTTACAACATCAATACTTTGATGGACAAGGTATTGTGTGACGTGGCTCCCCTTGAAGTTTGTAATTTTTTGTTAGGCCAACCATACTTGTAGAAACATCATGTTGTGTATGTGTCCAAACCTCATAGTGTCAATTATTACTTTGGGCAGAAAAATATATAAGATACCATAGGTAGCCCTGCCTGCTTCCATTTCTTAGATCTCTGCTAAGAAATGGAGTAATATCATCTCCTAGACTAGGAAACTTATCTTCTTCCTAATTTTCTCTGAGAGTAAGGAGAATATTGTGGCCTCCACACAGGGATCTTCCACACAACAAAGGAAATTGGATAAGGTCGTGGAAGAGTACAGAGACATATTCTCCTCACCATCAGGGGTGCCTATGCACTATCATGTAAATAAATCAATCAATTTGACCCTTATCGCACCTCTTCCCAATGGGCCCATCTATCATCATTCTCTTATGGAAAATGAGGAAATCAAGTGTTAGATCCAAGGGTTGCTATAAAAGAGGAACATCCGACCGAGTTCCACACTCTATGGGAGCCAAATCATGTTCGTTCAGAAGGAGTATGGAACCTGGAGACTAGAGATTGCTCATCGATATATGAACAAAATCACAGTCAGGAACAAGTACTTAATTCCCTGAATTGATGACCTTCTTAATCAACTCAAGGGGGGAAAGTACTTTACCAAGATTGATCTGTAGTTCAATTATCACCAAGTTCCATTAGAACCAATTGATTTGTGGAAGACTTCTTTCAAGTCCAAGGAGGGTCTTTTTGAATGGTTTTTCATGCCTTTTTTGTTTGAAAAATGCCCAAAAAAATTTCTTGAACCTAATGGATGAAACATTGTGGCCTTTCACTAACTCTTTTTTGGTTGTATATATGGATGAAATCCTCATCTTTGAAAATAATTGGGCAGAGAACCTGCAACATATTCATCAGGTTCTTCACACTCTATGACAACACAAGTTATGTGCTAATTTGGAAAAATGCTCCTTCAACATGGACAAGGCCCAATATTTAGGTTACATTATTGATGAGAAAGGTGTGTTTGTGGATCTAGCTAAGATCCAAGTCATTCAATCTTGGCCAGCTCAGACGAATCTAACAAAGCTTTGCAACTTCTTGGGCCTTGATATTTTCTACCAAATATTTGTGTTTAGATTCTCTTATATCGCTTGGTCCTTAAGTCAAGTTACCAAGGGTGGAAGAAAATAAATTTTTTTTTGGTATGAGTCGTGATAAAAAGGCATTGGATGAACTGAAACATTACCTTTGCTCTGCACCAGTCCTCATCCTTCCATACCTCCAATAACCATTTGAGATTCAAACATAAGCCTTTGATTATGCTTTGGTGTAGTCCTCATTCAACAAGGACATCTGGTGGCCTATCATAGTGAGACACTCTATGGTATTTTCCAAATATACCCCACCTATTATAAGGATATGTATTACATCATGAAGGATTGCTTGCAATGGAAACATTATATTCTAGGGAAGGATACAATCACCCACATGGATCACTGACCTCTTCAATTTATGCAAACACATGGTAAGTTACAGAACGATCACTATCAGAAATGGTCCACATATCTATAACAATTCCATTTGAACATTAAATACAAGAAGGGTAGCACCAACCATGTTGCAAATTGCCTCAGTCGACCCTCAGTTGTGGAACTGACCACTGTTTCAACTCTTGTGGGAATGATACCTCTAAATAGCCAGAGATATACAACAATGATTCAAAATTCACTGCCACATGCCAGATATTGATGGAAATCAAGAAAGCTCTATACTTCCACCTCCATGATGCATCTTTGTGCTACCCAGGATACCTTTGTGTTCCTTCCAGAGAGCATGCAAAGCTAATATGGTAGGTACATTACAATCGGGTAGCAGGGAACTTTGGTGTGGAGAAGGCAGTGGAAGTACTGCTAATTATTTTTATTGGTTGAAACTTCGACATGATGTTTACAAGTATATCAGGTCTTGCATTGTTTTCGCTATTTCCAAACCAAACATTAAGAAGAAAGGCTTGTACACCCCTCATTCCTACTCCTAATCGACCTTTGGAATCCATATTGATGGAATATATATTGGGACTTCCTTCTACCAAGTATGGTAATGACTGTGTGGTTTTTTTTGTTGATATATTTTCTAAGATGGTCATCCTATTTTCCTACAAAAGGAGTATCACAACATAATCCACTACAAGCTCTTCTTTGAACGAGCCTGGGTACATTTTAGGATCCCACATACCATCATATCCTATCGATATATCATGTTCTTAAGTGCATTCTATTCAAGCCACTGGTCAATGTTGGACACCAAATTCACCAAATCAACTGGCTTCCACCCTCAAACTAATGGTCAAATAATGTTCGTCAAAAATATGATCATGTACATTCTACACATGTATAACTCTACGCATCCACACACATGGGATGAGAGTCTCCCCAGTGTTCAGCACAACTACAACATAGCTATCCATAGCTCAACTAGCCACATTCCCTTTCACATGGGCCTAGGATTTTAACCATTAAGTCCCATTAATATAGCATTGTCCCTTGCAACTACCCAAGAACAATCTGCACATGTTCAATATTAAGCTAACAAGGCCACCAAGTTTATTGAATTAATTCAACACATCCACAAGAATGTCCATGATATGTTGAAAAAATATAATAATAAGTATAAACAACATCATGATCAACACTAGGTGCCACACAAGTTTCAAGTGGGAGATAAGGTTTGGTTGAATCTACTGAAAGAATGCCTTGCAGGGGCCCACCGAAAACTTTAACCACTTCGCTATGGACCTTACACCATCACCAAGGCTGTGGGAGACAATTTTTTTGAGCTAAGTGTTGGGTGCAGCCCAACTTGGCCTAGATTTTTGAAAAAGACACTGCAATTTGTGGGGCGGAGTGCACAGTGGTGCGTGTAGCAGAGCACATTTTGAGGAATACCGTGTGGTGTTGTAAGGGCTTCAGGGTGGGCCAAATCCCATCTTTTTTGTAAAAGTGCGCGATTTTGTAAGGGATCAATGGATTTGGGGCCATAGTTTCTTATTTTAAGGAGTCCATGGTATTTGGACCATGGTATTTGGACCATGGTATTTTGACGATGTAACCCTACAATGTAATAGTATATATAGGATAAAATAATAAGAATATAACCATCAAATAAATTATTTTGATCCATATTAGAGTTATGGGTGAATTATTATTATGATATGTAATTTGGTAGCGAAGGAGAGGTTTTGTAGCTAAGTGCGTAGAGGCCTGGAGAATAGTCGGCAGATGAGTGCGTAGATAGCCTAGAGCTTAGTGTGCAGGCAAATAACTGGTTTTTGTTCAAAGATTCATTATATTAAGCAAGAGTTCTTGTGCACGTAGCCCTACACTGGAGTGAACCATGGTAATTCAGTGTTCTTGTGTGATTGATTTGTATATTTTCTTATTATCTATTGTAGAGTAGCAGTTATTACAATTGCATTTTACTTCAACACAATGATGATTTATGGCTTTATATGGCATGTTTAAGTAACTAATCTAATGTGGTGAAGTAATTTATAAGTGTTAAGAATAAGATAACATAATAATACCACATCTCCTAGTCCTTCAAGGATGTAGAAACCTGTTTCTGCATCCTCCCATAGTCACTTCAGGTGAGACTGTGATCTGCTTGCAAGTCTTTTCCAAAAGGTCCAGTGATCAAGGGTTTTGTTGGTGCGCAATATATATTGAACCTGGGTCAGCCCAATCAAGCCAACAAATGGTTTTTTTATCATCACCGAGATTTGTTTGAGGAATATGTGGATGTGGTACCCATTGAAGAAGGAGATTCAAGATTGGATACACCTAAAATTGTGAGAATTTACCGATCAAGAAAACATAAACCTTCATCTGACATCCGAAGTTTGATTACAGAAGTATATTTTTAGAGATCAATACGATATTTTCTTCAGTTATTTTCCTATTGAGTTGTACGAGTGGATATCAAGGTTGATCGAAAGGAATAAATGTTTTTAAGGGTGGAGAACCTACAGTGTGGACTCTTGAACTGATACAACAACTCAAGAGCACTGACATTAGGATTTCAAGGGTTGTCAAGTTTCGGATTGATAACATATTGGGATGATTCATTACTGAGTTCGTTGTAGGCTCAACCGTGTCCTACAATGAAGTAGAACGATGATTCTTCAAAGGACCGCGATGTAAGTATTTAAAATATGTGAAATTATGGATTAATATGCTTTGTGTGAAAAGGGATTTTTATAGATGCAATCATATTGCTAGTTTACTTATGTTTGGAAGAAGAGAGAATAAATCTGAGCAAGAGATCAGTGTAACGCAAAGTGGAAAGAGATATAGAGTAGATACCATAAAGATATCTCGTGGACAAGACCCAAAGACCTTTATAGAGACTGATTATAGTTCCGTTTTGAGTGGATATGAAAGTGAAAGAGAAGAAATCCACCCTGATAACCCCCATGTAACTTCGCAGTATTTTCCCTCCCATCCTGAGAGTTCGCAAAAGCCAAAATCCAATAATAGCTAGGGGTGTTTTTGGATTTCGCACTCCCCCTACCCCTCCTACCCCCCATCCCCTTCCCCCTTCAAGAAGAAGTATTGTTGACGATATTAAGCTACCCATTTTCAAAGGAATTGGATTGGAGGATCCATAACAGTTTTGGTTTCTATGTGAAGTTGTATGAACAACGAAGCAGATCAACGATGAGAATATAAAGAAAGTGCGACCCATTATGACGTTGTGAGATAGAGCATTGACATGGTATATGAAGTATTCCAATAAAAATTATAGAACGTTTGCATATATTAAAACAACACTGATAAGAGATTTTAAGATGTCTAAGTCTGAGTCGCAGTGCATCACTGAGTTAAAAGAAATCAAACAGAAACCTATTGAGTCTATTTTCTAAGATTGATCAGATATTTAAAGTGTTATTGGATATGGTAAGCTTTGGCATAGCTCCGCAAAAACATCAAGAATGGTTTATAGTTGCGTTGCTACCACATATCAGATTTCCAAAGATGCAACAAAAGATAGAAATTCCAACTGAAGCTATAGAGATTGTGATGAAATTGGAAGCTTCGCCTATAGGAGATACTAATGCAGGAATGCAACAGATTCAGAATCAGCTGGTGAACCTAACCCTGTAGATACAAGACATTAATCAAAGTAAAGAAGTTAGAGAATAAGTATGGTGTACGAAGTGTAGATCAAAGGACCATTCTAAAGAATAGTGCCCTATCGTCAGGGATTACATGGCTGGTGGAGCAATGAATCCCTTGAATGCAGGATCCAGCCTGTGGTGCAAAATATGTAAGACTATAGGCCAACATCGTTCATAATACTATTACTTATAACAGAAATATGTATAGACTCTGAGGAATCTATATTGCAAATTCTGTAAATCAGTAGGACACGATGAGCATAATTGTCGGGATTATGACATGATGATGCTTATAGAATGCAATCATAATAGCACATACATGAGGACAATGGACAACGCGGTGGTCAACAAGGTTACCAAGGAAGAGGTCAAAGTGGTGGAGATGGTCAAGGATGTGAACAAATAATTTTCTATAACTAGGGCTAGCCAAGTCATTTTGTGAGAGGCTGCTAGAACCCCACAACGACATGTAAGTATTGTAAATACTTTTACCATGTAATCAAAGAATGTCTTTTACTTATGATGAAGATGCAATAAAAGAGGAATCAACGGTCGACATATAATATTCAAATGATGATTGCTAAAAGGATGATCGATGAACCTTGACTTAGTATTGTCACTAGAAGTGGAGCTGCGATCAGTAGTGATAAATCAAATCAAAAGAAATAATATGGAATTGCATGGGTCAGAAAGACTTCTAAGAAAGCTCCTGCTTTTTATATTCAAAAATAAAAATAAGTATTTACATAATTAAATTAAAGTTTTATGGATGTTGGAGCTTTGACCTCTAGTGCGCAGCCAAAGACCTATCAAAAAAGTAACTGCGACGTGTCATCGAATTTGATACAAAATCGAGCTCTGTCACATGATCGAGCTCCAAAACAAGAATAGGATTCAAAAAATCAGGTAGGTATTTCAAAGTCTTTTCTACATACTTGTATGAAATTGTTAAGAGATCAAAAGGTTGTAGAAGAGCTTCAAGAGTTGATAGATTCACGTGCATCCAAAGAAACACAATGAAGTGAGATGCGTGCAGTCAATAATTTGCATCGACAAAGGATAACTAGAAGTGAGATTAGGCTTAGTGCGAAGATAGGAGAGTATGATATGGATCAAGTTATTCTGGATCTGGGATCTGATGCTAATGTCTTGATGAAGAAAACATGGGAATTAATGGGTAAGCCAAAGCTTCAATGGTCACCTATTCAGTTAAGGATGGAAAATCAACAAAAGGTCTTCCCTATGGGAAGACTACCAGGTGTCATAGTGGAAATTTAAGGATTTCACACTACTATTGATTTTGAAGTAATAGAGATCGTCGATGAAAGTAACCCTTATCCTGCATTGCTTGGACTTGACTGTTCATTTCACAATATGGCCATAATTAGTCTGAAGAAGAGACAAATGATATTTGAAAGAAGTAATATGAGAGTAATTGTTCCCTTGGATCCATCAGAAGGAGTAAGATACACAGAACCTGTCAAAGAAGAATCTTGCGCAGCTGACATATATAATATCTATCAAATGACAACAAAGGAACATGACTGTGTTAACCCTATTACAAAGGGAAAGTTGATTTGGGAGCATGATAGTAGGCTTGTACCTCATACTCAGAAGAAGAGTTGGAGAAATGGCAGAATAGGCTACATGAAGTATCCACAAGGCGTTGTGCAATAATTACCAAATCAATTCATTGTATGAATGATCTGAGGTATCTAACCTACCTTCTTATGATCGCTTAGGTGATGTAAATACTTTTCTTAATGATTATGAAGAACAAGTCCCAGAAATTTAAAGGTTGTTAGCCTTGGATATAGCCCCAAAATCTACCCCACCTAGTTGGTGGAATGCACACAATGATAATATAGGAGGTTGGAAGGAATGTCGAAGACTAATGTGGATAAGGTTTGGAAATATAGATACAGATATGGAGATAAAATTTGATGGTAAAACTAATCCTAGGAAGCATATCCAACTATGCACTACAACATGGAAGTGTATTCCACAACAAGAATGGGTACATGGATTCATTCATACATTAGAGACAATCCTTAAGAACCGGAACCTAGAAACAGAGCTTCGACATGGTACTGAGAACTGAGAATACATCGTTGATGGCTTCATATTAACATTAAGCTTTGAGGACGATTTCCCATACATAGATTTGGTCCTTCAAAGAAGATCCTCAACATATTTAAAGAAAAAATGGTAGTTGCACCTATACTAGTGTTCCCCAATTGGAATAATATGCCTCTTTTATAGCTCTGGGAGTGATACTGACACAACTTAGTGTAGGAGAGATTGATCATCCCATAACTTTTGTAGGTAGAAAGTTATCTAAAGAAGAAAATAATTACACCACTATAGAAAGGGAAGGACTGGCCATGGTGTATTCTTTGCAGAAGTTTAGACACTATTTTTTGGGGTCACACATTAAAATGTTTGCTGATCATTTTTCACTGAAATATTTGGTTAATAAGCCCGTCTTAGGAGGAAATATTTGTATATGGTTACTGTTATTTCAGGAATATGACTTTGAGATCATTGTTAAACCAGGGAGACTGAATGAAGCACTTGTCCATATATCAAGACTAGAAATAGGGGAAGAACCAATCAACATAGAGAATAATCTCCCTGATGTGCAGTTATTTGCAATCAGAGTGGAATATGACCATTTTTCATTTATCATTCAGTTTTTTACCACAGGAGTGGCTCCTTCAGAATATACGACGCAACAAAAGAAAGAATTTTTGGTTAAGGCAGTTGACTCTTCATTAATAGTAGGACATTTATATAATATGGGACCAAGTGAGATACTTCGCAAATATGTTCCTGAACATGAAAGACGGATGATTCTAGCAGAGGCTAATGGGGGCGCAACTAGTGGAAACTATGCAGGAAAATCTACTACGTAGAATATTTTGAGAGTAGGATTGTGGTGGCCTACACTACATAAACATGTCAAGGAGTATTGTCAAGCATGTGATGTGTGTCAAAGAACAGGGAATCCTTTCAGAAGAGATGAGATGTCTTTGGTACCACAAGTTACATTACAAGCCTTTGATAAGTGGGCCATTGATTTTGTTGGACCCATCAACCCACCTAGAAAGAGGACTAGTGAAAGGTATATAATTACAACAACTGATTACTTGACAAGATGGTATGAAGCAAAACTAGTAAGGGACTGCAGTGCGGAGACTGTTGCGAAGCTTATTTTTGAGTACATATTGTCTAGATTTGGATGTTCGAAGATTTTTATAAGTGACCAAGGTTCACACTTCCTAAATAAGATTATTGAAGCATTAACTGAGGAGTTACAAGTTTATCATCAGAAGAGTACCCCTTATCACCCTCAAGCCAATGGTACAGTAGAAGCATTTAATAAGATTTTAGAGAATGCACTTACTAAAGTATGCAATGTGAATAGAGATGACTGGGACCTTAGAATTCCAACAATGTTATGGACTTATAGGACCACATGTAAGAAGTTGACAGGTCAGACACCCTTCAGGTTATTTTATGGGCAAGAAGTTGTGATGCCCATGGAGTACATCGTGCCTAGCTTGAGGAATGCAGCTTTTACAGATATGGAAGACCCTGATATAATAGAGGAAACAATGTCGCAGTTTCTTGCTTTGGAGGACGATATATTTATAGCAGGATTCCATCAGCAAGTACAGAAAGCAAGAGAAAAGGCCTGTCATGATAGACATATTAAGAAGAAGAAGTTCCAAGTAGGAGAACTTTTTCTCCTTTATAACAGTAATTTTTTAAAGTTTCCAGGAAAATTCAAGATGCATTGGTTGGTCCCATACATTATCAAGCATATTACCGATGGAGGAACAGTTCAATTAGAAAATTTAAATGGAGAATTGGTTCAAGGAAGGGTAAATCGAAGAAGGTTGAAGTCGTACAGGGACAACTATTCCCCTACAGCTTCGCTCTGAAGAAAGGAGAAAAGTCTTAGTGCCACTTATAGTTGAAAGTGGGCACTGTAATATTAACTACGATGTAGAGAGAGCTTCGACATAGGAATTTTCTTCACTACAATATGGGATGCGTCGAAGTTCATCAGGAAAATATGACCGTTAAAAAGGAAAGTTTCCGTTGAAACACGTGGAAATATTCATTTATGAGGACAGATTGATTAGATCTAAAGATATATATGTAATTAATGAACACAATCTAAGCTAATGACGGGGATTGGAATTTAGATTTGTTATAAAAGTCGTGTCCCGCCTAGATTTGGCACTTTGTTGTCCTGAGAGTTCAAATTGCAGAGAAATTGCAGAAATTTTCATTGTCGTATGTCACCTTAGGAGGCCTTTGAAGAAGATATTCACATATTTGGTGAGAATAGCTTAGCCAAAGTCATGGAAGCATCACCTGATATGCCTGCAGCAATGTAACAACAACCTGATATGCCCGTAGCAACACCACCACAACCTGGACACACTCAATAGAGATATTTGCGAAAGAAAATGACCAAAGAGCAGAGAATGAAGAGGAAACAGGAAAATAAACCTGTTGAGCCTCAGAAAGAGCCTGAACATGTGCGAGACAATGAGGAAGAATCAGAGCAAGTGAAAATGGAAACATATGGCGCAATGTTTCCATCGCATCTCCCACCATATATTCCACCAAGAAAACCATATGAAAACCAGTGACAGAGTCGAAGGACACAAAGTATGGCACCTTCACACCTTTATTGCCAGGTTTAGTGCCATTTATTGAAGAAAACCTTGGAAATATTTCGTAGCTAAAGTTAACTGAAAATGATTTCAATGACAGAGAGAAATATCTGTAGTTCGCACCAGATGGATACTTAAAACAAGTGCACTGCCCTAAGAGTGGTGTGACAAGGTTAGAATCGAAGCACTGGAGGATAGATTGGCGTAGTCGGGCTTGTTGAATATGTTGAATGTGTTTCACTTCGACAGAAGTCTAGAAAGAACAACTTGTGTGAGACAACTGCTTGTGCTAGTGCACGATTGATGCCTATGGAATCGATGGGGAAGAGGATCTCTATCGACCCAATGTTAACATGGAGAATCACAAGATTTCATTATAAGGGTCTGAGCCCCATAGAGGAGTTTGTTGGGAAAGATCAAGGCAGAACCATAATAGACAACATGAAGGAGAAGTTTGGACTGACAAAAGGGAAGCAAGGTTATGATATCAACTCAATCAACGACCCAGGAGTTCACTTCGCATCACATATATTGGCTGGAAAAATCATGAGGAAGTGTCAAGCTAATGAAGTCCCTGAACCGATGGTTTCATTAGCTGTGCAGTGCATTAATTAAGTTCAGTACAACTAGGCCACATATCTATGCCAAGAGTTTCTGGATGACTGTTGCGAGGCTAAGGAGAAAGGTACTTTGTTTCATTACACATGGTTAATTCTGATAATTGTGATGCTTGCATGGAGAGAGTTGGAGGGTTCGTAGTTCCCTCCGCTAGCCCCAAAAGTTTGTGAAGCCGCGTGATATGCCTCGTTGTGGTAAACCACCGAGTCAGCATGAGGACATGATAACATGATGTTTTTTTTTATACCATATGGAATTACACATGTTAGTGAACCAACACCCTCTCCTTTCACAAAGCTTATATGAGTAGTATAGCTCTATCGCATAGTTTAAGGATGACTTCCACAAAATTTACATAAAGGCTCACAGGAATAGAAGGAAGACATGGCGGCCCTAGCCATATTTAGTGGCAGAAGACGATCTCCTATCACATATACAACAGTGACCCGTGGAATGGATCTCTATGCTAGAGACAAAGATGAAGGATACTCTGACAGAGAAGGACACGATACATTTTGGGGAAGCAAGTGGGAAGGATAAGGATGAGAAAGAGTCAAAAAAACATTATCCTCTTGGAGGTGATGAGAAGAGAAGAGAGTCTGAAAAGATGGAGACATGCCCATGTGTCTCAAAGAAGAGGAAGGAACATGTCAAAGCTACCACAAGAAGAAAAAAGAAGTAGAAGGCAGACAAGACAAGGGAAATAATGCAATTAGTCCTTAATGATGAGGACTTGGACTAGATTGGGGATAGAATTTAGGAAGCAACAACATAATCATGGAACAAGCTAGAGGATCTCCATGCCACACTTTTAGCAGGTGTCACAGAGCACATTACAGAACTGAAAATATTGGCGCAGACGGTCAGACAACCAGTGCAGGAAGAGGAGAAGCTTTGAGAAGAAAGAACAGTAGAGCCTACACTTGGGACATGAATAGTGTTGATCCCTATCGGATCCCTGCAGTTTAACTCCGCCGAGGTACAAAATCATGCCAAAGAATGGAGGCACGTGAAGATGAACATTGCAGCAGTTCTACTTAATGAGATAATTACACAATTTGCATCAAGAGATGAGCTAAAGCAGCACGAATATCTCACCTCGTATTTAAACATTTAGGCATAGAGAGAGTGAGCTTTGTTGTAGTAACAACTCGACCAGGTGATCCAAGAAAAGGATCAAGAAATACAACAGCAACAGAAGCTAAAGGAGGCGTTCAAAGAAAAATGTTGTGAGGTTCTGAACATTGATGTCCTAGAAGAGGAGTCAGTGGAGGACAAGTTCACAAAGCTTGGCCTTGAAGTAAAAGGATACAAGGATAAGATTGTGGACGTGTAGTTTACATATGAGATGAAGATCAACGAGATACAAATGAAGCTACAACAAACCAAACTATAGGAAGTGTGAGAGAAGAGGGAGGTCGACTTGAAAGCTGTAGTGGTCAACATCTCCAAAAAAATGGTAGATTGCGGGAAGCTATTAGACGAGAGCTTACAGATTTTGACTTCACTGCAGGAAAATCCAAATGCGCAGAGACTGTAAGAGGATATTCAACAGAAGCAACAACATCTAGAGGAGATTCAGGAAATTGTGAAAACCTTACCAATCTCATAGAAGCTCGCATAGATCAATGAGGGAAATCCCCTCTAGAAGAAGATAAAGGAGCCGAGGAAGGAAGAGCAGACCCTGAAAGAGAGAACTTAGCCATCGTAGGATGAGGCTCTTCAACTGTCCCAAGTAGTGGATGAGAAGCTTCAAGAGCTTTGACAGAGAGAGGAAGCAGTGATGCAGAAGACTACAAGAACAGAAACAGAAGCAATGCTGGAGGAAGTGCGCAACGAAGAGAAGCAGGTCACCAACATTCTGTAGCAGTTCAACAATGCCTACAACAACATTGCAGAGAAGATCAGAGGCAAATCGACTAAGTGACTTGGGATGAGTCACATGTGAGTGTTAAGGGCCTATTGGGCGCAACCCAACTTGGCCTAGATTTTGGCAAAATACTTCGGAGTTTGTGGGGCGGAGTGTGTAGTGGAGCGTGCAGCTGAGCACATTTTGAGGAATATTGTGCAGTTTTGTAAGGGCTTCAGGGTTGGTCGGAGACCCTCTTTTTTGTAAAATCATGCGATTTTGTAAGGGATCAATGGATTTGGGGCCATAGTTGCTTGTTTTAAGGATTCCAATGGTATTTGGACCATGATATTTTGACGATGTAACCCTACAAAGTAATAGTATATATAGGGTAAAATAATAAGAAGAGAATCGTCAAATCAATTAGTTTGATCCAGATCAGAATTATGGGTGAATTATTATTATGATTTGTAATTTGGTAGCAAAGGAGAGGCTTTGCAACTATGTGCATAGAGGCCTGGAGAAAATTTTGTAGCTATGTGCACATACCACTTGTAACTTAGTGCGCAGGCCAAGAACTGGTTACTGTTCAAAGATTCATTATATTTAGAAAAAATTCTTGTGGACGTAGCCCTACACTGGGGTGAACCACAATAATTTGGTGTTCTTGTGTGATTGATGTGTATTTTTCTTACTATATGTTGTAGAGTAGCAGTTATTACAGTTGCATTTACTTCAGCACATCGATAGTTTATGGTTTTAAATGGCATGTTTAAATGACTAATATAATGCAGCGAAGTAATGTATAAGTGTTAAGAATAATATAACATAATAATACCATATCTCCTAGTCCTTCAAGGTTGTAGAAACCTAGTTCTACATCCTCCCATAGTCACTTCGGGTGAGACTATTATCTTCTTGCAGGTCATTGTTGAAAGGGCTGGTGATCAAGGTTTTTGTTGGTGCACAATATAGATTGAACTTGGCTCAGCCCAATCAAGCCAACACTAAGTATCCCCCCATTCCTTGTCCTACACCCAATGTTCAATATGGACCGACTTGGACCATACTTTCTACCATTGTTAAACACATCAGAAATCACAAAGCAATTGACACCGAAAGAGTTCAACCCAGATTGCATTGAACATGCCATAATTGATTATATAATGGAAACACATATTAAGAGCACTTACCAACAAATATTCCATTTGTATCGGGTTGTTAGAGTAGGTTTTCTCTTACAACAAGGCAAGTGGCTCACCAGGGGCCAAGTTCAACAGAAGTTTCCAGATCTCATGGAGGCACTCAACACAATGGAGACCATTTATTCCTAAGAAGGGAGGATTGATCCATGTAGATATCATTGGCCACCCACCTATTCAACTGGATCACAACATGATTTTCGTATTTTGGAAATTTTCTATTTTTGGTAGTTTTTAGGTCTTAAACTTCCAGAGTCATTTTGAGGTCCTAAATAGTTTTTTTTGGGAAATGAGCGACGGTAATTGTAATATTTTTCAACAATAGGAATAGTACTCCTTGAATATACATTTCTAATGGGTTATCATGCACACCAAACAAATATCGTACGCCAAAGTTACGACCCCAAGAAGTTGGCGGTCCAACTTACCCCATAGAGGCCCATAAACCTTTGTCAGTGCTTCATCTCCTAGGGTTAGGTTTCTATATGTTTAGGTTTTCTTATTATTTCTTCATGATAAAAAGGCCTCCAAGCTTCGTTGTTACTAACACAATTCAGGAAGGAACGTAGTTGTCACATATCTTCTCAGAGATAAGCTACCACCATTCGAGCTAATTTTCTTTCATTATACATGTATATAGTTTCATCATTTTCCATTTATTAATTGAAGTCAAATTTCATTGTATATTTGTGTTTTGGGTTTAAATTTGTATTTCATTTCATTCCCTTATAAATTCAAATAAGATGGTGTTATGAAGGTAAATCCTCTCTGCGAATAGAGACGATCCCTCTAGCCCTAGGGTGGGTCTAGTAACAAAAGGAAACACTAAAGTGTTGCTTCCTAGTTAATGAATGAACAAAAGACACAGTAGATTGACCTATCTTGAATCCAACGTTGTCGTCATTACAGAAAGAGTAGTGGCCTCTCGCTCCTGCCTTGGAAAATCACAATCCATTCGCTGCTACGCTCAGATACCTGCACATAGGACAAAGAACAAGAACAACATACGACAGAATAGTTTCACTCATAACTATTAGCCAGTCAAAGAGGGCTAAACATATTGCATCAAATAAACATCATAACACAATAGTGGAACCAAACAGTAGTCATGTATATAAATGAATAGAAGGAAGAGTACAACCGATGCTTTGACGTCGCAGTCTCCTCCAGCGGGGTTCAGGCGAAGCGCGTCTCAAATGTTGGTCAGGTAATTCAGACATGATGAAGGCATGGAATCAAGCTCTCTTAGAAGTCATCGACTCAAGCTTCCTCAATGTAATTCCTTCTTATTCTATCTTCTCTAGCAGCTCAACTATAGTATGTATAATTCTCCTAGTTCAGCTAGCTTCTACTAAAAGAGATAGTTCATTTTATAGAGGAAAAGGAGGAGTTTGGGATCCATACAAAGGTGGGAGGGAGTCCTATCCTTTAGGAGAGTTCCAAGGGAGGTGGAAACTACTAACTAAAGGAAGGATTTCGTGGTTGTTTCAGTTCAACCACTCCCAATGAATCATCCTCGAGGTGGTTGGAATGGAACCGTTGCCTCTATTTTTCTTTTTAAATCCATAAACAGCTTGGCGCGGGTGTCTAACTGGCACAGAGCACCAACTGGCATGGGGTCAGTGTTAAATTTCTCTGTCGGCACGAGGGTGTAACTGGCTACTCACGACAAGGCAAAAATAGGGATTTTTATAGCTCTGCTCAGGGAATAGTCAACAAGAAGAATGTTGCTTTCATCAAAAGGGATGCAAGGATGGTATTTGCAAAGCATGACACTGCTTATTGGTCACAGAAATGACCCTCCAATGTGCGAGTTGGGGATTGCAAGGACAATGACAAAATGTTGCGTAACAGATGCCCCCTAAAGCATGAAGTCCGAGAGAGAGGGAGGGGTGAAATTATTTATGAGAATGTGTTCGAACCAAACACCACTGTCGAAAAACCTATAATTACAAATACAAATGATATCTGTGATACATGAATCATGTGGCATGGGTGCAGCCATCCATAATAGAGTATATAAAAACTGAGAGTTGAGGTATGGACACAACCATCCAGTAGGAAGGATCAATAAATAGACTCAGGTATGGTCGCAACCATCCAATCCAGAGATTCATGCATAAGTCATAATAATCCACAAAAATCTGCAGCTTGAAGTTTATTAGACAAAACCTAGGGTCTTACACTCCATCTCGGCCTGAACAAGTACAATTTCGAGCATGCGAATATATGAGCTAAAGTCGAACATGCAAGAAAATCGTCTGATTACCAGCTAATGATGAAAGCCGTTAATAGACGCGAGAGAAACCACCAATGATGACGATGGCCCTCAAGGTACAAAAGGTTCAATCTACGGAACGTGAATAATGATCTGACGTCAAACATCCACAGAATCACTCAATCGAAGGCCAATGATGTGAACCTTGCGTCGAATGCGAAAAACCTGCCATTGAGGCATGCAGGCTCCAGGGTACCAGAAGGGAGTCTCTAGATCAAATTCCTGGATAATGAGCTGAATTCGACAGGAAGTGACCTAGTTGAAGGAGGGCCATAATTTTTCCCACATCATCGACACGAGATAGAGGAACATGATGAAAGTGGATCAAGACCAACAGGAGATCAGAGGAAGGTTGACAACTGCAGAGGCAAACTTCTCTTGAACATATCAATAGCACAACACTGGATTTGGCAGTATTTGACATCAAAGGATCTGAGGTCATGATGACATGGCAAAGAGCAGATGAGAGGTCAAAAGAGATTACCCAAACCCATGGAGGAAAAAATGACAAAATGATATGTCCCCAACCCAACACAAATGCAGATAAGTGCCATGTTCAAGAGCGACATACTGCCAACATAACTAAAACTTGGTTCCATTTTCCCCCACCATTTCTGGCGAGTACCCCAATTATTTTTTAAAACAAGCTTGAAGGGGATAGCATATGCTTGCACTGTAAGTTTTTCCTTCAGACAAATCCAACCTAGTACATTTACGAGCCCTAGGAAGGAGGAACTCAAATAACATCATGGTGATGAAGTCCGATGTCATCAGGGTTTAACGAGTCTGACAAAGGAAGAACTCGACATCTTTTCATGTTTAGAGAGTTTGAAAAGAAGGCAAAAAAGAAAACTCCAGCAGTCCCTTTTCATAGGTAGTCTCACAGGTCTGAAAAGGTAGAAAACTGTGTCTGAGAGAACCTCTTAGTCATGATAGGCTAAGGTATTCCTTTTTCGTAAATAATCCATCCCAGCCCGAAAAAGGGTTAAATGTATACTGGGTAGATATCGTTTTGCAGCCATTTAACGAGTTCAAAACGACAAGAATCTCAGAAATCTTTTCAATTTTAGAGAGTTAGAAAAGTGCTGAAAGATGACTCTAGTAGTGAACTTTTCGTGTTTTTACCGAGTCCGAAAAAGTATAAAATATAACTCGTTACTTCATCATTGTTGCATGAAAAACCTGTTGCTGCACAAGAGACATGTGTAAAACCCATTTCTCGAAAATAATATAATAAAATAATCACAAAACATGTCTTAAAACCTAATTAGGGTTGTGAAAAAGTTATAAAATGCCAAAAATGGTAAAAATAATTACTTTTCACTTTTTACCTCTTGTGGAGCAATAGTTACCCATTTCACTGTGCAATCTTGCGACGACGATAGCGGCCGATCCAGCAGACCAATCGCAAATCCGTCAACTCTAGGTAAGATTCGAGATCACTCTCGTCATTTTAAGTCATTTCTTACTATCTGCAATTTTCAATTTCGAATTTTGGGGGAGGAAATGCAAAAATTAGGGCATGGCGGTTAGCGCGGGTTTCGGGCACGGAGTCGCGCCAACCGCCCGATTTTTTACACTAGGGCACGCCAACGACGTAAACCATTTTTAGGAAAAATGCTGATCAAATACCACAATTATTCACAAATTTAAGGTTCAAAATTGACTAATACCACTCATATGAATGTGTTTGTAGGTAGAAAGAGGCAAAATGGTCATCGAATGGAAAAAAAAGGAACATAGCGAAGAAGATGAGTTGGCCATGGAAAATGAGAGAGTCATGGAAGCTCTTAGAAACTGTGATCTAAAAAAATTCTTCCTAACGCCATGTCTTCGAGCCCAACCAGAATTATTACAGTATCTGGTCAGCATATGGGATGAAAATCAAGAGAAGTTCATCCTTCGAGATCAAGAACTTGAGATTGAAGTCTCTGACTTGTATTTCATCACAGGATTATCGCGGAGGGGAACAACACCAATCCTAACCGACACCCGGCGTTGCATGGAAAACATGACCATGGTGATAGACAGGGTATGTCCAGGAGCACGGAAGGGATCAGGTAGTGGGAAAGTTGATATTCAAACTATTCCAGATTTGACACTACGAGTGGTGCTACATACCATCACACGAGTTGCGGGGTCACAAGCACCACACGAAGCAACAAAGACACATTTGCTTCTTGCTGTAGACTGCTTGGCACCGACCATCTACAACTGGGAAAAGGTTGTGACAATAAACATGAAGCGCTAGCTAACAAAATGCAAGAAGTCCAAATTGAAACAATTTGGTTATGTATCTATTCTGGTATCGTTCTTCTTGGAATGACTACCCATTTTTCAGAAATAGGAGGTCATAGTATTGACACCACCGGCGAGAGAACCTGTTATGAATCTAATTCATAACTTAAGTATTAAATATAGTCATTAATAGAATAAATAGAAATAAATGTAATTATTAAATAATCAGTTAGGAGTATGTTAAGTAGTGATTAGGTTAATGACAAGGCATGTCTAAAAGACATGCCCATTCATGAAAAGGTACCTGCATGGGTATAAAAGCGGGACCTCATTGTAAACTTTCAATCATATCATATCTTATTAATAAAATATTATTATTATAAATACCCCATGTATTTTTATAATTAAAGCTATTTCTGCTATTCAAGCCTACAAGCATACAAGTCTGCTGCTAATTCTGCTGCTACAGTGGTATTAGAGCCATCTTGAAGCCAAGTTAGGGACAAGTTGAAGCAATGGCACATAACAGTGTTCTACAAGCCTACGAACATAGTTTACAAGCTCGAGCACATTATTTACCATATAATGTGCCATTACGTCAAGATCCCAAAAGAATTGAAATAATTAGAAAAATGCTAGAAAAGGTTGAGCACTTAGAGAAGTTATGTGAAAAATATTCTGCAGTAGTCCATAATAAAAAAGATGAAAAATGCAGTAATAATGATAAAGCAGTTAGTTTTTCTAAAGGGAAATCAAGCAAAAAATCCATGGAAAAGTCAACTAAATATATCCCTCCACCAATGCGTAATAAAAGTAAAGAAGAAGGGAAATGTTGGAAATGTGGAGACAAATATTTCGCAGGACATATATGTGCCTTTTATACAAAAAATGAAATCACCACCGTTCAAATAAAAGACAAAGATATTGAAAAAAAGATTTATGATGATGATGGAGATAAAGATGGTGACATGAGTGACAGTCAAAGGTATATGACAACTGAAAATATAAATACAGTTGTAGTTGATGAAGGGGTAAAGATTACTGATTTTGTTGATAAACAAGGTGAACAATTTCATAAAATTGTTGAAAAAGAAAAAGTGAATTATGAGAAAGAAGTAATTGAACTTGGCAGTGGTCATATTAAAAGTCAGAAGTAAACGAATAGATGCAGCTTCAGTGCCATCTGGTGTTGTCTCTAATAGACTCCCTAAAGATAGCTTCCCAATATCTGTCCCGCAGAGTAACACTGAGGCACAGTTTCACGATGTAAATAACAACAGTATAGTGCTTCCAGGAAACTATGTTAATATTTATCCACAAGGGCCTCCATTTGAATCGGGGGATAAATTTGAGATTAAAAGTTCCAAAGATGTTAAATATCGAACCCGCTATGAAAAACACTATGCAAAACCAAATCCTGAAGAAGTTGTTTTATCTAAAGCTGAAGAATTGGAGAAGTACTTGGTCATATAAGCCGCACAATCATATGTTTTGGGTCAACCCGGGCAGCCTGGCTCCGTCATTGGTGTTGAACAGGAAGGAATACTCGTACGCGCAGAGCTGGCCAAAGCAGCAGGGGCCAGATTCCAATCCCGAACCAATTACATTGAAAACCATCGTATTTATTGTCAAGTTTTCCTAGTCAAGAAAGCTCCAATGGAGGCCCATTAAGGTGATACAGATATTTTGTGATGACTAGCAAGTCACGCGATAACTGCGTAAGTGGCCGCAAAAACAGGATGTGGAAAGCTCAAAGAAAATAATACGTAAGACTCTAAACACCGTTTCAAGAATACGATCATGTTATTCTTTCCTTTATGGCAAAGAGAGTTCGCGTCGGTATGTAATATTCAAGAATCTTTTCCTAAAAAGTCAAGGACACAAAAGGCCAAGTTCAGGAATGGGATTTTCAGAGCCGACGTCCTCCACCACATTCTTTATTATTGTCGACTAAAATGACACAGCGTAAAATGGCGGAAGGCATTGCAAATGGTAAGGGCGGTTGTTCAAAGCTTATCGAATTAATAAAACGAAAACCTGCATCATCACCAGAATTGAAGAATGAAGACCCGAAAGATTATTTCAATGTAATTAGGGAAATGTCTGGGAAGATGAGCATAAGCTTGAGGGAAGCCAATACTCGGCTACCGCCGGAGGTGTACAGGGTTGTGTATGTGCGGAACCTACCATTCAACATAACGTCGGAGGAAATGTATGACATATTCGGCAAATACGGGGCCATCAGGCAGATCCGAATCAGCGTCAACAAGGACACCCGCGGGACCGCCTTTGTCGTCTATGAAGACATATACGATGCCAAGAATGCCGTCGATCACCTCTCGGGCTTCAATGTCGCCAACAGATATCTTATCGTCCTCTATTACCAGCAGGCCAAGATGACCAAGAAAGTCGACCACAAGAAGAAAGAGGAAGACTTCCACAACGGAATGTTAATCCTAAAGGCTGCGTGGATGAAAAATCGAATTTGGGAATTAGCATTCGCAGGACTGTGCCTCTTATAAAACAGCGAAGAGAAAGGCTGTTAACAGGAGCTTATCAAAACTTATGGTTACAATAACGCCGGTTTAGCGGCCGTACGCGCCAATGAGGCTGCTTAAGCGCCTCAAATTTTATAAGGTTTATAATTGTAATTATATATAATTATAATGATAAGTTAAAACATTATCATTAATTTAATTAATTAATTTAAATATTAATTAATTAAATTAAACCAAAAAAAAAAAAAATTATTATTTAAAAAAAAAAAAAAAGGAGAAAGGAAGAAAAGAAAAAAAAACAGAGGACAATTTTACGTTCAAGATGACAAGGGCAAGATGAAGAAATATTAATTTAATTAATTAAAATTACTATTTAATTAATTAAATTAATGAAAAAAGAAAAAGAAAAATGAGAGGTTACCTAAAAATTCATATATACATATATATATATCAATATATAGAAGTACAAGTGCAAATGAAGGAAGAGGTTCTTCATAAAAAGAAAAGAGAAGTTAAATTATTTCTATATATAAAAGGGAGAACCTAGTTCAAGGAAGCATTATGGGAGGAGTATACATGCCAAGGTAACAAGTGATAAATGACATGTCTAGCAGATAATCCCAGGTGAAGCAAATTGTCGAAAAGTTAAGCTTTGAGGACAAAGCTTTTCGAAGAAGGAGGCAATGTTATGAATCTAATTCATAACTTAAGTATTAAATATAGTCATTAATAAGATAAATAGAAATAAATGTAATTGCTAGTTAATCAAATAGTAATTATTTAATTAGTGATTAAGTTAGCTGAAAAGGCATGTCTAAAAGACATGCCTGTTCATGAAAAGGTACCTGCGTGGGTATAAAAGCGGGACCTCATTGTAAACTTTCAATCATATCATATCTTATTAATAAAATATTATTATTATAAATACCCCGTGTATTTTTATAATTAAAGCTATTTATGCTATTCAAGCCTACAAGCATACAAGTCTGCTGCTAATTCTGCTGCTACAAAACCACAGATGGCTCGATGGGAAACTTCGATGCCAAGGGCAGGGGGCAGTCAATAGATGTCCTGGAGACCAAAATTCTTTGATTGGCTCCGCCGACAATTGATTGTCGTGGAGGACTGGCCCTACTCTGGTACAGATTTTACTGATGATTCGGACCTCCCACTCCCGGAGGGAGAAGATTGGGATGAAGATTTGGGTGAGACTCATTTTTTAAGGTTTATGAGTATTATTATTTTTTATTTATGCATGTTCTGACATTAAATCCATGTAATTGCAGACGTTGGCCCAGAGAGACCTGCCAGCATGTCACCGATAGCGAGGCGAATTCCTCGCAATTATGACCCTTAAGGCGAGGGTGGCGAGGAAGATGAGATAGTGCACAAGCTGGAGGGGATCACACGAGGAGTCTCGGATTATGCACGTTTTGACTATGTTCCTCGCACCTACTAGAGACATACCGTAGGGGTGCCCAGCCGAATTCACTGCTTGCTGAGGCGACTAGTATGGGTAGTGATATGTTATCACGAGCACCATGCTGATTAGACACCTAGGTTTTATTTTATTTGCATATTTGAGGGAAATGATGTCCCGGGATGTAATAGAAACACACATATATTTTTTGAAGTTATGATGCACACGACTGCAAACATGCGATATAGATATATACATCTATTTCCCTACATGGATATGAGTCTCTCATGTGATGATGATTTTACAGATTACGCAAATGCCTAATACAATGTTAGCTAATGTATCAATTAGATAAAATTCATAATAAGTAACGACCCAAAAGGCAGGAAAACGTTCACAAAGCACATAAAGTCAAAAGATTTCATTTTTACGCAAGCTCGAAAACAAAAGTAGACTATGCTTGAAAAATGGGCATGCCCCCAGCATGGTGACTCAATTCAAGGTACATGCCCCCCAAGCTTTAGTCCAAATGAAAGGAAGATGGAGTGAAGGTTCAAATTATGAGATCAAGGGAAAGACTCGACTGGGATTTTATGAGATCGTATCAAAGACTCAAAGTGAACAGGAACGTGTTGCATTTTTTTAACGAGGTTGACACATTAAAAGAACTATACGCATGACACCTTGTTTCATTTTAAGGAGCTTGACACAAGAAAATGAACTCTGCTCCAGAGACAACTCATCATGTCGAATAAGAAGTCAGGGATTCCAAGAGATTCACAATATCTTGGAAATCAGGACCCAATGCCCCCAACATGTGATGCACAACGGTACTATCACTGGATGCGGGCACGGGACAGGTAGCCACATAATTAACCTGTGGTAGGAAAGATACGACCAACGGATAAAGTTCCGGAAGAGACGATGGCGGGCCCGCTGCCACATCAGGACCAAAGAATGAAAGCTGATCAATGGTCACGATTCGACCTTTATGTGGAAAACAGATCACACGAAAGAGGGAAGAGACAAGTGCACCCATGGCATAAGCATAGTCATGCCCCAAGAGTAATTTAAAATCCAAGGGGCCTTGGACAACCATCACGTCTATATAGACGGTTTTCCCTCCCAAAGTAATAGGAAACTTTGGAAGGATCCCTAATGGTTGATTGGTTCCTCTGTTAAAAGCCAACAGATTCTAAGTAACAGGCACAAGCTGTGGAGAATCCAAAGCTTTTTAAGTAGTTGAAGACAGAATACTAACAGACGCGCCTTCATCTATAATCGTGCTAGGTACGGCCACAACATAGGCATGTACCGTAATCTCAAAAGGCACATAAGAAGGAAGGTGGTATCCCACAAATCGACTCCATTCAAAGGAAGCGACCAAACTACTTGGAGGGGGTACCATTGAACTGAATTGGTCATCCCCTGGTGTTACCAGAGCAAGAAGAGCATCCTCCTAGACCTCAGACATGGGAGCAAGAAGAGAAACTTCTTGAGTCACAGGGACGGGAGGATCTTTCTCCAAGGCCGAGGAATCTGAAGAAACAAGAAGAACGTGAGGGGGATACGAGCCACTCTCGATGGAAAAGACCTGATGAACCACAGGTGGGGTCAGATCAACCGATTCCATGACCAATGGTTGGTCAAGAATGGATTCGTGATTTTGAATTTCCGAGGGAGTGGGATCAACCAAGGATGATTCTTGATCGATCGCTGAATCAACTAGTGAAGGAATCGAAGAAAGCTTCTAGTAACCAACCGGAAGGCAGGGTGCAGAAATGGTAGGGTTGTCCAACACTCTTGTGGCTTCATCCATGTATGGAAAAAGGTGAATGGGGTGATTCCCTTCACACAACTTACAGGGATTCGTGATCTTACCCTGTGTCTTACGAGTCTTATCAATACTAGTCGAAGATGTGCCACCAATATCACTCCCAGAATCTAAAGGCAATGGCGGACGACCATTGGACCATACTTCAAGCTCCTTGGGAATGCCAGGGCAGTATCGAAGAATATGGTCATCCTTGCACAACATGCAAGGGAATTTGACTTTTCGTGGAAGGTTGGATGGTTTATCAAGGGAAGGTTTCAGAGGTGCAACAGTTGCAGCATTAGCCTCTCGCTTATCTAACTTCTTCTTCTTTGTCTTCTTCTTCTTCTTCTTAGCCACCTAGTTACTAGAATCCAAACTTTCACCAGGCGAAGTAGAAGAGGAGGACAAAGAAACAGGCGAAGAAGGGGAGAGGTCCACCTTAGAATCAACATGATGTTGCTCAGGCGGAGGAGATGGTCGAATAGGGGTCGGAGCACTCAGGACCACCGAGGTTGAGAATAACCAAACAGGAAACCCAACAGTTAACTCGGGAAGGGACAATGTTGCCATATAAGGAGCACCAACATTACCAAAAGAAGGAAAAGGACCAGGATTTCCTTCAGAGGGGATTCCTTGGTTGGTAAACTCCGGAAATGTTGCCATCAGAAACAACCTTAAAACAAAATACTAAGGAAGACAACTTTAACCAGGAATATTTCATGGGTAGTTAATTCTTTAAGACATTGAAACAAAACTCTGTCGTTTCATATTTTAAGAGTTGAGAAATGGGAAAAAGGTGACTCTATCATTTTCAGGTTGAAACGAGCATGAAAGGACAAGAGCTCGACGATATTTTCACTTTTAGAGAGTCACAAAAATATCAAAAAGACTACTCGGGTATTCTAAGCAAGAGGGTATACCAGGTTTCCATGAACTGCCATATACACCTTGGTGATCAAATGAAAGAGAAATGACCAAGGACTTAACGTACGTGCAGGTAGTCTCCCCGAATGTTGTGTTCAGTGTATCATGGTTACAAGGCGGCAGACTCGACTTCCCATGGATAAAGGATTGCAACCTAGATGGGTCTCCCTTTATATACGCGACGGTACGGGGAGCACAAGTCCGTACTAGCGCTGTCTGAAGCCAAAAGGCGAGCGACAACTACTAGGTTTTAAGACGCCGGAACATGTCTCTAGCCTAGACCACTAGAAATGTTTCGTTAGGTTTCAATGTTGCCTTAGGTTCATTGAGTAAATTTTAAAGTTGATCTTGGATTATGTTTCAATTTCCAGGCCCTATCGAAATTGGAGCTCAACTTCCTAAATGCAAGCTATATGAAAATGAACATCATTTCAATTCGATGAATGCTAGTTATACGAAGGATAGAAATATTTCAAACAAGCAAGCAAGGAAAATATGCGAAGAAACTTCTAATGCCCTTAATGCAATCAATCAAAAATGAAATTCCTTCCTAGATTGACAAAGCTAGTTATGTAAAGGAACGTTTCACTTTCGATGCAACAAAAGAATGCAAAGATATTTTTTTGATTTTTCAATGAAATAAAGCACACAACGTACTAATTCAATGGAAAACAAAATAAACACTATAGTTTGAGTTTTGCGAATGTAGGGTTTTGAAATTGAATGACTCAACCAAAGCAAAACAGACACAAAAACATGCAAGCCAATGGAGCAAAATTTCAATTGGAAAAGAGAGTTTCCCAAAGTGACCCAAACAAGCAAAGTAATCGATGCTCAAAGTATTGAAGAAGAAGGACTAATCGAAAAAACGAAAATACTGTTCAATCAGCAAAACAAAAGGATCAAGAAAAACTCAGTCTAATGACCCGAAACGAGACTGATAACAATCAAAGAGACTTGTTCTCAAACAGAAGGCTCGGTGTGCAAGAACACTTAAAAACCCTAAGGTCTTAAATGACACCGACAAGAAAATGGACAAACGACTGAAGGAAACAAGTCTACGGTAGTCAACACAGTCTCAAAGGCTTAATCACACTAAAAAATAACCCAGAAGCAAGAAAAAATGACCAAAACATTCATTAAGGAGGTCAAACCAAAACCTACAGGGGTTGACGCGATTGTAAGGTTGTAATCCACGCAATACAGAGGTTGGCGCGAGTGCTAAAAGAGAAACCTGTGCCAATCGGCACGACTGTCCAGACAAAAATCGCGCCAAGCTGGATACCTATGGGAAAAGAGGAAAAACCATAACCTAATGAGCAGAGGTCAACCTTGACTCTCTGGAGCTGAAAAGAGGATGGAAACTCAGCAAACAAACCAGAAAAAGACAGATAACTAAACCAATACTCGAAACTGATACAACAGGATGAAAGACAAACTTGTACTGATCCCCAGTGGAGTCGCCAATTTGTTATGAAGGTAAATCCTCTCTGCAAACAGAGACGATCCCTCTAGTCCTAGGGTGGGTCTAGTAACAAAAGGACACGCTAAAGTGTTGCTTCCTAGTTAATGAATGAACAAAAGATATAGTAGATTGACCTACCTTGAATCCAACGCTGTCGTCGTTACAGAAAGAGTAGTGGCCTCTCGCTCCTGCCTTGGAAAATCACAATCCGTTCGTTGTTACGCTCAGATACCTGCACATAGGACAAAGAACAAGAACAACATATGACATAATAGTTTCACTCATAACTATTAGCCAGTCAAAGAGGGCTACACATATTGCATCAAATAAACATCATAACACAATAGTGGAACCAAACAGTAGTCATGTATATAAATGAATAGAAGGAAGAGTACAACCGATGCTTTGACATCGCAGTCTCCTCCAGCGGGGTTCAGGCGAAGCGTGTCTCAAATGTTGGTCAGGGAATTCGGACAGGATGAAGGCATGGACTCAAGCTCTCTTAGAAGTCATCAACTCAAGCTTCCTCAACGTGATTCCTTCTTATTCTATCTTCTCTAGTAGCTTAGCTATAATTTGTATAATTCTCCCAGTTTAACTAGCTTCTACTAAAAGAGATAGTTTCTTTTATAGAGGAAAAGGAGGAGGTTTGGATCCCTACAAAGGTGGGAGGGAGTACTATCCTTTAGGAGAGTTCCAAGGGAGGTGAAAACTACTAACTAAAGGAAGGAGTCCGTGGTTGTTTCAGTTCAACCACTCCCAATGACTCATCCTCGAGGTGGTTGGAATGGAACCTCCGCCTCTATTTTTAAAAAGAATTCCATAAACAGCTTGGCGCAGGTGTCTAACTGGCACAGAGCGCCAACTGGTGTGGGCTCAGTGTTAAATTTCTCTGTCGGCGCGAGGGTGTAACTGGCTACTCATGCCAAGGCAAAAATAGGGATTTTTACAGCTCTGCTCAGGGAATTGTCAACAAGAAGAATGTTGCTTTCATCCAAAGGGATGCAAGGATGGTATTTGCAAAGCATGACACTGTTTATTGGTCACATAAACGACCCTCCAATGTGCGAGTTTGGGATTGTAGGGACAGTGACAAAATGCTCTGTAATAGATGGTGTGTCTAAAGCAGATCCTAGGCCTAGTGGCTCAAGAGGAATCATTCATTTCCAAAGGAACTCAATCAATGTTAAAAATGGTACTAAGGTCCACTCAATGAATCACACAAATCTAATTAACCTATATTTCTCTTTGAATTTGGCTTTAGAGATTGAAATCCACTCATTTCATGTCTTCTCACATTGAAATATCATCACGGATTAGATAAACAATAGGATGAGATGCTCTCATCTAGAATTGCCCCACATTCTAAACATTGCATAGGGTTTTCTCTTATGGATTCTCCAATATCAGTCTAAAGCATATCTATAGGGAACTATAACTTGAATGTTGACAATCTGGCAAAGATGAATTGCAATCTACAAGAACAAACTATATTCATTCATCTGGATGAGGGAGGAAAAAACTCCAACATGGAGATCATTGTCACTTGACACAACTATAAGCCATGTTGGTAAATCTTCTCGAGCTTCACTGGTTGAGGATAGAGTTAGTCTCCAAAAGGTTCTTTTCACTGGTTGAGGCACAATTATCCCCAAAAAAAAAATTTCACTAGTTGAGCCACAATTATCTCAAAAAATATTTTTTTCAATGGTTGAGGCACAATTGTATCTAAAAATGTTATTTTCACTGGTTAAGGCACAATTGTCTTCCACTCTGGTGTTTTCTTGTGGGTGGAATTTCTTTTTGGAAAATCCATTAATGTTGAATGCAACATCTATAATTTTGTGTTGAAGCTCCCCTAATCAAGATAGCCCACTAAGACTCATATTCATTGTAACTTTTAGCTTTCAAAGGAATATAGGTGTCAATGTCTTTCACTAGAAAAAAATGTGTACACACACACAAATTCAAATGGGTGTCATTAGAATGGTTGTTAGGAAAAGTTCAAAGAAATTTAAGTGCTAAATTTTGCTAATGGGTCGATTTTCCAAAATATTCTTACAAAAATATTGCTAAACGCTTTATAGTTTACATACTAGGGATTAGTAAAATTCACCAAAACTTCTACACTTTAAAATAAATCTCCATCCTTGAAATATTCTTTGGAAAAGTTGTTATCTTCCCCATTCATATTCAAATTCCACTTTGTAACATGCTTATTTTTAATAAATCAATTTATTGTCCAAAGAGCATGTGTTTCCTCCTAAAAGGTCACGGGTTCAAAACCAAAGGGGCTAGAGTATGTATGCCTCTGTGAAATCACTCCCTTGTCCCACAAACAAGGTGGTCACATACACCAATTTAGTGTCAAGCCTTGTCCCACAAATAAGGAGGTCACATACACCAATTTAGTGTCCAACTTGACCGTGACTTTAAAATTGGATAATAATAATAAAATCACCTCCAAAAAAACATTGAAAATATATCAAATCTAAATTTCAATATAAATACATCCTTATACTCTATTAAAAAAAATAATAATAATAAATTAAATAAACAATTATTATTATTATTATTATATAATATATATAATTTTTTAAATTATATATATTTTACAAAGATTTGAATAAACGTATTCACATATTAACATTAACAAATTCAGCATATTAAAATAAATTGTCGCGAAAATTTTCATTATTATCAATTCAAATTTCTTTACTATTAAATAAATAATAACTTATTTAAGTTTTCCAAATTTATTTATTATTAAGGGATAACTTATTTCTATTTTACCATCATCAAATCAAAGACTTCTCCATATTGAATTTTCAACGAGAAAGAAAGAATGGACAAATTTACCCTTTTTCACCTGAAATAATTAAATTTTTTTGTTATTAATTTCGAATAAAAAAAATTACAAATTTCTAACAACTTCTTGGTAACGAGTGATACCATGGGCAATGTTTCTAAACCGGTTGTATTCCTGACAAAAATAACTCTGCCCAACCCATCCTTAATTATATTTTATAAGTTTGCATAAAGTATATGCTTATTTATTTATATTTTATCGGTTTGCATAAAGTATATGCTTCTATATCCTAACGAGTAACTTTTAACGTTTTGTACCATATGGGTTTTCTAGCTTTGAAGGTTAGGTGTATTACCAAAAAGACAACGGAGCTTTTAAAAGAAAAGTAAAGTGATATATATATATATATATATATATATATATTCGAACTCATTTGATGGGTCCATGTATTTGTCTTTGTCTTTTGATTTTGATTTAAATTATTTTATTATATATTTTATTTAATCTTTTAGTTTTGAATCTGTACCGCAATCATTTTTATATTGAAGCTACAATCGTTTGGCATTGGTTTTGGCATTGTTTGTTAGGTTATATTATATTAGGGTTTGCTTTAGAATAATATAAAGTTATACAATCTTATTGTTCAAAGAATACTGGGCAAAGTTTATTATTCAAATATATAGGTGTTCACATTTTAATTAGGTTTTTTAATTTAGGTAAAGAAAGTCAACCTTTACATAGAAGAGATGTAAGATAATATGCAACCATTTTTTAATGGGAGATCTTTAAGAAGATAAGCTATAATTTTGTTTTGTTTGAGCTTGTTGATGGGAAATTTTATAGGACTTTTTGTTAGCCAAAATGTTGTAGAAACATGAGTAATATAGAAATGGACTCCTAAGATTCAAGAATATGCATTATTTGTGTGGATATTGGTTGAAATAAAATATTTAGGAGGTCTGTCGGTTGAACTGGACCTTGAATGGGTGGACCACCCACATACAACAAATTGACTATTGGGGCATACCATTTAGATGTCTAGTATGCCACAAGACGAGCCACATTTGATCAAAATTTCTTTGCAGATTTGTGTTCCACAACAATCAATGCTTTTGGACTATAGGTGTGGAACAATCCAAGAGCTTGAGTCTGTCTTTTTCTAGACAGGGGACCATGATGAACAAGGAATCACAATTTGACGACATTCTAGGTACATCCTCTAGACCTCTCTCATGTTCCCCTGCACACTTACCTCCTCCCCCTAATGTTGAATGTGACAATGGTGGCCCTAAACCTATGTTCAGTGATTCTCTTGTGAATAACCATTGCTCCATCCCATGCATTCCTCCTGATCTAAATCCTAATTCTGCGGTTTTAAATAATATGCCAGATTGGGTTGACAGACAAGCATTCTTTTTGCTCCTCCATCCAAATACACACCTTGAATTAGGTGTTTGTCGTGCTCCTAAGGATTCCCTTGAGATCCTGAATGACCTTTCCAATGAAATCCCTTCCTATGTTTCCTCTTCACTGCCAATTCTATTGGAAATGACTTGGATTTCATTTCCTGCTTCCCCCATATGGATCTCCATCCTCTAACCATCCATAAGAATTTCGGGGTAAAAAAGGAAGGAGAAGGTCTAAAATCACCCTTTACTCAGGAGCTACTAAACATTTGGATTTTTTGGAAGGCATGAACCTTCATGATGTATCTATCTCTGATGTTAACACTTCACAGGTTCTTATAGGGGATATGTCCGCTTTAGTGGATGCCACATGAAGATTATGCCTTTGAATCTCTGAGGGTTGGGTGATCCCTCGAAAAGGATTTCCATAAAACACCTTATTGAGCTGACTTACCCTGTTGTCATTATAATACAAGAAAATATGCTCTCAGGGGAAAAGGCTCAAAAATATTTTTGAATTTATGTCCGGATTGCATGATTGTACTTATTGATTCAATCACCTTATTGGGTGGAATATTCTCTATGTGGAATCCTCACATTACCAATGTCAAAACATACAAATTATTTGCAGGTATTCTCCTCTCTGGATTTATTCGTGGAATGTCCAATCACATCCACATTCTAACATCTATGTCCCTTATCATTGATAGGCGGGCATTATGGCAGCAGATGAACGATTGTGGAATTATGAGAATTGGATCTCTCATTATGGAAGGGAATATGAATTTAACTATTTCAAGTGAGGAAATTTGGGGTTCAAGTAGCAGACTGGACCCATTGGGAGCTTACTTTTCATAATTATTCTTAGAAAAAACTTGGTGTACATTTTCCCAAACCCTTTGGCCCCGACATGGAAGAATGGTAGGGAAATCCCACATAACATTAAAAAAAATACTAGATCTATTCCTAATTCACAGGAATCTAATCAAGATTTTTGGTGTTGTGAGATCTGAAGTATCCCTAACGATAATCTCAAATCATGCCCCAATCATACTTAGTGGCGAGAGGAGTCGTCGGGTTGGTATCCCATTCAAATTTAATCATAATTCGTTAGAGGATACAGGATTATGTGACCTTATAAGGGAAACCTGGTTCGATTGTTCTTTGGACCTTGATCTATATTCTATGGAATAATTAGAGTTTAAGTTAAAAGAGTTGAAAGTAGTGATTCGAGAATGGATATTTAAAAAAAAAGGAACATAGGAAACATCTGAGGGAGATCGAAGATGACATGGCCTATTTGTTGGGTCCTCTCTCCCATAATTTTCAAAAGAAGAACATTCAATAGAGGCTGATACAACTTGAAACACTCAAAAGGAAGATCAAGCGCCATAAAGAACAAGAACGATGTCTAAAGAGTAGGGTGACTTGGATTGCATGTGGGGACAAAAATATGAAATTTTTCCAAAAATTTGCACCCAAATAAAGGAAGGAAAACACCATATGTGAAATTGAAGATGATTTGGGGAATAAGGCTACATAAAATGAAGATATTCAATGATCGGTGGTAAAATATTTAAAGGATTCTATAAGGCTTGGGAGGAGGAAGATATTGAATATCAGCTAAAGTTTTTTTTTATTACTATCCTTGGTTTTTTCTAAAGAGGAAGACATAATTGTGGGTGGATCTATATCCATGGAGGAGATTCATAATGTGCTAAAATATTTCACAAAAGATAAATGTCCTGGACTAGACGGTTGGTCCACTAAGATCTTTATACTTTTTTTCGACATCATGGCTCTAATATTTTATATATGGTGGAGTTGCGAAAAAATATGAAAGTTTTTGGTGTAATGAAAATGAATTTCCTTGCGTTGATTCCAAAAATGGCATGCCCCAAACCCTTCAAGGACTTCAAGCCCATCTCGTTGTTGATTTCCAAGATAATCACAACCAAGATGAGAGATTGTCTATTAACACATATTTCTTTTGAACAATTCGGTTTCCTCAAGAACAGAAGAATCCAGGACATGGTTGCCATAAAAAAAGAGGCTTTACACACAATAAAATCCCAAAGAATGGAGGTGATTATTTTAAAGTTGGACCTCCATCGTGCTTATGACTGTGTGGATGGGGCATATCTGTGGTTACTTTTACACAAAATAGGGCTTTTTGTGAATGTGGTTGAATGAATAAGGCTTGCATTTATTCGGTAAATTATGAAGTTACTATATTGATGGAATTCCCACAAATTTATTTTGTGCCTTTCACGCTCTTCGATAGGGATGTTGTTTATCCTCGCTTCTTCTTTTAATTTTTATTGAGGGCCTTAGTTTAAGGATCAAGGTGGATAAGTCTTTGGGTTTATTTTCGGGTTTCTGGATTACTAGACATTCCTCCATTTCCCAGTTAATATTCATGGAAGATGTACTTATTTTTGGGAAGATTTAGATGTGGAAATGGTAACATCTTCAACATGTCATTTAAAATTTTGGCAATAGATCTTGTTTAACTACGAGTCAACATAAATAAAATATTTTACACTATGTGAGGGTGTCTTCACTAATGGGTTGAATTTATAACTCTTTTGGAATTTCTTAGGCTCGAGTGGATGAAATTTTCACATATATGGGGTTTCATATGAAGCCAAGTGATTACAACATATCTAACTAGAAATGGCTCATCGATATCTTCAGAAGGAAATTGAGAAACTAGACATATAAGTGGCCGTTCCTTGGTGGAAAAATTGTGTTGGTACAATCTGTTTTTCAAAATATCTCAGCGTATTGGTTGCATCTATAAAATCCCTAGGGAATTATGAAAAACATATATTCCATCATCGAAAAATTAATATGGTCAGGTGCAAGAGGAGGTAGGAAGATACATTTAGGAAAATTGGAATCGATTACAAAGAGCCCAAATTTTGGAAGATGGGTATAAAAAATACAATTTTTTTTTGCTGGGCTCTGTTGACTATGATTTTTTGGTGGGCGCTCTCTGAAAGAGGTATTTGGAACAATATTATGAAGATAAATTCTTTAAAGAAAAAATAACTAGTGGAATGAATTAGGAAGGGTGCTAAATGCACAAAATCAACTTCCTACATTTGGAGAAGCTTGTTAGTGTCAAGGAAATGGTCTATCGGGAATCTATGATATTTCATTAGATCTGATAGGATAACTAAGATTGAGAGAGATTGTTGGTATGGAGTGGCAGGGGCACAAATCCATCTCGACCGTATCATTGAAAAATTACAGTTTAGGCATATGTGTCGCTTCAATCAGATTCAGAAAGGATGGGATCCCCTGGGTCAATTTCCTATTTGGATGACCACTGTCAACCTAGACATTAGTGAGGATTTATTAAACATATGGACCTATTTCACTTCTTAGATATCCATGGCTAGAATCACTTTAGATGGAGATTATGGAAAACTCTCCTTGTTCGAGGTTGTTACAAATGGTTCTATTTATGTTCGAAGTATATAATGTATATTTCTTCCTCCTATGGAGTTCCAGAAAACAAATGTTGGTTTTCCAGAATCAATGCACCACCAGCAAGGGACAAGCTGATGTTGATCAATGCTAGTGCAGTAAGGAGAAGCCTGTTGTTGAACACAGGTCTTTAAAGGGGTAGAGTACGCTAGGGATTAAAAACACTAATTTGGAGCAGTTAGACCCTGGAACTCAGGAATTTGGAATGGTCATGCTTAGGTATTTGTGTAGGGATGATGACAACATGTTCATAGATGTGGATTGATTCGATTTGTAGGCCCATTGACTTAATGCGAAAAAAAATCCTATAATAGATTTCCCCCTAAAGCGAAAAGTCATACACGATAACTGATGACCAAAGTGATTTACCTTGTGAAAATTTCAGATCAAGAACAACTGATCGAGATCATCATATGTTACAATACGTTTTCATCATGATATCTTCGTTGAGGGAGGCATACCCATGCTCAACACATAAGCTAACATTACGTGTACAATGACCAATAAATATGTCCACTGACGACATAAAGTAGACCCATGATTGGATGATTGTCTGTTTGATCATAGCCATCATGCTTTTTAATCCCACATTAATCTTTAAAACGCATCCCGGATGGATGAAATTGGATCTAGGGACTTCTATCTCTTTCACTTGATCATCCAATTGTACGAGTGTAACCATGTGAATAAAGGACCTAGAGTTAAACATGGAAAAAACCATGTGGTTACCGACCAATGATGTAAGTCGTTAATAGACATGAGATAAACTGTTGATGATGTTAATGGATCTCAAGGTAAAACAATACAATCTGTATGGTGTGAATGAATGAGTTGAGGTCGAATACCACAAAAATTATTTCAGTCGAAGGCCATTGATGAAAAATTGTCGTCGTGAGCGAGGAAAATTTCCATTGATGTATGCAAGCCCCAAGGTACTAGAGGGAGTTTCTAAATTAACTTATTGGATAATGATCTAATGTCGAAAAGAAGCGACCTATCGCGGGAGGGCCTTGATGTCTCCCCCATCAATGACACGAAACAGGTATCATGATTTGAGATAGAATGATGTTAATGTGGAACTAGTCTATGGACGATAGAAATATAATGAAGGCTTAAGAGTATCGTAGTAGATATCAACTGAAGGACTTCTCTTGAACATATTAGTGACACTGAGTGGAGTTGGAAACATTGACCCAAAACTGAAAGCGAAGGCCTTGATATGGTGTGATGAACAAAAAAGGCAAGTAGATTCCCAAATCCAACAACCACAGAGATGAAGTGGAAGAGTGTCATGTTCAAGAGTGACTCATTTCCATTAATAGGTAGAGTACCTTGCTTCCCAATTTCCCCAA
The DNA here is from genome assembly GCA_034641835.2 of Pinus albicaulis. Lineage (NCBI taxonomy): Eukaryota > Viridiplantae > Streptophyta > Pinopsida > Pinales > Pinaceae > Pinus > Pinus albicaulis. The sequence goes on along the minus strand of CM076575.1, from coordinate 1,634,471,928 downwards.
CCATTTATGGTCAGTACCTCTTTATTTTTTAACAATCTTGAGGAGGATAACATATGCTTGATCTGCAAGTTCATCCTTCGAATGAATCCTTTTGATTATTTTTAATGAACCTTGAGAAGGAGTGGTTCAGTCCCTTCATGTTCGACGATTCCATCACTATTTGATGCTTTTATGAGTCTAATGAAGGTACAACTCGACTTCTTTTTCATATTTAGAGAGTTTGAAAAAGGGGCGAAAAAGAAAACTGCAAAGGTTCCTTTTCGTAAAGTTGTCTCTTGAGTCAGAAAAGGAATAAACAATACTGAGGAGAACCTATTAGCCATGCTTGACTAAGGTATTCCTTTTTTGTAATTAGTATATCTCAATCTAGAAAAGGATTAAACTTATACTGAGTAGACATATTTTCATTTACTTTAACGAGTTCGAAAATAAAAGTGCTCGACAATATTTTCATGTTTAGGGAGTCTGAAAAGAGATGAAAGAGGAATCCTCCCAGAGTAATGAGTGGTATACAGGGTAGAAACTGGTTTCGTTCACGATGGAACTCCTCAAAACACATATAAGTAAAGAGGTTTGATAACAAGACAACTCACCGTCGTTTTTCCTTGAGAAAGGGTAAAAAACCAAATGAAAGCATATGATCGTCTGAGCAGATGGTGATGATGAAATGAGAAAACCAAGGTTCATCTGGTAGAAATAGGTTGATAAAAATGGAAATCAAGAGAGATAAGATGATAATGGTTCACTTTTACACAAGCTTGAAATATAGGAAACTATGCTTGAGATTGGTTTCATTTTTACATAAGCTTGAAATGGAGAAAAAATATGCTTGAAATAAGTTGAAAAACTGTGCTTGAAATAAGTTTGCATGCCCCTAACATAATAAATCAATTTGAGATACATGACCCCTAAGCTTCATTTCATGCACCTAAGTAGACTATTGGTTACTGAAATGTGGATGGAATGAAGGTTCATTTATGAGATCAAGTGAAAGACTCAACAGAGAATTTACAAGATCTTATCAAAGACTTGAATTGGAGGGATATTTGTTTCATTTTTTAATGATCTTGGCACAAGAAAATAACTATTCTCAAGGGACCTTGTTTCATTTTTAAACGAGATTGACATAAGAAAATGAACTCTTCTTAGGTGCCTTGATAATGACCTACAGATGGCCATGGCTTCCAAGGGGTTCTCATCATATGGGAGAAAAAAATTATGGAAGGTATCAAAGGATCCAATGGAAATTTCATACTCCAATGCCCCTAGTAAATGATGCACTACATCACCTACTAGATCATTAGTAGACGCGGGCATGGAATAGGTTTCCACATAATTAATCTGTGGCAAGGGAGATATCACTTGCATATAAGGACCATTTAGGGAATTTGGTTGATTGGGAGTCAGATTAGGACCAACAAATGAAAGTTGGTCAATGGTCACGATTCTTATTTCATGTGGAAAACACATCACACAAAAGAGTGAAGAGATAAGAGCTCCCATGACATAAAAATAGTCATGCCCAAGGATTAAATTAAAATCCAAATGGCCTTGGACTACTATCACATCTATATAGATAGTATTTCCTCCCAAAGTAATATGAAACTGAGGAAGGATCCCTAACGGTTGACTAGTTACTTTGTTAAAATCTAACAGATTCTGTGTAATGGGAACAAGTTGTGGAGAACCTAAAGCTTGCACAGTAGTGGAGGAAGAAATACGAATAGATGCACCTTCATCTTTGATTGTACCAGGTATGGGCTTACTCTAAGCATATACTATGATCTAGAAGGGAACATAAGGAGGAAGACAATATCCTTCCTGTTGACTCCAATCAAAGGAAGTGACCATACTGCTTGGAGGAGGTGTTGTGGGAATGGAATAATTGCCCCCTTGTGCTATGGGAATGGGATAAATACTCCCCTGTACTGTGGGAATAAGAGTATTTCCCCCTTGTGCCATGGGAATGGGAGGATCATCCACATGTGCTGCTGGAACAAGAGGATTTCCCCTCAATTCATTGGAACCTGAAGAAACGAGAAGAACCTGAGCAGTATGAACTTCACTCTCTACGGGAAAGGTATGATTGACTGAAGGTGGAATCAAGTGAACCATTTTATCAACCAATGGTTGTTTTATCACCAAATTGAGTCCTCTTGGGCTGCTTCAATTGTCAACTTGGAGTAACTCTTTCAAACCACTTGCAACTGGAAATTAACCTATCCAATCTAAGAGGGCTCTCTCAAAAGAAGAATAAATGATTTTCAATGAAGTTTAAAAGAAGATGGCTAACTCTGATGGTTTCTTTTTTCAGTTTTTATGTGTTCAAGGTAGGTGAATGATGCAAGGATTCACTACCATTGGGCATGGAGTCATTGTAAACCTCAATTACAAAACAAAAAATGTCATGGAAGCTAAGGCACTTATATTCTTATCAAATCATACATGAAGGACAAAACAACAAACTACATGCATACAGGAAGTTGGAGAATATTACTGAATTCCAAGTGATTACAGCCACTGCATAAAGATCAAAAGGACTAAGATAAACAAGCATAGATAAGAACATGGAATGAATCTAGGGTCTGAAACAAGCTGCTGCAAAATTATATTACTAATAGTGAAAGATTACAATAGTAGTGCATACATAACATCTCCAACCCTTTCAAACTCTTTCCTCTCCCTATTTATAGAGTTAGTCACCTTTACATCATGTCTACCAGCTGGGCTAGACCATCGAATATCTTCAAGGACACCTAATCTAACTAACAATTGATTATAAGGAGGAAAAGAAAAGATAATTCTATTTTCAAGATTTAGAAACCTAATAGGACTCTTTCACTCATTAATACCTTAACTAACTATTAAAACTCCCATACATAAAAAAAAGGCTTATCGAAAGAGTAGCCTTATGAGGTGGCAGAAGGTGTGATTTAACAATAAAACATCATAGCTGGAATTTAGGAATTGTTCTTCGGATTCTTATTATAATCTGTTATGCTGATGAGGTTGAGAAGTTCTAAGGTTTTCTAACACTTTTGAGGATTCATCCATATAAGGAAAAAGGTGAATACGATGATTCCCTTCACATAACCTACATGGAAACTTGAATTTCCTCTTCTTCCCATGGACCTTACTATCACTAGTAGATAGTTTTTCACTAGCATGATCTCAAGAGGTTGATGACAAAGGCTGATGTGAGCCTATGGACCACACTTATAATACCTTAGGAATACAAAGGAAATATATAAGAAGGTGATCACCCTTACATAACTTGCAAGGAAATTTCAATTTTTGAGGATGATTGGAAGGTTTCTCCATACTAGTTTCATCGGTAGCAATGACTGCTTGGTTCCCCCCTGCTTATTTTGCTTCTTCTTCGTCATCCTTTTCTTCTTCTTCTCCACTTATTGGTTACTAGAATAGGGACTTTCACAAGGCAAGGAGGAAGAAAGGGATGAAGAAATAACATGTGAATTTAAGGCAAAGGGTTAAATTTAGGATCAACTTGAGGTTGATGTTGTTCAGGTGGAGGAGAACTTGGTTGAGGAGAATTTTGGACAATCGAAACCATAGGGGTCGAAAAAAATCAAAATGGAAAACCAATGGTAAATCCGAGAAGGGACAATATTGACATATAAGAAGCACCAATATTTCCAAAAGGAGGAAAAGTACTAGGATTCCCATCAAAGGGGTTTCCTTCATTGGTAGATCGGGGAAATGTTTCCATTAGTCTCAACCTAAGATCCACTAAGGAGTTGTTCCACAGTGAGGATGTTTTTTCGTGGTAAAATAATTGATTTTAGAAATTAAAGACACAAAATAAAATAAAATGGGTAACTAGGAAAAAGGGTTTACCAAGCAACTGTGAACTGCAATATACCACCTTGGTGAACCAAGGATTTACGTATAGGCACACAATCTCCCCTAATGTTGTGTTTGGTGTATCATAGTGTACAAGGTGGCCAACTCGGTTACCTATGGTGGGATAGAAACATAGTGGGGACTTCCAAAATATACCCGAAGGTACATGGAAGCACAGTCTGTAGTAGTGTTGTCTAATGTGTAACTGTTCGATGAGAGAATTCCCATATACTTATCATGCGTGGAGCACCATCCAATATACCTGAAGGTACGAAAATAATGGTCCGATACACTTACATACATATAACAAGGTATCACCCCCAGAATGTAATGTTGACAAAGAATGAGAACTCCCACATTAAAGAGGACAGAACACATCTCTAGCCCATACCTCTAAATGTTTTGTGTTAATGTTTCAAATTATTCTTAAGATTGATTCATTAAATTTTAATGTTTATCTTAGATTATGTTTCAGTTTTCAGGCTCACCACAAATTTCACATGAATATCCAAAAGATGCAATCTAGCATGAAAAAACTAAAATTTTATTTTCAATGAAAATCTATGTATGGGAGGGAAGAGAACAAAGAATAATGCAACATACAATATGCATTAAACAAATGTTAAGTCAATTTTCTTAATTCAATTGTTCCAATTTCCAATTTCACACATAAAACCCTAAATGCAATGCAAAATGCATGTGTTTTTTCTTTTCTATCCACTTAATTTTCAAATGAGATGAAAACTAAGATGCTTGCTAATTCGTTGACAAAATAAACTATACTTAATGATGATTTTAATATCGATTCTTTCAAGCAATCAATGATCAAGCAAAAGTTTTCTAGTGACCTAATCTGCAAGAACATAGAAAAATCCAAACAAATTCTTATCAAAGGATAAAAAAACCAAAATCAAACCAAATAAATTCTTTTCAGAGACCATAACACACTCAAAGAGAGAAGGAATACTAACTGGAACAAAGAAGATCATAGAGAAAGACTCAAAATGGAATTTGTTTGCATGTAACATGTATCAGCATAGGTGTTGAAAGGGCATCAGTGCTTTGCAACATAGGTGAAAAGAAGGCTAGGGTGCATTGCAACGCTCTGTCTCTAGACCAGGGGGAGAATCGATGCAGATCCAACCAAATTACAACACAAAAAAGTAAATCAAGCTCATAGAAGGGTATTCCTAGGGTCAATCAAGTCTGAGTGGGACAATGGAGGTAGGTTAAAAATGTGAAACAAGTGCTAAGGTCAAGGAAACCACTAACGAAAATAAACGATCCCTAGTGGATTCATCAAATTTTTATGAAAAATTTATGATTTCAGATAAAGGTATCTTCCCTAGACCCAGTGGACTGGTCTAGAACAAGAGAAAGAAAAGAATATAGAGTTTATTCTCATATCTCTGGTACTGAACCACTCCTTCTCAGGGTTCATTAAAAATAATCAGAAGGATTCATTTATAGGATGAACTGATATATCAAGCATATGTTATCCTCCTCAAGCTTGTTAAAAAATAAAGAGGTACTGACCATAAATGGTTGGGGAAATTGGGAAAGAGGGTACTCTACCTATTAATGGCAGTGAGTTGTTCTTGAACACGACACTCTTCCACTTCATCTCCATGGCTATTGGATTGGGAAATATGTTTGTCTTTTGGTTCACCACACCATAGCAAAGCCTCCGCTTTCAGTTTTGGGTCAATGCTTCCAAACCCATTTAGTGTCACTGATATATTCAAGATAAGTCCTTAAGTTGATATCTGCTATGATACTCTTAAGCATTCATTATATGCTTGTGGTTCTCAGACCAGTTCCACATCAACATCATTCTATCTCAAATCACGATACCCATTTCGTGTCATTGATGGGGGGTACATCAAGGACCTCTTGGGATGGGTCGCTTCCCATTTACATCAACTCATTATCCAGGGAGTTGTAGAAAATCCCTCTAGTACCTTGGAGATTTTATACATCAATGGCAATTTTCCTTGCTCTCGGCGACATTTTTTCATCAGTGACCTTCGAACGAAAGATTTTGTGTGGTGTTCAACTTCAACTCATTCATTCACACCATACGAATTGTGTTGTTGTAACTTGAGATCCATTAAAATCAATCAATGGTTTCTCTCACGTCTATTAACAACTTACATCATTGGCCGGTAATCATATGGTGTCTTCCATGTTCAACTCCAGCACCTTTATTCACATGGTTAGACTCATACAATTAGACGATCAAGTGAACAAGATAAAATATCTTGGATCTAGTTCCATCCATTCGAGCTAAATTTTCATGATTAATGCGAGATTACAAAGCATGATTAAGCATGATTGATATGATCATACAGACAATCATCCAATCATGGGTCCACTCTCTATTGTCACTGGGCATAATTCTTGATCATTGTACATGTAATGTTATCTTATGTGTTGATCATGGGTATGCCTCCCTCAGTGAAAATATCATGATGAAAATGTATTGTAACAGATGATGATCTCTATCGATTTTTCTTGATCTGAACTTGTCACAAGGTAAAGAACTTCGGTCATCAACTATCGTTTATGACTTTACTCTTTAGGGAGCAATCTGTTATAGGTAATTTTTTCACATCAAGTCATCAATCCACATACATGAACATGTTTTCATCATCCCTATAAAATCCCCAAGCAAGAACATTCCAAATTCCTAAAATTCTGGGTCTAGCTACTCCAAATAAGTTTTCTTAGGCCCCAACACACTCTGCCCCTTTAGAGACCTTCATTCAGCAACATGTTTCTCATTATTGCACCAATGTTGATCATGAGCATCTTGTCCCTTGCTGGGGTGCATTGATTCTAGAAATTTGGGAAAATTAAAAAGAATCCCGAAGCTTCCTCTTCCAGAAGCTTCTAGGATTTGTTTTAACCATTTACCTTGGATAAGAAGGTCGAATCCTAAGTGATCCTACCTTGGAAATTTCACCTCTTATCCCTTGAGCTCATCCTCCCATATTAAGTGGATCTCAAACCTAGATTGGTAAATGCATAAGAATTCCAAAACTACAACACTCTCATATATATTTACTTCCATCCACAACACGAGGGTTGGAATTTTGAGATTGATCATGCCCTCATGTTGTTGCCTTGAATATAAGAGAGTCATCATCTTCATGCATCAGGGTGACATTGAGGTGTGCTTTGCGACAAGGAAGGAAAATTCAACTTGGGGAGACCTCTACAAGATCAAAACTATCTTTGGTTGTAAAATATCTCTTATTTCTATTAATAAAAAGGGTATATTTTTTTCCTATATGTGCTATGTTATTTTTACATTCATGTGTTTCAATGCCTCTTTGATTCATTGAATAGAGTGATTGAATCATTTTATGTAGATGTTGTAGATCCTTGGCTTGTTTTGGTTGTATGTGTAGGTTCTAATTATAGAAATTGGAGCTTACAAGTGAGGAGGAAAGTAAAGCTTGCAATGAATTCCAAGTAGTCCTCTCTCTATATTTCAATTTATCTAAGGGAAACTCTATATTCTTTTCTTTCCTTTTTCCTAGACTAGTTGACTAGGTGTAAGGAAGATACCTTTATCCGCAATCGTAAATTCCGCATAACAGGGTGGGATCAATTATTAATGCTTATTTTATGGAATATAGAAAAATACCAACTCCTAAGACTCCAAGGGTTATTGCATATAAGGATCCCTCTTCTTCTCTATCATTGGGTCATTTTGATGGGGTTGCACAAAATTCTATCTATGGAAGCGGTGTGGTAATCAACATAGACACAAAATACTCTTGGAAATTTTGTTGGAATGCAGGTGGAGGTAAAAATAACAAGGTGGAGATCAATGCCCTATGGGGATTCCTATACTGTGCTAAGTGGTTTAAGCTTAATGTGATGCACATTTTTGGTGATTCACAAGTTACAATCAAATGGATAAATAAATAAGCATCCTCTCCCCCACCCCTTTATGCAACACTGGATGCAACAAATTCACAAGATAACTGGATTATTTCAATCGGTTTCTTTCTCCCATATTCCTAGAGAGCTCAACTAGGATGTAGATGATATATCCAAGGAAGGTATAAATATGGAATTTGGGTGCATCAAATTCCATTTCGTTCAATCGGGTCATTTATAGGAAGTGGTTCATTTTCTTGTGGGTTTACGTCTTATGTAATCCTCCTAATGGCGAGGGAAATATTTATAGGTTGTGACTTTTAGTGACGCCCAATTTTTGTGTGGGATGTTGAATTAAATCTATGGAGCACAAATTTTGGTGGAGTAGTTGCACAACATCTTATCGAAGTCTATTGTTGAACATGTGTGCATGGATTTTGAACTTTATTCTAGGGAAATAAATTACATGCCTTATTCTTTCTATTTTCCTCTTATGTGATATGGATGGACCTTTGGAACATCATCGACAATAATTTGATTTGTGTGTGTATGTGCCATGTTGCATATAAAGATTTGTTTCTCGCCCTCTTGACATATAACTTCATGTTGTTATGATCTATTTTTTCGGGTGCTCTACTTTTTTGGGTCCGTGTTTTTTAATGTTGTTCTCTAATGATTGATGGTGACACTAATCTATCAGAAATATGTGAAATTTGATTAATATTTATAAAACCAGAGTTTGATTTTTTCTTTCTGGAAAAAAAATAAGGTTATTTTTTTTCTTTTATGGAATAGAGAAAATTGTCATTTGATTTTCTACTCTAAACACTACTTTATGGGATTTGAGGGAATGCATCTATCTCCTCTCTTGACTTCAACCCAAAAGACGAAATTACAACAACTCCTATGTGGGTTTAATTACCCTATATCCTTTCAGTTTTTTGAAATGAAAACTCTCTCAAAGATATTGGGAACAAGTTAGGTAAATAATTAACCAAGCAAACCAAAAGGAAACTTCCTCTCTTAAGCATGAATATGTGTGGATGTAGATATGGAGAAGGGGCTCTAAGAAGTGTTACAAATCATTTTGAATGTATGGTGCCACCAAAAACCCATAAATTATGAACAGATTCCATTTAAGTGCAATCCATGTCATGTTTATCGACATTTTTCCAAACAGTTGTCCAAATATTCAAGAAGAACTACCTTCCCTAAATTATATTCAAGAAGAACTACCTTCCCTAAAATTCTCAACATAAGGGGCCATAATAATCAAAACCATCCCAAATCAAGTGGTAAAAAAAAGAAGTAAAAAGAGCCCGACTCTAAAACGACCTATACAGAATTTGATGTGGATGCATCCATCCAAGCCAATGTAGATGTGAATGTTTCATTAGAAAAGTAAGAAGAAAAGAAGGGAGACGAGCAAGAACATGACACAAAGGAATCATAAAAGAAAAAAGAGAAAATAGAAAAAAGCTATAAAATAAGGAAAGAATGCAGTTCCTCATCTTATTTGCCATCTAATTTGAATATTATAATTTATTGTTACATTGTAGTCTTGAAAAAAAATATAAACTCTCCCTTCTTCTCACGAGAGGAAGTAAATCTAGCCAGTACCAAAAAATAAAAATGAAAGAGAATAAATATGTTTGTAAGCCACAAGTTAAATATAGAATGTTACTTAGTAAAAAGGAAAATAATTTTCTCCTAATAATAATCCTATATTATTTTGGCAAAATAATATAGGATTGCGTTCGACTACGGAACTGCACCCACCCATACGCAATTGGGGGGAGTTGCGAACACTTCAGGTGAAAAATGGTACGAAGACGCTTGATGCAGCCCTACCAGACAGGGACGTCCCGACCAAGGGTGAAGCGCATCGATCAAGAAGTTTGGTGGACAAATTACTGAACTGGTACTTGAACCGTGTTACGAAACACCTGGCATCAACCTTAATTCGGGGTACTCGAACAGCATTCAGGCGTCATCTAAGGTCTGACGATTCGTGGGAGAGTCCTCAGGTACGAATAACGACTATCAACCCACCCCACTTTGATCAGAAAGGAACCTTACAGTTACACAAAATGGGCAGCAAGCCATCAATGCAGCCATTTATGGTAAGTCTAATTCAAACAATTGATGGTAAGTTTCACGTACGGGTTACTCCACCATTAGATAGCTCCGGACAATGTGCAGATAACAGGATAACTTCACAACAGGCTACATATTGTCTCTACACCATACCCCTGTTATCCAACGAATAGCTTACTGGGATCATTGACATTTTCTAGGACGCATGTCCTTCTGTTCCTATGGCGGTCCCTAACCCGCCGAATGCTTCAGTCCCTGGCTGTTCAGCACCCGCAGATATCATAGCGAAATGGTCTAGGAATTCTGAGTTTGATCAAATGATTGGTCGTTGGCCTCATGCAGAGGGAATTTCCTGTGAACCCTGCACGAAGAGGCACCATAGTTGCGCGATAGGAGTACTCAACCTTTGCACCCTGAGGACGACCGCGAGACCTAGCCAGATGGCCTCAGATGATACATTAGAGGAGGGTACGTTATTATTGCGGTTCCCCACCAACAGTGTCATAATCAGGTCACGACTAGTCCTGCGCTAGGAAGGAACGCTGAGATTTAGGGATATGTTGCGACTTCTCCGCAGTCCCAGATTACCAACCAGCAGAAGCCATATTTTCTCACTCCCTCGCATGGTCCTAGTTAACGATCATGCTCCAACCGCTGCGGACATACAAATAGATTTGGCACAGCTATCCCACGAAGTGTTAGAAGGATTATACACCACGGTGTTGCAAGAGGTTCGCCACCATGACCGGACTGCGCGACAGCAATGTGAAATACCTCTGGAAGTTCGAGCACAGTGGGTCACATTGCTCACAGAAGCAACAAATATTATTCAGGCACAGCTTACGCCAGGCATGCAATTGGTCAAAGAAGCTACACAGCTCTGAACAACGGTCCGGTAACATCCTATGCTTCAGTGTATACAGGACGACTTACGGCAAGCAGAAGCTGCTCTTGATCAAATCAGAGTTCCCTTGCCCTCCAACATTTCTGCACAACGTCAAAACGTCATGGAAACGATTACGAAGCTTCGTCGCGCCAAGCATGTTGTCAGGAAACGGTTGAAACCATGGGGTGACACCGCCCTCCAGATCTCCCAGGATGCTCATACTGCCATTGCGCGCCTCCACCAGATGTTAGAACAGGTTACCGCGGCTCCAGACGGCCCTGCCTCCTTGACGCTTGTCAACATTGCAAAGCGAGCTGCTGCCCAAAGTTAGGAAGTGCTCCCTCCGCTCTTTCGCACTCTTGATACCTTGTGTGCGCAAATCGAGGCTGCACCACCACAGTGACTCGGGATGAGTCACAAGATTATGTTGGGGGACTGTTGGAATAGGGTCTCCTACAAGCTACGAAACTGGTCCATTTTGAATACTTTTGATTAAATTTAGTCTAGCGCGGGGGTATTGGGGCGGGTCAAAGCCCTAAAAGTATTGTAATGGGTAAAAGGGTAAACCAGGGGTCCGAAAACCATGGTTTTGGACCATAGGAAAGTCTAGGCTAGATTATTATAAATAGAGGAACATTTTGTATTGTAAGGTAGGAAATGAAGAGTTATTTATGCGAATTGTGGTTTAAGCTATCTGTTTGGGTTTTGGGGAAAGGACTCCTACTGGCTGTGTGCACGAAAATCCAAGTCCAGCTGTGTGCGGACCCTGCTGCTGTGTGCACAGGTTGGGAAGGGAATTGTAAGGAATAATTGATGAATGAATGAATAAGAAAGGTTGATAGAGAACTGAATCTGTGAGTACTCTTTGTGTGAATTGCTGGTAATTACTACATTGTGCATTTTCTGTCTTTAAGTTGTGAAGATCTGTGTAAGTGTGTTTTCTATATCTGGATCTGTTCTGTTCTGTGCTATTTATGCAATACTGTACTACTGTCATAAAAGCATATAATTATAGATCTAGCACACGTGGATGCGAATAAAGACCTAATTGACCATTCGCAGAACAAGGTAATGTAGGAATCATAGGGTCTAGTGCAGCTCTGCTTGCCTTACCTATCCTTTCTCAGGGTGCAGAAACCTGGTTCCAGCACCCACCCATACTACTTCAGGTACTGTCGAAAGGGCCAGTAGTATAGGGGTTTGTTGGAAAACCTTGCACTCCAAACCTGGGTCAGGACCTCTCGACCCAACAGGAGGAAATGCAAAAATTAGGGCATGGCAGTTGGCGCAGGTTTCGGGCACGGAGTCGCGCCAACCGCCTGATTTTTTACACTAGGGTGTGCCCATTGGCACAAATGCTTTGGAAACAGTCACGCCAATGACGCAAACCATTTTTTGGAAAAATGATGATCAAATACCTCAATTATTCAAAAATTTAAGGTTCAAAATTGACTAATACCACTCATATGAATGTGTTTGTAGGTAGAAAGAGGCAAAATGGTCATCGAATGGAAAGAACAGGAACATAGCGAAGAAGATGAGCTGGCCATGGAAAATGAGAGAGTCATGGAAGCTCTCAGAAACTATGGTCTGAAAAAATTCTTCCTAATGCCATGTCTTCGAGCCCAACCATAGTTATTACAGTATCTGGTCAGCATATGGGACGAAAATCAAGAGAAGTTCATCCTTCGGGATCAAAAAATTGAGATTGAAGTCTCTAACGTGTACTTCATCATAGGATTATCATGAAGGGGAGCAGCACCAATCCTAAATGGCACCCGACCTTGCATGGAAAACATGACCATGGTGATAGATAGGGTATGTCCAGGAGCACGAAAGGGATCAGGTAGTGGGAAAGTTGATGTTCAAACTATTCCAGATTTGACACTACGAGTGGTGCTACATACCATCACACGAGCTGCAGGGTCACAAGCACCACACGAAGCAACAAAGACACATTTGCTTCTTGTTGTAGACTTCTTGGCACCGACCATCTACAACTGGGCAGAGGCCGTGACAATAAACATGAAGCGCCAACTAACAAAATGCAAGAAGTCCAAATTGAAACAATTTGGTTATGGATCTATTCTGGTATCGTTCTTCTTGGAACGACTACCCATTTTTCAGCGATAGGAGGTCATAATCCCGACACCACCAACGAGAGAACCACAGATGGCTCGATGGAAAAATTTGATGCCAAAGGGTAGGGGGCGGTCAATAGATGTCCTAGAGAATAGAATTCTTTGATTGGCTCCACCGACAACTGATTGTCATGGAGGACTGGCCCTACTCTGGTACAGATTTCACTGATGATCCAGACCTCCCACTCCCTGAGGGAGAATATTGGGATGAATATTTGGGTGAGACTCATTTTTTAAGGTTTATGAGTATTATGATTTTTTATTTATGCATGTTCTGACATTAAATCCATGTAATTGCAGGCATTGGCCCAGAGAGACCTGTTGGCATGTCACTGATAGCGAGGCGAATCCCTTGCGATTACGACCCTCAAGGCGAGGGCGGCGAGGAATATGAGATAGTGTGTAACCTAGAGGGGATCACACGAGCAGTCCCGGATTATGCACGTTTTGACAATGTTCCTCGCGCCTACCAGAGACATACCTTAGGGGTGCCTAGACGAATTCACCGCTTGATGAGGCGGCTAGTACGAGCAGTGACATGTTATCACGAGCACCATGGTGATTAGAAACCTAGGTTTTATTTTATCTACATATTTGAGAGACATGATGTCTCAAGATTTAACACAAACACACATATATTTTTTGAATTTATGATACACAAGGCTGCAAACATGCGATATATATATACACATCTATTTCCCTACATGGATCTGAGTCTCTCATGTGATGATGATTTTACAGATTATGCAAATGCCTAATACAATTTTTGCTAATGTATTAGTTAAATAATCTGCATAATAAATAACAACCCAAAAGGCAGGAAAACATTCACAAAGCACATAAATTCAAAACATTTCATTTTTACGCAAGCTCGAAAACAAAAGTAAACTATGCTTGAAAAATGGACATGCCCCCAGCATGGTGACTCAATTCGAGGTACATGCCCCCCAAGCTTTAGTCCATATGAAAGGCAGATGGAGTGAAGGTTCAAATTATGATATCAAGGGAAAGACTCGACTGGGATTTTACGAGATCGTATCAAAGACTCGAAGTGAACATGAATGTGTTGCATTGTTTTAATGAGGTTGACACATTAAAAGAACTATTCGCATGACACCTTGTTTCATTTTTTAAGGAGCTTGACACAAGAAAATGAACTCTGCTCCGGAGACAACTCATCATGTCGAATAAGAAGTCAGGGATTCCAAGAAATTCACAACATCTTGGAAATCAGGACCCAATGTCCCCAGCACGCGATGCACAACGGTACTATCACTGGATGCAGGCATAGGACAGATAGCCACATAATTAACCTGTGGCAGGGAAGATACGACCAACGAATAAATATATGGAAGAGACGATGGCGGGCCCGTTGCCACATCAGGACCAAATAATGAAAGTTGATCAATGGTCACGATCCGACCTTTATGTGGAAAAAAATCACAAGAAAGAGGGAAGATACAAGTGCACCCATGGCATAAGCATAGTCACGCCCCAAGAGTAAATTAAAATCCAAGGGACCTTGGACCACCATCACGTCTATATAGACGGTTTTCCCTCCCAAAGTAATAGGAAACTTTGGAAGGATCCCTAAGGGTTGACTAGTTCCTTTGTTAAAAGCCAACAGATTCTGAGTAACATGCACAAGATGTGGAGAACCCAAAGCTTTCCAAGTAGTTGAAGACAAAATACTAACAAATGCACCTTCATCTATAATCATGCAAGGTACAGCCACATCATAGGCATGTACCGTAATCTCAAAAGGCACATAAGAAGGAAGGCGGTATCCCGCAAATAGACTCCAATCAAAGGAAGAGACCAAACTACTTGGAGGGGTAACTTACCATTGAACTGAGATGGTCATCCCCTGGTGTTACTGGAGCAAGAAGAGCATCCTCCTGGACCTCAGACATGGGAGCAGGAAGAGAAAATTCTTGAGTCATAGGGATGGGAGGATCTTTCTCCAAGGCTGAGGAATCTAAAGAAACAAGAAGAACGTGAGGGGGATGTGAGCCACTTTCAATGGAAAATACCTGATGAACCATAGGCGGGGTCAGATCAACCGATTCCATGACCAATGGTTGGTCAGGAAAGGATTCGTGATTTTTAATTTCCGAGGGAGCGGGATCAACCAAGGATTATTCTTGATCGATCGTTGAATCAACTAGCGAAGGACTCGAAGAAAGCTTCTGGTAACCAACCAGAAGGCAGGGTGCAGAAATGGTAGGGTTTTCCAACACTCTTATGGCTTCATCCATGTATGGAAAAAGGTGAATGGGGTGATTCCCTTCACACAAATTACAAGGATTCATGATCTTACCCTGTGTCTTACGAGTCTTATTAATATTAGTCAAAGATGTGCCACCAATATGACTCCTAGAAGCTAAAGGCAATGGCGGATGACCATCGGACCATACTTCGAGCACCTTGGGAATGCTAGGAAAGTCTCGAAGAAGATGGTCATCCTTGCACAACATGCAAGGGAATTTGAATTTCCGTGGAAGGTTGGATGGTTTATTAAGGGAAGGTTTCGGAGGTGCAATAGCTGCAACATTAGCCTCTCGCTTATCTAAATTCTTCTTCTTTGTCTTCTTCTTCTTCTTCTTAGCCACCTGGTTACTAGAATCCAGACTTTCACCAGGCGAAGAAGGGGAGAGGTCCACCTTAGAATTAGCATGATGTTGCTCAGGCGGAGGAGATGGTCGAACAGAGGTCAGAGCAATCAGGACCGCCGAGGTTGAGAATAACCAAACATGCAACCCAAAAGTTAACTCGGGAAGGGACAATGTTGCCATATAAGGAGCACCAACATTACCAAAAGTAGGAAAAGGACCAGGATTTCCTTCAGAGGGGATTCCTTGGTTGGTAAACTCTGAAAACATTGCCATCAGAAACAACCTTAAAACAAAATACTAAGGAAGAAAACTTTAACCAAGAATATTTCGTGGGCAGTTAATTCTTTAAGACATTGAAGCAAAACTCTGTCATTTCATATTTTAAGAGTTGAGAAACAGGAAAAAGGTTACTCTATCACTTTCAGGTTGAAACGAGCGTGAAAGGACAAGAGCTTGACGATATTTTCACTTCTAGAGAGTCACGAAAAGATCAAAATGACTACTCAGGTATTCTAAGCAAGAGGGTATACTAGGTTTCCGTGAACTGCCATATACACCTTGGTGATCAAATGAAAGATAAATGACCAAGGACTTATCATATGTGCAGGTAGTCTCCCCGAATGCTGTGTTCGGTGTATCACGGTTACAAGGTGGCAGACTAAGCTTCCTATGGATAAAGGATTGCAACCTAGAGGGGTCTCCCTTTATATATGCGATGGTACAGGGAGCACAAGTCTGTACTAGCACTGTCTAAAGCCAAAAGGCGAGTGAAAACTACTAGGTTTTAAGATGTCGGAACACGTCTCTAGTCTAGACCACTAGAAATGTTTCGTTAGGTTTCAATGTTGCCTTAGGTTCATTGAGTAAATTTTAAAGTTGACCTTGGATTGTGTCTCAATTTCCAGGCCCTATCGAATTTGGAGCTCGACTTCATAAATGCAAGCTATATGCAAATGAACATCATTTCAATTCAATGAATGCTAGTTATAATAAGGATAGAAAATTTTCAAACAAGCAAGAAAGGAAAATATGCGAAGAAACTTCTAATGCCCTTAATGCAATCAATCGAAAACGAAATTCCTTCCTAGATTGACAAATGCTAGTTATGTAAAGGAACGTTTCACTTTCGATGCAACAAAAGAATGCAAAGGTATTTTTTTGATTTTTCAATGAAATAAAGCACACAACGTACGAATTCAATGGAAAACAAAATAAACACTAGTTTTAGTTTTGCGAATGTAGGGTTTTGAAATTGAATGACTCAACCAAAGAGAAATAGACACAAAAACATGCAAGCTAATGGAGCAAACTTTCAATTGGAAAAGAGAGTTTCCCAATGTGACCCAAACAAGCAAAGTAATCGATGCTCAAAGTATTGAAGAAGAGGGACTAATTGAAAAAATGAAAATATTGTTCAATCAAAAAAAGAAAAGGATCAAGAAAAACTTAGTCTAATGACCTGAAATGAGACTGATAACAATCAAAGAGACTTGTTCTCGAACAGAAGGCTCGGTGTGCAAGAACACTTAAAAACCCTAAGGTCTTAAATGACACCAACAAGAAAATGGACAAACGACTGAAGGAAACGAGTCTACGGTAGTCAACACAGTCTCAAAGGCTTAATCACACTAAAAAATAACCCAGAAGCAAGAAAAAATGACCAAAACACTCATTAAGGAGGTCAAACCAGAACCTACAGGGGTTGGCACAACTGTAAGGCTATAATCTGCACCATACAAAGGTTGGCGCGAGTGCTTAAAGAGAAACCTGCGCCAATCGACACGACTGTCCAGACAAAAACCGTGCCAAGCTGGATACCTATGGGAAAAAGAGGAAAAACCATAACCTAATGAGCAAAGGTCAACCTTGACTCTCTGGAGCTAAACAGAGGATGGAAACTCATCAAACAAACCAGAAAAAGACAAATAACTAAACGAATAATCGAAACTGATCCAACAGGATGAAACGACAAACTCACACTGATCCCCAGTGGAGTCACCAATTTGTTATAACGGTAAATCCTCTCTGAGGACAGAGACGATCCCTCTAGCCCTAAGGGGGGTCCAGTAACAAAAGGACACGCTAAAGTGTTGCTTCCTAGTTAATGAATGAACAAAAGACACGATAGTTTGACCTACCTTGAATCCAACGCTGTCGTCGTTACAGAAAGATTAGTGGCCTCTCGCTTCTGCCTTGGCAAATCACAATTTGTTCGTTGTTACACTCAGATACCTACACATAGGACAAAGAACAAGAACAACATACGACAGAATAGTTTCACTCATAACTATTAGCCAGTAAAAGAGGGATAAACATATTGCATCAAATAAACATCATAACACAATAGTGGAACCAAACAGTAGTGATGTAAATAAATGAATAGAAGGAAGAGTACAACCGATACTTTGGCGTCACAGTCTCCTCCAGTGGGGTTCATGCGAAGCGCGTCTCAAATGTTGGTCAGGGAATTCGGACATGATGAAGGCATGGACTCAAGCTCTCTTAGAAGTCATCGACTCAAGCTTCCTCAACGTAATTCCTTCTTATTCTATCTTCTCTAGCAGCTCAACTATAGTATGTATAATTCTCCTAGTTCGGCTAGCTTCTACTAAAAGAGATACTTTCTTTTATAGAGGAAAAGGAGGAGGTTGGGATCCCTACAAAGGTGGGAGGGAGTCCTATCCTTTAGGAGAGTTCCAAGGGAGGTGGAAACTACTAACTAAAGGAAGGAGTCCGTGGTTGTTTCAGTTCAACCAATCCCAATGACTCATCCTCGAGGTGGTTGGAATGGAACCTCCACATCTATTTTTTTTTTTAAATTCCATAAACAGCTTGGCGCGAGTGTCTAACTGGCACAGAGCGCCAACTGGCGCGGGCTCAGTGTTAAATTTCTCTGTCGGCATGAGGGTGTAACTGGCTACACGCGGCAAGGCAAAAATAGGGATTTCTACAGCTCTGCTCAGGGAATTGTCAACAAGAAGAATGTTGCTTTCATCAAAAGAGATGCAAGAATGGTATTTGTAAAGCATGACACTGTTTATTGGTCACATAAACAACCCTCCAATGTGCGAGTTGGGGATTGCAGGGACAGTGACAAAATGCTGTGTAACAGATGGTGTGTCCAAGGCAAATCCTAGGCCTAGTGGCTCAAGAGGAATCATTCATTTCCAAAGGAACTCAATCAATGTTAAAAATGGTACTAAGGTCCACTCAACGAATCACACAAATCTAATTAACCTATATTTCTCTTTGAATTTGGCTTTAGAGAATGAAATCCACTCATTTCATGTCTTCTCACATTGAAATATCATCATGGATTGGATAAAAAATAGGATGAGATGCTCTCATCTAGAATTGCCCCACATTCTAAACATTGCATAGGGTTTGCTCTTATGGATTCTCCAACATCAGTCTAAAGCATATGTATAGGGAACTATAACTTGAATGTTGACAATCTGGCAAAGATGAATTGCAATCTACAAGAACAAACTATATTCATTCATCTGGATGAGGGAGGAAAAACTCCAACATGGAGATCACTGTTACTTGACACAACTATAAGCCATGTTGGTAAATCTTCTCGAGCTTCACTGGTT
This sequence comes from Pinus albicaulis, assembly GCA_034641835.2. Lineage (NCBI taxonomy): Eukaryota > Viridiplantae > Streptophyta > Pinopsida > Pinales > Pinaceae > Pinus > Pinus albicaulis. Next base: position 1,634,452,838 of record CM076575.1, on the reverse strand, counting down.
GAGGATAGAGTTAGTCTCTAAAAGGTTCTTTTCACTGGTTGAGGCACAATTATCCCCAAAACGGTTTTTTCGCTAGTTGAGCCACAATTATCTCAAAAAATATTTTTTTCAATGGTTGAGGCACAATTGTATCTAAAAATGTTATTTTCACTTGTTAAGGCACAATTGTCTCCCATTCTGGTGTTTTCTTGTGGGTGGAATTTCTTTTTGGAAAATCTATTAATGTTGAATGCAACATCTATAATTTTGTGTTGAAGCTCCCCTAATCAAGATAGCCCACTAAGGTTCATATTCATTGTAACTTTTAGCTTTCAAAGGAATATAGGTGTCAATGTCTTTCACTAGAAAAAAATGTGTACACACACAAAAATTCAATTGGGTGTGATTTGAATGGTTGTTAGGAAAAGTTCAAAGAAATTTAAGTGCTAAATTTTGCTAATGGGTCGATTTTCCAAAATATTCTTACAAAAATATTGCTAAACGCTTTATAGTTTACATACTAGGGATTAGTAAAATTCAACAAAACTCCTACACTTTAAAATAAATCTCCATCCTTGAAATTTTCTTTGGAAAAGTTGTTCTTCCCCATTCATATTCAAATTCCACTTTGTAACATGCTTATTTTTAATAAATCAATTTATTATCCAAAGAGCATGTGTTTCCTCCTAAGAGCTCACGGGTTCAAAACCAAAGGGGCTAGAGTATGTATGCCTCCGTGAAATCACTCCCTTGTCCCACAAACAAGGAGGTCACATACAACAATTTAGTGTCAAGCCTTGTCCCACAAACAAGGAGGTCACATACACCAATTTAGTGTCCAACTTAACCGTGACTTTAAAATTGGATAATAATAACAAAATCATCTCCAAAAAAACATTGAAAATATACCAAATCTAAATTTCAATATAAAATACATCCTTATACTCTATTAAAAAAAATTATAATAATAAATTAAATAAACCATTTATATTCCAATTTTTTAAATTATATATATTTTACAAAGATTTGAATAAACGTATGCACATATTAACATTAACAAATTCAGCATAATAAAATAAATTGTCGCGAAAATTTTCATTATTATCAATTCAAATTTCTTTACTATTAAATAAATAATAACTTATTTAAGTTTTCCAAATTTATTTATTATTAAGTGATAACTTATTTCTATTTTACCATCATCAAATCAAAGACTTCTCTATATTGAATTTTCAACGAGAAAGAAAGAATGGACAAATTTACCCTTTTTCACCTGAAATAATTAAATTTTTTTGTTATTCATTTCGAATAAAAAAAATTACAAATTTCTAACAACTTCTTGGTAACGAGTGATACCATGGGACATGTTTCTAAACCGGTTGTATTTCTGACAAAAATAACTCTGCCCAACCCATCCTTAATTATATTTTATAAGTTTGCATAAAGTATATGCTTATTTATTTATATTTTATAGGTTTGCATAAAGTATATGCTTCTATATCCTAACGAGTAACTTTTAACGTTTTGTACCATATGGATTTTCTAGCTTTGAAGGTTAGGTGTATTACCAAAAAGACAACGGAGCTTTTAAAAGAAAAGTAAAGTTATATATATATATATATATATATATATATATATATATATAAAAGTATTCGAACTCATTCAAACTCATTTGATGGGTCCATGTATTTGTCTTTGTCTTTGTCTTTTGATTTTGATTTAAATTATTTTATTATATATTTTATTTAATGTTTTAGTTTTGAATCTGTACTGCAATCATTTTTATATTGAAGCTACAATCGTTTGGCATTGGTTTTGGCATTGTTTGTTAGGTTATATTATATTAGGGTTTGCTTTAGAATAATATAAAGTTATAAAATCTTATTGTTCAAAGAATACTCCGCAAAGTTTATTATTCAAATATATAGGTGTTCAACATTTTAATTAGGTTTTTAAATTTAGGTAAAGGAAGTCAACCTTTACATAGAAGAGATGTAAGATAACAGACGACCATTTTTTAATGGGAGATCTTTAAGAAGATAAGTTATACTTTTGTTTTGTTTGAGCTTGTTCATGGGAAATTTTATAGGACTTTTTGTTAGCCAAAATGTTGTAGAAACATGAGTAATATAGAAATGGACTCCTAAGATTCAAGAATATGCATTATTTGTGTGGATATTAGTTGAAATAAAATATTCAGGAGGTCTATTGGCTGAACTGGACCTTGAATGGGGCAGACCACCCACATACAACAAATTGACTATTGGGGCATACCATTTAGATGTCTGGTATGCCACAAGACGAGCCACATTTGATCAAAATTTCTTTGCAGATTTGTGTTCCACAACAATCAATTCTTTTGGACTATAGGTGTGGAACAATCCAAGAGCTTGAGTCTGTCTTCTTCTAGACAGGGGACCATGATGAACAAGGAATCACAATTTGACGACATTCTAGGTACATCCTCTAAACCTCTCTCATGTTCCCCTACACACTTACCTCCTCCCCCTAATGTTGAATGTGACAATGGTGGCCCTAAACCTATGTTCAATGATTCTCTTGTGAATAACCATTGCTCCATCCCATGCATTCCTCCTGATCTAAATCCTAATTCTGCGGTTTTAAACAATATGCCATATTGGGTTGATAGACAAGCATTCTTTTTGCTTCTCCATCCAAATACACACCTTGAATTGGGTGTTTTTCGTGCTCCTAAGGATTCCCTTGAGATCCTGAATGACCTTTCCAATGAAATCCCTTCCTATGTTTCCTCTTCACTGCCAATTCTATTGGCAATGACTTGGATTTCATTTCCCGCTTCCCCCATATGGATCTCCATCCTCTAACCATCCATAAGAATTTCAGGGTAAAAAAGGAAGGAGAAGGTCTAAAATCGCCCTTGACTCAGGAGCTACTAAACATCTGGATTTTTTGGAAGGCATGAACCTTCATGATGTATCTATCTCTGATGTTGACCCTTCACGGGTTCTTATAGGCTATATGTCCGCTTTAGTGGACGCCACATGAAGATTATGCCTTTGAATCTCTGAGGGTTGGGTGATCCCTCGAAAAGGATTTCCATAAAACACCTTATTGAGCTGACTTACCCTATTGTCATTATAATACAAGAAAATATGGTCTCAGGGGAAAAGGCTCAAAAATATTTTTGAATTTATGTCTGGATTGCATGATTGTACTTATTGATTCAATCACCTTATTGGGTGGAATAGTCTCTATGTGGAATCCTCACATTACCAATGTCAAAACATACAAATTATTTGTAGGTATTCTCCTCTCTGGCTTTATTCGTGGAATGTCCAATCACATCCACATTCTAACATCTATGTCCCTTATCATTGATAGGTGGGCATTATGGCAGCACATGAACGATTGTGGAATTATGAGAATTGGATCTCTCATTATGGCAAGGGATATGAATTTAACTATTTCAAGTGAGGAAATTTGGGGTTCAAGTAGCAGATTGGACCCATTGGGAGCTTACTTTTCATAATTATTCTTAGAAAAAAATTGGTGTACATTTTCCCAAACCCTTTGGCCCCGACATGGAAGAATGGTAGGGAAATCCCACATAACATTACAAAAAATACTAGATCTATTCCTAATTCACAGGAATCTAATCAAGATTTTTGGTGTTGTGAGATCCGAAGTATCCCTAACGATAATCTCAAATCATGCCCCAATCATACTTTAGTGGCGAGAGGAGTCGTCAGGTTGGTATCCCATTCAAATTTAATCATAGTTCGTTAGAGGATACAGGATTATGTGACCTTATAAGGGAAACCTGGCTGGATTGTTCTTTGGACCTTGATCTATATTCTATGGAATAACTAGAGTTTAAGTTAAAAGAGCTGAAAGTAGTGGTTCGAGAATGGATATTTAAAAAAAAAAGGAACATAGGAAACATATGAGGGAGATCGAAGATGACATGGCCTATTTGTTGGGTCCTCTCTCCCATAATTTTCAAAAGAAGGACATTCAACAGAGGTTGAACAACTTGAAACACTCAAAAGGAAGATCAAGCGCCATAAAGAACAAGAATGGTGTCTAAAGAGTAGGGTGACTTGGATTGCATGTGGGGACAAAAATATGAAATTTTTCCAAAAATTTGCACCCAATTGAAGGAAGGAAAACACCATATGTGAAATTGAAGATGATTTGGGGAATAAGGCTACATAAAATGAAGATATTCAATGATCGGTGGTAAAATATTTAAAGGATTCTATAAGGCTAGGGAGGAGGAAGATATTGAATATCAGCTAAAGTTTTTTTTTTTTTTAATTATCCCTGGTTTTTTCTAAAGAGGAAGACATAATTGTGGGTGGACCTATATCCATGGTGGAGATTCATAATGTGCTAAAATACTTCTCAGAAGATAAATGTCTTGGACCAGACGGTTGGTCCACTGAGATCTTTATACATTTTTTCTACATCATGGCCCTAATCTTTTATATATGGTGGAGGAGTTGCGAAAAAATATGAAAGTTTTTGGTGTAGTGAAAACGACTTTCCTTGCGTTGATTCCAAAAATGGCATGCCCCAAACCCTTCAAGGACTTCAAGCCCATCTCGTTGTTGATTTCCAAGATAATCACAACCAAGATGAGAGATTGTCTATTAACACATATTTCTTTCGAACAATTCGATTTCCTCAAGAACAGAAGAATCCAGGACGTGGTTGCCATAACAAAAGAGGCTTTACACACAATAAAATCCCAAAGAATGGAGGTGATTATTTTAAATTTGGACCTCCATCGTGCTTATGATTGTGTGGATGGGGCATAACTGTGTTACTTTTACACAAAATAGGGATTTTTGTGAATGTGCTTGAATGAATAAGGCTTGCATTTATTCGGTAAATTATGAAGTTACTATATTGATGGATTTCCCACAAATTTATTTTGTGCCTTTCATGCTCTTCAATAGGGATGTTGTTTATCCTCGTTTCTTCTTTTAATTGTCATTGAGGGCCTCAGTCTAAGGATCAAGGTGGATAAGTCTTTGGGTTTATTTTTCGGGTTTTTGGATTACTAGACATTCCTCCATTTCCAAGTTAATATTCGTGGAAGATGTACTTATTTTTGGGAAGATTTAGATGTGGCAATGGTAACATCTCCAACATGTCACTTAAACTTTTGGCAACAGATCTGGTTTAACTACGAGTCAACACAAATAAAATATTTTACACTATGCGAGGGAGTCTTCACTAATGGGTTGAATTTATAACACTTTTGGAATTTCTCAAGCTCGAGTGGATGAAAGTTTCACATATATGGGGTTTCATATGAAGCCAAGTGATTACAACATATCTAACTAGAAATGGCTCATTGATATCTTCAGAAGGAAATTGAGAAACTAGACATACAAGTGGTCGTTCCTTGGTGGAAAAATTGTGTTGGTACAATCTGTTTTTCAAAATATCTCAGCGTATTGGTTGCATCTATATAAAATCCCTAGGGAATTATGAAAAAAATATATTCCATCATCGAAAAATTAATATGGTCAGGTGCAAGAGGAGGTAGGAAGATGCATTTAGGAAAATTGGAATCGATTATAAAGAGCCCAAATTTTGGAAGATGGGTATTAAAAATATTTTTTTTTTTTGCTGGGCTCTGTTGACTATGAGTTTTTGGTGGGCGCTCTCTGAAAGAGGTATTTGGAACAATATTATGAAAATAAAGTCTTTAAAGAAAAAATATCTAGTGGAATGAATTAGGAAGGGTGCTAAATGCACAAAATCAACTTCCTACATTTAGAGAAGCTTGTTAGTGTCAAGGAAATGGTCTATCAGGAATCTATGATATTTCATTGGATCTGATAGGATAACTGAGATTGAGAGAGATTTTTGGTATGGAGTGGCAGGGGCACAAATCCATCTCGACCGTATCATTGAAAAATTACAGTTTAGTCATATGTGTCGCTTCAATCAGATTCAGAAAGGATGGGACCCCCTGGGTCAATTTCCTATTTGGATGACCACTGTCAACCTAGACATTAGTGAGGATTTATTAAACATATGGACCTATTTCACTTCTTAGATATCCATGGCTAGAATCACTTTAGATGGAGATGATGGAAAACTCTCCTTGTTCAAGGTTGTTACAAATGGTTCTATTTATGTTAGAAGTATATAATGTATATTTCTTCCTGCTATGGAGTTCCAGAAAACAAATGTTGGTTTTCCAGAATCAATGCACCACCAGCAAGGGACAAGCTGATGTTGATCAACGCTAGTGCAGTAAGGAGAAACATGTTGTTGAACGCAGGTCTTTAAAGGGGCATAGTACACTGGGATTAAAAACACTAATTTGGAGCAGTTAGACCCTGGAACTCAGGAATTTGGAATGGTCATGCTTAGGGATTTGTGTAGGGATGATGACAACATGTTCATAGATGTGGATTGATTCGATTTGCAGGCCCATTGACTCAATGCGAAAAAATTTCCTATAATAGATTTCCCCCTAAAGTGAAAAGTCATAAACGATAACTGATGACCAAAGTGATTTACCTTGTGAAAATTTCAGGTCAAGAACAACTGATCGAGATCATCATATGTTACAATACATTTTCATCATGATATCTTCGTTGAGGGAGGCATACCCATGCTCAACACATAAGCTAACATTACGTGTACAATGACCAATAAATATGTCCACTGACGACATAAAGTGGACTCATGATTGGATGATTGTCTGTATTATCATAGCCATCATGCTTTGTAATCCCACATTAATCTTTAAAACGCATCCTGGATGGATGAAACTAGATCCAGGGTCTTCTATCTCTTTCACTTGATCGTCCAATTGTGCGAGTGTAACCATGTGAATAAAGGACCTGGAGTTAAGCATGGAAAAAACCATCTGGTTACCGACCAATGATGTAAGTCGTTAATAGACGTGAGATAAACCATTGATGATGTTAATGGATCTCATGGTAAAACAATACAATCTGTATGGTGTGAATGAATGAGTTGAGGTCGAATACCACAAAAATTATTTCAGTTGAAGGCCATTGATGAAAAATTGTCGTTGAGAGCGAGGAAAATTTCCATTGATGTATGCAAGCCCCAAGGTACTAGAGGGAGTTTCTATGTTAACTTATTGGATAATTATCTAATGTCGAAAATAAGCGACCTATCGCGAGAGGGCCTTGATGTCTCCCCCATCAATGACACGAAACAGGTATCATGATTTGAGACATAATGATGTTAATGTGGAACTAGTCCATGAACGATAGACATATAATGAAGGCTTAAGAGTATCGTAGTAGATATCAACTGAAGGACTTCTATTGAACATATCAGTGACACTGAGTGGAGTTGGAAACATTGACCCAAAACTGAAAGCGAAGGCCTTAACATGGTGTGATGAACAAAAAAGGCAAGTAGATTCCCAAATCCAACAACCACAGAGATGAAGTGGAAGAGTGTCATGTTCAAGAGTGACTCATTTCCATTAATAGGTAGAGTACCTTGCTTCCCAATTTCCCCAACCATTTATGGTCAGTACCTCTTTATTTTTTAACAATCTTGAGGAGGATAACATATGCTTGATCTGCAAGTTCATCCTTCGAATGAATCCTTTTGATTATTTTTAATGAACCTTGAGAAGGAGTGGTTCATTCCCTTCATGTTCGACAATTCCATCACTATTTGATGCTTTTATGAGTCTAACGAAGGTACAACTCGACTTCTTTTTCATATTTAGAGAGTTTGAAAAAGGGGTGAAAAAGAAAACTCCAAAGGTTCCTTTTCGTAAAGTTGTCTCTTGAGTCCGAAAAGGAATAAAAAATAACTGAGGAGAACCTCTTAGCCATGTTCGGCTAAGGTATTCCTTTTTTGTAATTAGTCTATCTCAATCTAGAAAAGGATTAAACTTATACTGAGTGGACATATTTTCATTTACTTTAACGAGTTCAAAAATAAAAGTGCTCGAAAATATTTTCATGTTTAGGGAGTCTGAAAAGAGATGAAAGAGGAATCCTCCTAGAGAAATGAGTGGTATACAGGGTAGAAACTGGTTTCGTTCACGATGGAACTCCTCAAAACACATATAAGTAAAGATGTTTGATAACAAGACAACTCACCGTCGTTTTTCCTTGAGAAAGGGTAAAAAACCAAGTGAAAGCATATGATCGTCTGAGCAGATGGTGATGATGGAATGAGAAAACCAAGGTTCATCTGGTCGAAATAGGCTGATAAAAATGGAAATCAAGAGAGATAAGATGATAATGGTTCACTTTTACACAAGCTTGAAACATATGAAACTATGCTTGAGATTGGTTTCATTTTTACATAAGCTTGAAATGGAGAAAAAATATGCTTGAAATAAGTTGAAAAACTGTGCTTGAAATAAGTTTGCATGACCCTAACATAATAAATCAATTTGAGATACATGACCCCTAAGCTTCATTTCATGCACCTAAGTAGACTATTGGTAACTGAAATGTGGATGGAATGAAGGTTCATTTATGAGATCAAGTGAAAGACTCAACTGAGAATTTACAAGATCTTATCAAAGACTTGAATTGGAGGGATATTTGTTTCATTTTTGAATGGCCTTGGCACAAGAAAATAACTATTCTCAAGGGATCTTGTTTCATTTTTTAATGAGATTGACATAAGAAAATGAACTCTTCTCAGGTGCCTTGATCATGACCTACAGATGGCCATGGCTTCCAAGGGATTCTCATCATATGAGAGAAAAAAATTCTGGAAGATATCGAAGGATCCAATGGAAATATCAGACTCCAATGCCCCTAGTAAATGATGCACTACATCACCTACTAGATCATTAGTAGACATGGGCATGGAATAGGTTTCCACATAATTAATCTATGGCAGGGGAGATATCACTTGCATATAAGGACCATTGAGGGAATTTGGTTGATTGGGAGTCAGATTAGGACCAACAAATGAAAGTCGGTCAATGGTCACGATTCTTCTTTCATGTGGAAAACACATCACACAAAAGAGTGAAGTGATAAGAGCTCCCATGACATAAAAATAGTCATGCCCAAGGATTAAATTAAAATCCAAATGGCCTTGGACTACTATCACATCTATATAGATAGTATTTCCTCCCAAAGTAATATGAAACTGAGGAAGGATCCCTAACAGTTGACTAGTTACTTTGTTAAAATCTAACAGATTCTGTGTAATGGGAACAAGTTCTGGAGAACCTAAATCTTGCACAGTAGTGGAGGAAAAAATACGAACAGATGCACCTTCATCTTTGATTGTACCAGGTATGGGCTTACTCTAAGCATATACTATGATTTGGAAGGGAACATAAGGAGGAAGACAATATCCTGCTTATTGACTCCAATCAAAGGAAGTGACCATACTGCTTGGAGGAGGTGTCGTGGGAATGGAAGAATTGCCCCCTTGTGCTATGGGAATGGGATAAATACTCCCCTGTACTGTGGGAACAAGAGTATTTCCCCTTTGTGCCATGGGAATGGGAGGATCATCCACATGTGTTGCTGGAACAGGAGGATTTCCCCTCAGTTCATTGGAACCTGAAGAAACGAGAAGAACCTAAGCAGTATGAACTTCACTCTCTATGGGAAAGGTACAATTGACTGAAGGTGGAATCAAGTGAACCATTTTATCAACCAATGGTTGTGTTATCACCAAATTGAGTCCTGTTGGGCTGCTTCAATGGTAAACTTGGAGTAACTCTTTCAAACCACTTGCAACTAGAAATTAACCTATCCAATCTAAGAGGGCTCTCTCAAGAGAAGAATAAATGATTTTCAATGAAGTTTAAAAGCAGATGGCTAACTATGATGGTTTCTTTTTTCGGTTTTTATGTGTTCAAGGTAGGTGAATGATGCAAGATTCACTACCATTGGGCATGGAGTCATTGTAAACCTCAATTACAAAACAACAAATGTCATGGAAGCTAAGGCACTTATATTCTTATCAAATCATACATGAAGGACAAAACAACAAACTACATGCATACAGGAAGTTGGAGAATATTACTGAATTCCAAGTGATTATAGCCACTTCAAAAAGATCAAAGGACTAAGATAAACAAGCATAGATAAGAACATACAATAAATCTAGGGTCTGAAACAAGCTGCTGCAAAAGTATATTACTAATAGTGAAATATTACAATAGTAGTGCATACATAACATCTCCAACCCTTTCAAACTCTTTCCTCTCCCTATTTATAGAGTTATTCACCTTTACATCATGTCTGCCAGCTGGGCTAGACCATCGAATATCTTCAAGGACACCTAATCTAACTAACAATTGATTACAAGGAGGAAAAGCAAAGATAATTCTATTTTCAAGATTTAGAAACCTAATAGGACTCTTTCACTCATTAATACCTTAGCTAACTATTAAAACTCCCATACATAAAAAAAATGCTTATTGAAAGAGTAGCCTTATGAGGTGGCAAAAGGCGTGATTTAAAAATAAAACATCATAGCTGGAATTTAGGAATTGTTCTTCGGATTCTTATTATAATCTGTTATGTTGATGATGCAGCAACATGATGAGTTGGCATCTCCAAACCACCCTTGTGATGAGTGTTTCCATTCAGAAAATATCTCCTATGATACTCTTTGACATTTCATATGGAAAATAACCTTTAAAAAATGTATTTATCCTTCGGTCATTTCCAAAAACTTACTTTGCTGCAAAAACATAGCTTTTTAGGCACTTTTGCAGCGAGATTTCGCGACGAAGCAATTTAGGCTACTTGTGCTATACACTTACTACTTTTGATCACTGGATGGTTTTGAGTGGTCAAAAAAATTTAAACATGGGCCTTAGAGCTCCTTAGACAAGTCAAAATGTATGGTTTTGAACCAAAAAGACATCTTCAACAATTTCGCAGCAAAAGCTGGGCTTCAAGCCTGGGACACACTGCAGAATTTCCTAATTGCCCACAAACTTCAAAATTTTTGGATTTTAGGCCTAGAAAATGTCCATGGCTGTGTGAGATGATAGGATGAAGCATGATAAGGAAAATTTGGTTAAAAATACCTCTTACCCTCCTCAAGAAACAACTTTTTCACCTTCAGCAAGTTCATCTACCAATAAAAATGACTCTGTTTTGTTCTGAAAAATAAGGCTGCAATCATGAGCTCTTATCTATCGATACCTAATAGCTATTGCAAATGGGAGGAGGTTTGTGTAGATAAGAATGTTTAGAAGAAAAACCTCTCTCTTTTTTTTTTAAACCATCTCCAACTGTCTGGAATTGACATTATACAAGCATGTATAAAACAAGAAAATTTAGAATTCTAAAATTAGGTCCCAAAGGCAACTTCGAATATCCAAATTGGTAGCACCTGAGAGAAAAGTGAAAGAGGTTATTGTTTTTGTTCTGCGCTTAGAAAAAAACTCATTCATATTTTTGAAAATCATCTTCAGTTTCCTGCAAATTTCTCTTGAAACCAACATCTCAAACAGTCCAAAAAACACAACAAATCCCCTTGTAGCTCTTGGCAGAAATGCATGTAACCTATCTAGATGAAAACTTGTGTGAAGATGAGGTATTCCATGACCAGTTTAAGGTCCATGGGCTCCTATATAACCACAAATCCTCCTTTTTATGCTTTTCTCTTCATGGCCATATCCCTTTATAACCCAAACTGCCCTCTTAAAAATGTGACACTTGTAAAAAACAAATTGGACAACAAGTTGTTTGCCACAAAGCTAAAATTTTCAAAGGTGACAACTGATTGATACATGAAAAGGTTGAAAATTTAATGACAGAGAGGAGCTTGGGTGATTTGTTTAAGGAATGAAATTCGAATGTGGAGATAATTATGACAAATGAGGGAGTGGAAAGCAATGATGGGTGGTATTTACGCTTTTGCATGCTTGGATGATTATGAAAATCAATTGTATGACCTCACTTTTACCCTAAACCACTAAATAATTGACAGGTCATCATCCCATTCATTTTTGCAGAAAAACATGATTCTGCAGCGTTCTCAGTTATAACTTTAACAGATTTGCTACATAATGATCAGGTGATTCTGCAGTGAAAATCACCTGTTTTTCATAGAATTCACTGAAGAATCGTGAAAAATCAGTCATGTGGCTAAAAACAAATTTTAAACCAATGCATGTGAACCTAAAGTGAAACTTGATAGATATGACTAAGATGACATGACTAAGGAAGTGTTTTGAACTTAGGATAAAGACTTATTTCATGATTTTTTTATAAATTCCATGGACCAACCTAATGAGACATATGAAACCTAGATGAGTGACCCTAATCATTTAAAAATTTATGTGTGATAGTAGGTTGGTCGGGAATGGACTCATGGGATTCACGTTCAAAGAGAGTGGGATTTAATGGAGATGGATTCTGATCAATCACTTCATCAACTAATTGAGGATTGGGAGAAATATTTTGATAGCCATCTGGAAGATGAGGTTGAGAAGTTGTAAGGTTTTCTAACACTTTTGAGGCTTCATCCATATAAGGAAAAAGGTGAATACGATGATTCCCTTCAGATAACCTACATGGAAACTTTAATTTCCTCTTCTTCCCATGGACCTTATTATCACTAGTAGATAGTTTTTCACTAGCATGATCTCAAGAGGTTGATGAAAAAGGCTGATGTGAGCCTATGGACCATACTTATAATACCTTGAGAATACCAAGTAAATAAATAAGAAAGTGATCACCCTTACATAACTTTCAAGGGAATTTCAATTTCTGAGGATGATTGGAAGGTTTCTCCATACTAGTTTCATCGGTAGCAATGACTGCTTCGTTCCCCCCTGCTTATTTCGCTTCTTCTTCATCATCCTTTTCTTCTTCTTCTCCACTTATTGGTTACTAGAATAGGGACTTTCACAAGGCAAGGAGGTTCAGAAAGGGATGAAGAAATAACATGTGAATTTAAGGCAAAGGGTTAAATTTAGGATCAACTTGAGGTTGATGTTGTTCAGGTGGAGGAGAACTTGGTTGAGGAGAATTTTGGACAATCGAAACCATAGGGGTCGAAAAAAATCAAAATGGAAAACCAATGGTAAATCCGAGAAGGGACAATATTGACATATAAGAAGCACCAATATTTCCAAAAGGAGGAAAAGGACTAGGATTCCCATCAAAGGGGTTTCCTTCATTGGTAGACCGGGGAAATGTTTCCATTAGTCTCAACCTAAGATCCACTAAGGAGTTGTTCTACAGTGAGGATGTCTTTTCGTGGTAAAATAATTGATTTTAGAAATTAAAGACACAAAATAAAATAAAATGGGTAACTAGGAAAAAGGGTTTACCAAGCAACTATGAACTGCAATATACCACCTTGGTGAACGAAGGATTTACGTACAGGCACACAATATCCCCTAATGTTGTGTTTGGTGTATCATAGTGTACAAGGTGGCCAACTCGGTTACCTATGGCGGGATAGAAACATAGTGGGGACTTCCAAAATATACCCGAAGGTACATGGAAGCGCAGTCCGTAGTAGTGTTGTCTAATGTGTAATCGTTCGATGAGAGAATTCCCATATACTTATCATGCATGGAGCACCATCCAATATACCTGAAGGTACGACGGTAATGATTTGATACACTTACGTACATATAACAAGGTATCACCCCCAGAATGTAATGTTGACAAAGAACGAGAACTCCCACATTAAAGAGGACGGAACACATCTCTAGCCCATACCTCTAAATGTTTTGTGTTAATGTTTCAAATTCTTCTTAAGATTGATTCATTAAATTTTAATGTTTATCTTAGATTATGTTTCAGTTTTCAAGGCTCACCACAAATTTCACATGAATATCCAAAAGATGCAATCTAGCATGAAAAAATGAAATTTTATTTTTAATGAAAATCTATGTACGGGAGGGAAGAGAACAAATAATAATGCAACATACAATATGCATTAAACAAATGTTAAGTCAATTTTCTTAATTCAATTGTTCCAATTTCCAATTTCACACACAAAACCCTAAATGCAATGCAAAATGCATGTGTTTTCTATTTTCTATCCACTTAATTTTCAAATGAGATGAAAACTAAGATGCTTGCTAATTCGTTGACAAAATAAACTATACAGAATGATGATTGTAATATCGATTCTTTCAAGCAATCAATGATCAAGCAAAAGTTTTCTAGTGACCTAATCTGCAAGAACACAGAAAAAACCAAACAAATTCTTATCAAAGGATAAAAAAACCAAAATCAAACCAAATAAATTCTTTTCAAAGACCATAACACACTCAGAGAGAGAAGGAATACTAACTGGAACAAAGAAGATCATAGAGAAAGACTCAAAATGGAATTTTTTTGCAAGTAACATGTATCAGCACAGGTGTTGAAAGGGCACCGTTGCTTTGAAACATAGGTGAAAAGAAGGCTAGGGTGCATTGCAATGCTCTGTCTCCAGACCAGGGAGGAGAATTGATGCAGATCCAACCAAATTAAAACACAAAAAATTAAATCAAGCTCATAGAAGGGTATTCCTAGGGTCAATCAAGTCTGAGTGGGACAATGGAGGTAGGTTCAAAAGGTGAAACAAGTGCTAAGGTCAAGGAAACCACTAACGAAAATAAACGATCCCTAGTGGATTCATCAAATTTTTATGAAAAAATTATGATTTCAGATAAAGGTATCTTCCCTAGACCCAGTGGACTGGTCTAGAACAAGAGAAAGAAAAGAATATAGAGTTTATTCTCATATCTCTGGTACTGAACCACTCCTTCTCAGGGTTCGTTAAAAATAATCAGAAGGATTCATTTATAGGATGAACTAATATATCAAGAATATGTTATCCTTCTCAAGCTTGTTAAAAAATAAAGAGGTACTGACGATAAATGGTTGGGGAAATTGGGAAAGAGGGTACTCTACCTATTAATGGCACTGAGTTTCTCTTGAACACGACACTCTTCCACTTCATCTCCATGGCTATTGGATTGGGAAATATGTTTGTCTTTTGGTTCACCACACCATAGCAAAGCCTCTGCTTTCATTTTTGGGTCAATACTTCCAAACCCATTTAGTGTCACTGATATATTCAAGATAAGTCCTTAAGTTGATATCTGCTATGATACTCTTAAGCATTCATTATATGCTTGTCATTCTTAGACCAGTTCCACATCAACATCATTCTATCTCAAATCATGATACCCATTTCATGTCGTTGATGGGGGGTAGATCAAGGACCTCCTGGGATGGGTCACTTCCCATTTACATCAACTCATTATCTAGGGAGTTGTAGAAAATCCCTCTAGTACCTTGGAGATTTTATACATCAATGGCAAGTTTCCTCGCTCTCGGCGACATTTTTTCATCAGTGGCCTTCGAACGAAAGATTTTGTGTGGTGTTCGACCTCAACTCATTCATTCACACCATACCAATTGTGTTGTTGTAACTTGAGATCCATTAAAATCAATCAATGGTTTCTCTCACGTCTATTAACAACTTACATCATTGGCCGATAATCATATGGTGTCTTCCATGTTCAACTCCAACACCTTTATTCACATGGTTAGAATCGTACAATTAGACTATCAAGTGAACAAGATAAAATACCTTGGATCTAGTTCCATCCATTCGAGCTAAATTTTTAGGATTAATGCTAGATTACAAAGCATGATTAAGCATGATTGATATGATCATACAGACAATCATCCAATGATGGGTCCACTCTCTGTTGTCACTGGGCATAATTCTTGATCATTTTACATGTAATGTTATCTTATGTGTTGATCATGGGTATGCCTCCCTCAGTGAAAATATCATGATGAAAATGTATTGTAACAGATGATGATCTCTATCGATTTTTCTTGATCTGAACTTGTCACAAGGTAAAGAACTTCGGTCATCAACTATCGTTTATGACTTTACTCTTTAGGGAGCAATCTGTTATAGGTAATTTTTTCACATCAAGTCATCAATCCACATACATGAACATGTTTTCATCATCCCTATAAAATCCCCAAGCAAGAACATTCCAAATTCCTAAAATTCTGGGTCTAGCTACTCCAAATAAGTTTTCTTAGGCCCCAACACACTCTGCCCCTTTAGAGACCTTCATTCAGCAACATGTTTCTCATTATTGCACCAATGTTGATCATGAGCATCTTGTCCCTTGCTGGGGTGCATTGATTCTAGAAATTTGGGAAAATTAAAAAGAATCCCGAAGCTTCCTCTTCCAGAAGCTTCTAGGATTTGTTTTAACCATTTACCTTGGATAAGAAGGTCGAATCCTAAGTGATCCTACCTTGGAAATTTCACCTCTTATCCCTTGAGCTCATCCTCCCATATTAAGTGGATCTCAAACCTAGATTGGTAAATGCATAAGAATTCCAAAACTACAACACTCTCATATATATTTACTTCCATCCACAACACGAGGGTTGGAATTTTGAGATTGATCATGCCCTCATGTTGTTGCCTTGAATATAAGAGAGTCATCATCTTCATGCATCAGGGTGACATTGAGGTGTGCTTTGCGACAAGGAAGGAAAATTCAACTTGGGGAGACCTCTACAAGATCAAAACTATCTTTGGTTGTAAAATATCTCTTATTTCTATTAATAAAAAGAGTATATTTTTTTCCTATATGTGCTATGTTATTTTTACATTCATGTATTTCAATGCCTCGTTGATTAATTGAATAGAGTGATTGAATCATTCGATGTAGATGTTGTAGATCCTTGGCTTGTTTTGGTTGTATGTGTAGGTTCTAATTATAGAAATTGGAGCTTACAAGTGAGGAGGAAAGTAAAGCTTGCAATGAATTCCAAGTATTCCTCTCTCTATATTTCAATTTATCTAAGGGAAACTCTATATTATTTTCTTTCCTTTTTTCTAGACTAGTTGACTAGGTGTAGGGAAGATACCTTTATCCGCAATCGTAAATTCTGCATAACAGGGTGGGATCAATTATTAATGCTTATTTTATGGAATACAGAAAACTACCAACTCCTAAGACTCCAAGGGTTATTGCATATAAGGATCCCTCTTCTTCTCTATCATTGGGTAATTTTGATGGGGTTGCACAAAATTCTATCTATGGATGCAGTGTGGTAATCAACATAGACACAAAATACTCTTGGAAATTTTGTTGGAATGCAGGTGGAGGTAAAAATAACAAGGTGGAGATCAATGCCCTATGGGGATTCCTATACTGTGCTAAGTGGTTTAAGCTTAATGTGATGCACATTTTTGGTGATTCACAAGTTACAATCAAATGGATAAATAAATAAGCATCCTCTCCCCCACCCCTTTATGCAACACTGGATGCAACAAATTCACAAGATAACTGGATTATTTCAATCGGTTTCTTTCTCCCATATTCCTAGAGAGCTCAACTAGGATGTAGATGATATATCCAAGGAAGGTATAAATATGGAATTTGGGTGCATCAAATTCCATTTCGTTCAATCGGGTCATTTATAGGAAGTGGTTCATTTTCTTGTGGGTTTACGTCTTATGTAATCCTCCTAATGGCGAGGGAAATATTTATAGGTTGTGACTTTTAGTGACGCCCAATTTTTGTGTGGGATGTTGAATTAAATCTATGGAGCACAAATTTTGGTGGAGTAGTTGCACAACATCTTATCGAAGTCTATTGTTGAACATGTGTGCATGGATTTTGAACTTTATTCTAGGGAAATAAATTACATGCCTTATTCTTTCTATTTTCCTCTTATGTGATATGGATGGACCTTTGGAACATCATCGACAATAATTTGATTTGTGTGTGTATGTGCCATGTTGCATATAAGGATTTGTTTCCTGCCCTCTTGACATATAACTTCATGTTGTTATGATCTATATTTTCGGGTGCTCTACTTTTTTGGGTCCGTGTTTTTTAATGTTGTTCTCTAATGATTGATGGTGACACTAATCTATCAGAAATATGTGAACTTTGATTAATATTTATAAAACTAGAGTTTGATTTTTTCTTTCTGAAAAAAATAAGGTTATTTTTTTTCTTTTATGGAATAGAGAAAATTGTTATTTGATTTTCTACTCTAAACACTACTTTATGGGATTTGAGGGAATGCATCTATCTCCTCTCTTGACTTCAACCCAAAAGACGAAATTACAACAACTCCTATGTGGGTTTAATTACCCTATATCCTTTCAGTTTTTTGAAATGAAAACTCTCTCAAAGATATTGGGAACAAGTTAGGTAAATAATTAACCAAGCAAACCAAAAGGAAACTTCCTCTCTTAAGCATGAATATGTGTGGATGTAGATATGGAGAAGGGGCTCTAAGAAGTGTTACAAATCATTTTGAATGTATGGTGCCACCAAAAACCCATAAATTATGAACAGATTCCATTTAAGTGCAATCCATGTCATGTTTATCGACATTTTTCCAAACAGTTGTCCAAATATTCAAGAAGAACTACCTTCCCTAAATTATATTCAAGAAGAACTACCTTCCCTAAAATTCTCAACATAAGGGGCCATAATAATCAAAACCATCCCAAATCAAGTGGTAAAAAAAAGAAGTAAAAAGAGCCCGACTCTAAAACGACCTATACAGAATTTGATGTGGATGCATCCATCCAAGCCAATGTAGATGTGAATGTTTCATTAGAAAAGTAAGAAGCAAAGAAGGGAGACGAGCAAGAACATGACACAAAGGAATCATAAGAGAAAAAAGTGAAAATAGAAAAAAGCTATAAAATAAGGAAAGAATGCAGTTCCTCATCTTATCGGCCATCTAATTTGAATATTATAATTTATTGTTACATTGTAGTCTTGAAAAAAGATATAAACTCTCCCTTCTTCTCACGAGAGAAAGTAAATCTAGCCAGTACCCTAAAAAAAATATGAAAGAGAATAAATATCTTTTTAAACGACAAGTTAAATATAGAATGTTACTTAGTAAAAAGGAAAATAATTTTCTCCCAATAATAATCTTATATTATTTTGGCAAAATACTATATAAAAAGAAAATAATTTTCTACAAATAATAATCATATATTATTTCGACATATTATTATATAACTAATTTGTAATATATATATATATATATATATATATATATATATATATATATAAATTCTTAGAAATATAATAGAATAAATCTATATTGCAAAGTTCACCCTCTATCGTAAAAAAAAATATACAAATTATAATCCACCTTATTAAAAGGTGAATTATCGAAAAAAAAAATTAATACAATTTATAATTATTTAAAATTTGAGAAAAAAACATTATTAACACTTCCTTACCATAATTAAACTCTTACGTATCAGATATCTTATGGTTGCTCAATTCTATAAAGTTATATAATGAGTCCCTCTTCATCCCCTCCCCTTCACTTTTATGAGTGGATCTTACTCTCATTTTGTTGTTACATATTCTTGTTTCATCAACCATCCAAACGAAAATGTCAAAAGTTGTTCAAAGCAAAAGGGAATATGTTATGAGAAGAATAATAATAAATGTTAGTCATGTTGTTGATGCAATGTGTTTTTGATGTTAATGAATTTCTTGGTTACTCTTTTGAGAATATAAATCTTTACCTTTAGCAAGCGTGTGTTGATCAAGTTATAAGAGGTTGTAAGCTAGCTCGTTGTAATAATGATTATCATTTTCAATGTATACTTGGTTGTCACGGTTAATGTATACTAGTAACATTTTTTATTTGGGATGAAGGATATATTTAATGTAGCAATGGTTGTTACGGTCAATGTATACTAGTAACATTCTTTTATTTGGGATGAAATTCATCTCGAAATAACTTAGTTTGATAATGACTTTTGAAAAATAATTAAAGTAGATATCTCGTAAGATAAATAATCATGTTATGCGTTATTAATTAATATTGAATAATAAATTTGAAAATAATACAAATCTAAAAAAGAAAATTTAGTTATAAATATTAATAAGGGTGTGGAGTATGTTTTAAAAGTGTTTATGTTTGGTTATAAGTTTGTCTGGCAAGAGTGAAAGCCTGCCTAAGCCTACCATCCTTACTAACCATCAACTTGTTATTTTCCTTGACTAAGGGTGATGAGTTAGCCTGCATTCACAAATAACAATCAGAGATGGTTGTCCTCACTGCTGATTTGACAACTAAGCTATGATAGATTTTCCCACCATGTAAAAAACTATAAATAATAATATTTAATTAAACTATTATTAAGTAGGTTTATGTTAAATTTATTTAATTATTACAATAAAATATATATGATCTAAATTAGTAACAATTTTAATGTAATTAAAATGATCATAATTTTTTAGGAGAATGATTAATTTCAAATATAATATATATTTTAAAATTAGAAAATATGTTAAATTTACTATTTGTATACTTTTCTAAATATATTTATGTTGATATGTTTGTCTATTTAAAATAGAGTTTTGAGGATTCTAATTTAATTATCAATAATTACTAGGTGAATGGTAGGGCTTTAACCTCCATGTAATATTCTATATTTTTTAACAATATTCACAAATCATGAGTATGCATTAATGCTTGTACAAATCAATTGTTCAAAATGAGAGATAGTCTGGTTTGCAATGCGATACCCTCAAACTAAAGCTAGGTATGATGATACAAAAAGTAGGGCAGCAAGTAACCAAGAGAAAACTTGTAGAGTGAAGGGTCTATCCACACCTTGGTTTGGTTAGCAAAGTGGGGCTTACTTAGGTTATTATCTGAGGACTATGATTATGACAAGTTCTAATTTAGGTTGGCGAGTTGAATACATAAATTACCACTTTCCATGGTTGAAGCGTAGACCAACAAGATCTCAAATAATCAAATTGGCATTAATATTAATTCTTGTTGCACGACTTAGACACCTAATGCAGAGATTCTGTATTATCCCTTCAAGTAATAGCTATCCATGTGTTCAGAATCCTCTTTCTGGTTATGTCTATTGTCTATTCCATCTAGAATTAATTATGGGTACACCATCCCCTATCGATTGGATTTTGGTGGTGGATGGAATATCCAATTTTGATGTTCATCCCCAGTCGATTCGGAAGTCGAGAGGTTTGTGGAGGTCGGTGGGACCCTTGCCCTATGTTAGTTCGGTGAGGGGTGTTTGGTTAGGGTATGACTATTGTCATATATGTCATGAAGTTTTTATGGGTTCTTTATCCCTTGGTTGTTGGTCCCCCCTTGTTTGTATTGTTAATATAATGGAGACTCAAGCACATCGAATATGGTCTGTGAGTCTCCTTAGTAGATGGTGGTATCAACTCTTTTGAGGCTCACTGGGGTTTGGCCAAACCTCTATTTTTAAAGTTTCAACATAGGTTGGGTGGAAGTTGTATATTTAAATTACATCCTTAGTTCAGTGACAACCCATATTAATTGGTGGCATTCTGAACTCATTGTTGCTTGGTGTCAGGGAGTTAGAAGGGGTTAGAGTATTTTAGTAATGTCGGTGGGTGAATGCCTATATAAAAAGGATGCCACGCTGGTGGAATATCATGCCATTCATCTAGAAGCTTTTGGTCATTTCAGAGTGAGGTGGCTCTGGGTGGGAGATTTTCCTTCTATCCAACGTAGATTGTGCTTCGCAACCTAGGCTCAAGGTGTCATCCCCACCATTCCTAGACAAAGAGCAAGAGTAAGAAGAGGGGTTTCTTATTATGAGGAGTGTGCCTGAGGAAATAACTGTCTACATTGAATCGAGTAGAAGGTTTCATGGCTAGATATAGGGAGCATATCTCGGCTCATGTACAAAAGGAGTTGGCCCATTCTAAGGGGGAAGACTCTTCCCATAAACTTCCCTCTCAGGTAATAAAGTTCTAGTGAAGTGGACAAATTGGATCCCTAATACATGACATACACGAGGAATATGTAAACAATATATGAAGATAATATACTTGTATTAGAAAATGAAACTATTGTTGGGACATACTCTGTTAGATCGTCACGAGTCTCAAGAGGATATGATTTAATCATTGGATCAAATGCATGGGCACCTGAAGTATTATGATAACAGATTGGAGAGGATTGACCGTAGGTTGGCAAGGATAGAACACCATCTTGGCATTTCACCAACAATTGATAAATATCCAACAAGTCCAAGAGTGCATATCCTAGTGGCAGGGTGTAATTTTCATCCTCTTACTTGGTTGTGTTATGGTTCCACTTTTGCAGACATTTTTATTCAAGGCTAGATATCCCACTATCTATATTTAGTCTTGGTTTATGTTGGCTCTATTAGTTTACAACTGTCTCTTTGTCTCTATAGAGAATACATTTTTTGCTATGGTCTAGTCTCCTTGTGAGATATCGGTGTGACTTATTGTAATCCTTGATGTAATATCTTATTTTCGCAATAAATAGAATTCACTCCACAAAAAAAAATAGTAAAAAATCATGGTATTTATCTTCAAAGTAGTTAGTCATTTTTTTTTCATTTTAATTAAATTAATTAGTTAATCATATGAAATGAATTATGGTTTTTTGGACATATGGTATTAATAATCCATGGTATTTTCCCATCTTATTGTAACAAAGTCCCATAATAAGAATATCCATATTAAAGTGGGATTGGATCTTCATGGTTAAGAATCTTGTTACATGTTTAAATCATATGTTAATTATTTTATAATTAACTCAATCATATAAATTAAATAGTTGTTAAAGCCCATAGGCATCAAAATACTTACTTTATACATCACAAATAGACATCAATCCATTCAATCCATAATAAGTAGTCCCTACCACTCAAGTTAAAATTATGTTATGGAAAAAATTGTATAAAAAATTATAACCTACAATGGTGAATGTTAGCTAAATTGATAATGGTTAATAGGAAAATGAAATCCTATAATCTTGCTTTAGGAGGAACTAATACATTGAGATGTGAAGTAGATAAATGAATTGGCACATGGACTTCTATAATTTTTGGTAGCTAATAACCACAAGTAAGTCTACACATTTACAGTTTTACTCCTACATAGATGCTAAGGAAAACATAAACTAGCAATTGCACCACATATTGCAAAATAAATGCCGTAAGGAAATACCATAGGAAAGAGTAGCCTAGAATAAATAAGTTGTTGCAGAGGAGTCATTGTGAAGGAATGAAAGACAATTTTTTCTTCCATGGAAGCAGGTCGTGGAGGTTTAAAAAATATTGATGATAAGAGTTATCAACCAGAAAATTTTGTTATAGATATTTAAATAGACAATTGTGGGTGACAACATATATATAAACCAACATAATCTGTTCACATATATAAAAAAATTGTTATAGATATTGAAATAGGAAATTGGGGGTGATAATCCTTTGGTGATTAATAATCCTCTGAAACAAGCATGAAATGAGCATGTAACTCAAATAAGGTATTTTAAATACATTCAACTACAATCTATCTAGCATAGATGTAAATAACGTGAATTTTTATTAACAGAAATAAAGTTTACTCCAAGTTCATCTACATATCCCAACGCTAATTTCATGCTTGTTAGAAATTGTATGTTGTATATCAATAACAATAGTCTTGGTATACAAGAAAGTGAATGTCATTTTAATATGGAGACATTTTTGGAAGGAGATATTGTTCTTTATGTTATGGTTTATTTTCTTAACTCCAAACTTGGTTTATTATTTCTCTATATACATAAGAAACAAAAAAATACAAAGTAATTTCACAATTTTAAGTTATAGTTTTATATTTTATAATTACAAATCTAGTTTCTTATTAAACTATTTTACACACATCTATTTATTCAAATAAATTATATTGTGAATATGTTTTCTCCTATTATTTTATTACAAAATTATTGTACTCCCTACTAAGTAAAGCAACATTATTAATAAATAATTGAATGCCAAACTGAAAGATTGCTCAAGCTAGAACTACTATAATATATGGAACTGATTTTTTGATGTATAAATTATTTTTTTTATATGTCGTTGAATTTCCATTACTTATTATCTTCAAACCCCATGGGGAGGTATTGAACATGGGAGTCAACTTTAGGTAAATAAACATTCACATTGTCAACTTGGAAAAAAAAATTATAATCCTAAAATTCTCTTACCTAATCATATTTTTAAATATATAATTGAGTTCCATTTATTAAAAACAAAGGAAAGAGTATGTATGTAGTTACAAACTATTACAATTAAGTAACTAAAGGTAAATTTAGTGTTATTTAAGAAATGAGAATTATGAACATTTATCATTATTGCTCAAGATAAATCATATCGTGTCAAATAATTTCACATATTTAAAAAATTTTCATTATTAGTTTATTTTTTTATATATTAAGAAATACTACTCTTGAATAATAAAACAATTGTAACATAAATAATATATAACAAAATGACCATATCTTTTTGGAATAATAAAATAGTTGTAACAAAAATAATATAGAACAAGAAAAACTATGTATATTTGGATGTATGAAAATTTAGATACATTTTGTTAAGATTTTTTTTAAAAGAATAATGGTTATAAACAATTAAAAATAATTTTATTAAGTAGTTAGTCTAGATCTATATTATTTATGAGGGGGATCAATTCTCTTTTCCCTTTAAAAGAGGTTTGCATATGAAGACATTTGATCCATCTTGGCTATTGGTAGATTCAGAGTCAAGATTTATCTAGGCCATCTTAATTTCGCCCTTTAAATAAAATATATTCTACATGAATACCAGGGTCAATACCATGGGTTGTTTTTATAGCTTATTATTGTTTTATTTTATTATTTTTATTTTTTATTGTATTTTGATCTAGTTAAAATGTTCCCTACATTATGTCAATCTTTTTATTTAATTTACTTTTATTTTTATTTTTGTGTAATTTGACATAGTCAAAATTTTAAACATGACGTTACAACATTTCTATTATACACCTAAAATCAATTAAACTTATTAAAAAGAAAAAAAATAACATTATAAAAAAATATATAAAACTATTTTCTTGTAGATCTAATGGCCTAAAACATTTCAATCGTCTACCATTTGATCCAATGACTCAGACATGGACATATTGGTAGCTAGGGAAGTTGGTTTCAAATAAGAATACCTTAAGGCGTAATAATGATGAGAAGTAACTCCCCGTACATGTATTTATTTACATGTTATTCTTATCTATTTTTTATTCAAATAATCCCTTAAATTATAGTGGGAAGTAACTAGTTGTAAATATATTGTTTACTTCCTCAAAGCTTAATAATAAAAAATCACTACACAATTATATAAAAATTATGCATGAATATTGCAACCATATCCATAAATTATGGCATAAAATATGTGAGGCAATTATTGCATGGAATTATCCTGTGCAAAGGCTACAATAAGACCTTCAAGTTATGGTCCAATCAAATGTTTGAAAATTAGTTTTTTAATAATATTGAAAAATAAATGTTTATTTTCCAAAGTTAAACATTATAAGTTGCATTGGCCAATGCTAAACTAATAGTGGTCAACAAGCAAAGATTCATGTCTTGGCAGGGAATAATAAGCATCAAAACACTTAGTTCATTATACATCTCACATTTTTCTCAAGGTCTATTCTTGTGCAATAAATTTAAGAAAACATAGAACACCATTCTTAAACATGGACATTATCCCCACTTTATAGTGGAGATCCTTAATCTATAAATAGACTTAGTTATAGTACCATAGGCCAATACAATAGCTTTAATATCACATGCTCAAAAAACCATAACTCACTTCAAATGACATGTATTCATATGACATTTTTTAATTAATTAATTAAATAAAAGTTAACCTTTATGATTTTTTTAATCTTAACAAGTTGATATGTATCATGGAATAAATGTTTTGATGCTTATCATGGATTGATGCCAATTGGAGTTTAAATCCTTTAATGTATATTGAGTTTAAAATTATCAGATATATAATAATCAGAGACATGATTTTATGTTAAGGCACTCCTTGGGTGAAGGTCACCTGTTATTTAGATGGAAACCATGAATTTTAGAGATAAATTTCATGAGCATCTCAATATAAAAAAGAGTAAGTGGCACTAACCTTTTTGGCTAATTCCACATTTTTGTGGGTCTTTCCCTTTCTCCCTTTTCTTCTTTTCCAAGGAATACTTTGTGGGTAAATCCAAGAGATGATTCCCCAAATTCATAAATGACATTTCTAGTAAACCCATTAAAATTCAAATCAAACAATTTCCAATAAAAAATTAGCCAAATACCTAAAAATATTAATAACAAATAATTAAATTAATTCCTTAAACTTAAATTTTAACATTTCTTATTCTAAAACTCTATACATTTAATTCATAAAATTTATATTATATAGAAAACCATAAATTTTTTATTCACATTAACACATTATTTTCCTTTCACAAC
This sequence comes from Pinus albicaulis, assembly GCA_034641835.2. NCBI lineage: Eukaryota > Viridiplantae > Streptophyta > Pinopsida > Pinales > Pinaceae > Pinus > Pinus albicaulis. The sequence continues at coordinate 1,634,426,571 of CM076575.1, read as the reverse complement.
ATTCCAAAAAAAAACTTTTAAATGGTTTCCAATTTTCGAAAAGTTATCAACATCATTCAATTTATTTAGAATTCATGTTTTTTAATAAAAAAATTATAATTCATATTTTTTTATTTAAAAATGAATAAATAAACCAATTAAAGGTGTATTTGTGAATTTCCCTTTCATGTCATTACCAATTTTACCCACTTTCATATGGAAAATTTTGAGAAACTTATCTTCAAAAATTTCCTCGAAGCTTAAATGTTTTGTCGATGATATTTTTATATTTTATCTCATGGTTTTGACATTTTAAACCTGTGCCAATCATCTTAACATTTCCAAATTATAGAGATTGTGAAAAAACCTTCTGCAGTAAGATAGACCTGTGTCAATCATCTTGACATTTTAAACCTGTGTCAATCATCTTAACATAGACCATTCCTTTTCTAACACGTCTGTAGTAACAATTAAATAACATTCAAATAAAATAAATATCTTGCAGATATCTTTTTAAGTTATTCATATAATGCAAAAACTTGAAAAACATAAAATTTCAACTTGTAATTACGCTCTCTGTTTTTTTTTTCAATCTTCGTTGAGGTTAATAGCATTCAATTAAAACAAATGTGCGCAGATATCATTTTAAGTTATCCCTACAATGCAAAAAGTTAAAATACATCAAATTTAATCTCGTAATCACTCTTATTTTTTTTAATTTTCCTCGTATAAAATTATTGCGTGGAGAGGCGTATTATTGAGGGACACTCAAAAAAGAGATATAGTAAATAAACTAGAGGTATGGTAAATAAATAAAACCTATTTTTGTATTTACTCCATAGACCTCTTTATATTTACAAAAACTCAAAAAGAAGTTTTATTTAAGTGAAGCTTATGGGCCAAATACCATGGGACACATTGTTATTAATACCATGGGCCAAATATCATATTTATAAAAGAGGTATAAAAAGATAAGGTAAATAAATAAAAATATATCAAATAGAAGTAGAAATCAACATCCAGTTATATTTGATGCCTATGGACCAAATACCATGGACCAAATTAATAATAATACCATGCCAAAAAAAACATTTTTAACCCTAACATTAACATTAAAATATTAATATTAATATTAATATATTATAATATTCAAATTATTAAATTTAATAAATTTATGTTAATACAATATTAATTTTGTTATGTATATATATATATGGGAGGGAAGAACACAGACATATGATAGAGGTGGAGAAATAGAGGGATTGAGAGGGAGAGATGAGGGGAGAGGAGGAATGAGGGGAGAGAGAGGGAGAGGATAGAGAGAGGTAGAGAAGGGTAAGAGAGGGAGAGGGAGACGTAAAGATGGAGAGAGAGAGAGAGAGAGCGAGGAAGGATGAGAGGAGGAGAGAGGGAGGGATATAGAGATGGAGTTAGAGGGGGAGACAAGAAGAAATACATAGATTGTAAGAAGTGAAGAGAGAGGGAGTGACAAGGGAGATATGAAAAGAGAGTGTGTATGTTTAGGGGTGAGATAAAAAGACATAGACAGAGTGATGGAGACAAGGGGGGAGAGAAGGAGAGAGAAGAAGAAAGGGAGTGATATATTAACATAGTTGGAGAGAGAGATAGAGTGATGGGGGAAGAGAAAGGATTTGAGGGTAGAGAGAGGGAGAGAGAGAGTGTGTGTGTGAGAGAGAGGGTGAATATAGAGGGATGGAGGCAATATGGGAGGGAGGCGAAGGACGAGAGAGAGGAAGAGAGTGATGGGGGAATGTAGAGGATTGTATAGGAGAGAGAGAGAGAGAGAGAGAGAGAGAGATGGGGGAAGAAAGAGGGAGGTAGGAGAGAAAGGGATAGAGATGAAGGAAAAGAGAGGGGACTTGAGAGAGAGGAGGAGAGAGGGAGGGATAGAGAGATGGAGTTGGAGGGGGAGAGAGGGAGGGATAGATGGAGCTGGATGGGGAGAGACATGGAGTTGGAGGGGTAGAGAGAGATGGATCTGGATGGGGAGAGACATGGAGTTGGAGGGGTAGAGAGAGATGGATCTAGATGGGGAGAGAGGGAGGAAAGAAGAAAGACATAGAGAGTAACAAGTGGAGAGAGAGATGAAGTGACAAGGGAGATATGGAGAGACTTGTGTATATGTTTGTGGGTGAGATAAAGAGACAAAGAAGAAGAGACGGAGAGAAGGAGAGAGAGAGGCATATAGTGATAAAGTTAGAAGGTGGAGAGAGAGAGAGGAGAGAGGTAGGGAAAGAGAGATGGAGATGGAGGGGAAGAGAGAGGGAGGTAAGAAGAAAGACATAGAGAGAGAGAGAGATGGGGGAGAACAAGAGAGGATAGCAGGAAGGAAGAGAGATAGAAGCGGGGGAGATGGAGGGAAGGGGAAGAGAGAGAGAGGGAGGGAGAGGAGGGAGTGATAGATATATAGATTGGAGAAAGAGTCTATGTTTTGGGGTTGATATAAAGAGACAAAGGGAGATAGAGATATAGATGGAAGGTGAAGGGAAAGAAGAGATAATGGAGACATGGAGGGAGGGACACATAGATTGATAAATATGGAGTGAGAGAGTGTTTGTGTTTGTGTTTGTGTTTGTGGAGGTGAGATAAAGAGACAAAGAAAGAGAGATGGAGGGATATATATATATATATATATATATATATATATATATATATATATATATATATATATATAGGGGGGGAGAGGGAAGAATATGTCTTACAATAGATGCATTGATTTCAGTGTAGATAGTGATTTCTAATCCTATTTGATTGCTTGCACTAGATGCACTAATTTTAGTGTAGATTTTGATTTCTAATAATATTTGATTACTTGCACTAGATGCATTTATTTCAATGAAGATAATTTATAATTCTATTTGTTTTGTTGCACTAAATGCATTGATTTCACTGTAGATAGTGATTACTAATCCTATTTTATTTCTTGCACTAGATGCATTAATTTAAATGTAGATGTTGATTTAAATGACTTCTAATCCTATTTGATTGCTTGCACTAAATGCATTCATTTAAGTGAAGATGGTGATTTATAATCATATTTGATTGCTTGCACTAGATGCATTGATTTTAGTGTATATGTTGGTTTCTAATCCTATTTTCTTACTTGCACTAGATGCATTGATTTGAGTGTAGATGTTGATTTTTAATCCTATTGGATTAATTGCATTAGATGCATTGATATCTGTGCAGATGTTGTTTTCAAATATTATTTGATTTCTTGCATTAGATGCATTGATTTCAATGTATATGTTGATTTTTTTTGATTTGATGTAATTGGATGTATGAGGGTACATTAGTTTTAAAGTCATTGGATTAATAGTGTGCATTGATTTCAATGTAAGCACAAAAAATATTGACAATGTAGAACTATTTTTGTGTTATAGTAATTAAACCTAATAATATTGGAGAGCAAGAGAGACGAGGTATGATGTTTACTACAACAGCTCGAGATAAATATTTAAATCGTTTATGATTTATGATTTCTATTGTCTCTTTCATATAATCAATATGGAAAGATGACAAAACTAATAAGGGTGACAATAATAATAGTAGAATAAAATAGTTTGAGATTGATCACAATGAAGGCTATTTGTAATTGACTACATTCTTGTTATTCACATTTTATATCATTCAATATTATTACATTGTCACTTTGCATTCAAAAAATTTATTTCATCATTTTTCAGCATTAAAGTTATTTTACGATAATTATCATCTCAACAAAGTGAGGTAACTAAGAAAATTTAAAATTAAAATGAATCGATAAATATCAGATATATTTATCATATTTAAAATGGTTATATTAATATTAGATGTATTTACATATTATTGATAAAATTAATCATATGTTCTTCATATCATCGATAGATTTTCCTTGGTCACAAACAACTGAAACCAACCTATATTCATCTTAACTACAGATTTATCAAGTGCCGAGAGAGATCAAATCTCTCAAAGTGCAAACATTTTCTCAAGTTATACACTCAAAAAAGAGATTTGCACCTCAGAACTTGATAGATTCATAAATGAGATGAATCTAAACTAATAATATAAATAAAATGTGTAAACACCAAACTCCGAAACAAAACAACGAACCAATTTAAAACTTAAGAGAAATTCAAACACTTCAAATATTTTAGAGAAAAAGGATCTTTAAAAAAAAAATGTACACGGACTTTTCAGGGAAAAGGGATCTTTAAAAAAAAATGTACACGGACTTTCTAGAAACATTAATAGAGCATGTATATAGCTTACCATAATTATGGAGTTTTTCATAGACGTCCTAACCACCCCCAAACTTTGAAAATTAAATGTGTTTGGTTGTTGGTTTCAATAAAGTGGAATTACTTTGTTAGTTATTAATTTAAACGTAAAAACCAATATTTGAATACATTTTGTTATTGGTGAGTGAACATTCTTTCCTTTATACATATAAAGTTTTATAAATATATATGTTAGACCAAAAAAAAGTTTTCGTTTTTATATTAATATTTAAAATAATAAATTATTAATATAAAATCTAATTTACAATGAGCTCAACAAAAGTCTAAGTGGTTTGCTCGGGATTGACGAAGGAAGCACTTGTAGAAACCATAGGTTCTGCAACCTAGGCTTGCGGCCTTTTGTCGTGTGTTGATCCCTTAAACATAAATATGATTATGGTGGATCTATTAATAGATCGGGTGTTTGTAGTACTCTCAGTGGTCGTTGCCTTGGCCTGATATCGGGATTCATTGTCTCGTTTCTCATTGGGGAATTATCTTTTTTGTGAAGGTAAGTTTCTTTAGCTATTTTTATTTTTTCTTTTGGCCGGGCAGCCCAACATGGCCAATTCGACCCAGGACTCACAATTATCTCAGGAATTTGCAATTTTTAACAATTTGGTAGCAAATGGCCCCAAATTTCAGAAGGCCCCTCCTTCAAATTTTTTTAAGAAGATCAATGATATCCCAAAAATAGTGATTTTGGCATCGCAAGCCTAATCTAGGGCCCTTCAGTGAACATATCAGGATCTGGTTGGTCAGTTTATGGGTCTATGACCTTCTCCCTAATCGGTTAGATCATGGATCAAGACTAATTGGAAACCTAAAATGAAAGGAGAAGTGGTCTCTTCCTTTATCAGAAAAGGTTTCTTCACCTTTTATTTTGAGCTTAAGGAGCATCAAGATCTTATATTTAGGAGTGGACCATATTTCATGAGGCTACAAGGGATTTACCTGGATCGATGGAACCCTAACTTCAACCTGAACTGTGATATCCCTACGGAAGTTCTAGTTTGGGTAAAGTTACCATACTTTCCCCTTCATTGTTGGAATGATGCAAACTTCAGGCTCATTGGCAACTCTCTGGGAATATTTATCGACTGTGCTGAACCCCGGGAAGGATTGTTTTCCTGTGCCTGAATTTGTGTTGAAGTGGATCTCGAGAAGGGGCTTCCAACAACAATAAAATTATGCATGGATGATTGGAATCACATCCAAGAATTAGAGTACGATCATCTCCCCTTCAAGTTTCGTATATGCCACGAATATGGACATTTTGCCAGAAGTTTCACTAAAGCCCTGAGTCAGCCAAGAAAATCAAGGAGATTAGCGGGATCAATGGCAATAATCCAAAAGAATAAGGGCCCTAATAAACAACAATCCCCTCAACAAGGGAGGACTACTCAATAGCCTAAAGTTATGGCAAATCCCAATAAGACCAGTACCAATAAGGAAGGTACTAACCAATCTGTATGCCACAAAGGAGAAAAGAATAAATACAAAGTGTTGGCAAATCTTAATGAAGAAGAATGAACTTCTTAGAAATCTACAAAGTTAGGCCCTCAAAATCAGTCTTCTCATAACCCTGAGCAAGTCCCAGAAGAGGAGAATAAGACCCCTAAAATCTCCCAAAATGTCTCAACTGATCTATCGGAGGAAGAGGAGGATGCTTACCTCTCATCAAGGGAAGCGATAGGTTCCTCTATAATGGCTAGTTCAACAGACAAAAAAACAGAAGCAAAAAAAAAACAAAGATATGGAGAGGGAAACTCGACGCACAAGAAGGAAAACCAATAGGGTAATCCGTACAATACAAACTAAGAAAGTGTTAGGGTCCAACCCTAACCCCTTTATTTATGTAATAAGCCCAAGGGGCCTAGTTAGAGTCATAGTTAGTTAGTTGAGTAAATAAATCTCGTAAGCGATTATCCCCATTACTAATACTTGTAAATGGTTGACCGACATTATAGAAAATGGACCACAATTAGTTATAAATGGGCCATAGTTAATAAATAAAATGGTTAAACCATATTATGCAAGGGACCACTAGTAGTTATGTTTTTGGATGTCATAAAGCTATAAATAATCTTATATAAGAAGTGAAGAATCATCAATTTTTATTGTAATTGAGCTCTGCATTGTTGGAGCTTTCCCCCTCGAAGAGGAAAGTGAACGTTGTGTTCTGCTTCTAAATTATAAAATATCTTTTTAGCTTGCCTCAATTCATGTGATATTTCTGTGTTTTGGGCTATATTGTTTCTTATTTCTTGCATTCTGTTTTCCTCGCATATAAAGTGCATAACAAGTGGTATCAGATCACTTTCTAGGGTCGTCTGTACCTCCAATTTTCGAAGAATGTTTTTTAGGCTAGACATGTGTTCCGATGTCTTTAAACCATGAGATCTATCATTAGCACATAAACTCGCAGATTCGAGGAGGCATGCACACAAGAAAAAAAAGAGGTGGTCATGCTTGTTGAACTCCCTTGTAACCCCCGTGGGTACCCCTTCGAGTATAGCGCATTAGATAGAACTGCACACACGCTACACTTCCACGTGCCCTTGGGTATATCAAAATCCCCCTAGGGTTACCTGAAACCTAACCGTAGATAAGTCATCGACCATCTTGTTTCTACATTACACTGAGGACAACACTTGGGGAGATTACTCGCACGTACAATAGGGTAGTCAGGTAGTACAACTAAGGGTATGGTCGATGCTTCTTAGTTAACGCTCTAAATGATTGGGCAAAGTACTACTGTTGGATACATGCATATATCGCGATCAGTAGCACCTGACACTCCTTGTGACCATAGTTCCCTCAACTATATTAAGATCGCCCCCACCTTTTTGTCCAGATCATATCCAACAGTTGGGGTTCTATCACCGCCATACAAAACGGATTCAACAGTTGGGGTTCTATCAACGCCATACAAAACGGATTCAACAGTTGGGGTTTTCACAACGCATATCAGAATCTTTGTGTAGTGAGGGTTTCAGCTTCCATAGTCCAGATCATATTGCCGCAACAAATTTTGTGTTGCCAAGACCTTGGGGTTTCTGGTATGAAAATCCAACCCCAATTTTCACAGGATATTTGGCAGTATCAAGCATTTTGGATTTCAGCCACCACAATATTGATCAACTGGGAGTAAAACACTAGGGCTACCATGGGACACTTGCATGAGACCTAGCGCATAATATCTAGGATGACGAGTTGATTGCAGTAGTGTCATTCACATTTACGCCTCCAATTTTCTTGCGGTCCCAAAGTTTTTCCTGACGCGGCTTCAAGTGACCCACATCATTAAACTCTTGAGCTTGCTCTATTTCCAACCGTACCACTCTTAAGTAAGTTCAAAATTTCACTGGGGCTAGTGTATGTATGATACTGGGTCCCAATTTATTGTTGCGGAGAAGGCTATAGAGAAAGTCAACTTCCTTGAGAAAAAAATCAATGACTTCTAGGAATGCAATACCAACCAAATCACACAAGTATTGGAAGCCCTGAAGATGTCTTGCAAACCCATGAGGGAAAAACACAATACTGATTCACACGTAGAAGGAGAATCTTTCCATCACATTCATTTCCATTGAGGTCACCAATATCCGAGCCACTTAACCCCCAAGCTAGACATGTACAAATTTGATGGCTCTAACCCAAAAATATGGGTGGAACAAATGGAAGAATATCTCCGCCTTAAGAACATCTAGGATGATAAAACTAAACTACATGTGGGATATCTTTACTTAGACTAAGAGTGATGGCAGTGGTGGCAGTGGAATCATAAATTTTATCTGGGGAGGCCCACTTGGAACATGTTGTCAAAATCCATTTGTGATTGCTTTGATCATGAATCTCACTTCCTGGGTCATCTCACTAAGCTCAGGCAAGCGGGTAAAGTATGGGACTACATTACATCCTTTGAAAATTTTTCCATCTGGGATGAAGGGCTAGGATATTCATTTTACTTTGAATGTTTCATTAGTGGCATGCATCCCCCAACTACTTGGTTGGAAGCATGCATCAAGGCATTAGAGGTAGAAATTTCTTTAAATTCCCAATCTAATCTTCCAAATTTCATCGCACGGACACGTCCCACCCCCATTACAGGCCCCACCCAAACACTTGAGGTTTAAAATGTTTCGCCATAATAAATGGCTGAAAGAAGGAAACAAGGACTATGCTACTAATGTAATGAAAAATACTCCCAGGACATAAATGCAAGGAACCAAAATTATTTCAAATTGATGCTACTGAAAATAGCTCCGCTAATGAAGCTCCATCCACTGAACTGCTTGAGGAGGAAGAGGGTGAACCCCTAACAACCCCAGACATTGATACTACAATTACACCAGATGAGTCAGTTATCTCAATCTGATGCCTTGGCCAACATTTCTTCTCCCCAGACTCTCAAAATCCAAGGTTTTATTAAACATCAACCAATAGTGGTGTTTATTGATAGTGGAAGCACACATAACTTTTTTGATAAGAAAGTAGCAGAAGTCGTTCATTGTTTTGTCAGGGCGGTATCTAATTTCCAATTCCTCATCGTTGATGGGGGAAACATGAAATTTTAAGGACACCGTGAAAACATTAAGCTTCAAATGGGGGATTATCACCTCAAGACTGACACGATTTCCATTGAAATGGGTGTTTGTGACAGTGTCCTTGGTGTTGAATGGCTCCATAAATTGGGCCCTATCACAATGGACTTCCAGGAGTTATATATGAGCTTTAAGAAGAACAACCACATTCATAGGAACTCCATGCAGGTGCTCCTACTATCATCGACTTGCATCAAATAGAGAAGTTGTTAAAAAAGGGCCTCATGGGATAATAGCACAATTTAATTCCATCCAAACTATTGAATCCACTCCTCCTAACATTCATCTCGATATGCAACACGTATTAGATTGTCACCATCAAGTATTTGACAAACCTAATGAGCTCCCACCCTCTAGGGGTGAACATGATCATAAGATCCCTTTGTTCCTAGGTAGCCAACCACCAAATATCTACCCCTATCGATATCCTTTTTCACAAAAGTATGAAACTGAAAAAATCATCAAGGAAATCCTCGAAGTCGGTGTTATCTGTCCCAACACCAACCCTTATTCATCTCTAGTGGTCATGGTTTTAAATAAAGATGATGAATGGTGCATGTGTCCAGAATTTAGGGCCCTTAACAAGCTCACTATCAAGGAAAAATTTCCTATCCCAATACTGGTGGATGATCTGCTTAATGAACTGCATGGCGCCAAAAAAAATTTCAAGTTGGACCTCTGCTCGGCCTATCACCAAATAAGGATGAAGGAAACGTACATTCCCAAGACAACCTTATGAAATCATGAAGGTCACTATGAATTCTTGGTCATTCCATTTGGTCTCTGCAATACCCGATCCACTTTTCAGAGCCTCATGAACCACCTTTTGAAACCATATCTCATAAAATTCTTCCTAGTCTTTTTGCATGATATTCTAATTTACACCATAACATGGGATACTTAGCTTCAACATGTTGACCAGGTATTGCAACTGCTTCAAGATCATAAACTATTTGTCAAATTATCTAAGTTTTCCTTTGGCATGGAAGAAGTAGAGTATTTGGGACACATTGTGGGTCGTGAAGGAGTGAGGGTTGATCTGAAAAAGATTTAGGAAATGCAAGATTGGCCCCAACCAAAAACCTTGAATAGTTTGACAGAATTCTTGGGTCTCACGGACTACTATCGCAAATTTTTCCACAATTTTGGACGCATTGCTCGACCCCTCACTAATATTCTCAAGGAAAAATAATTTCTCGGGACTGACGCAGCTCAACAGACCATCTTGGCTCTCAAATAGGCCATTTTCTCCACTCCAATATTGGCCCTACCAGACTTTACAAAACATTTTGTGATTGAATGTGATGCTTCAATTACAGGAATTGGTGCAATATTAATGTAGGAAGGTAGAACATTGGCTTTCACAAGTCAACAACTCAATGGCGAGCATCTGGGTCAATCTACATATGAAAAATAAATGATGGCCTTATTACATGCAATGGACACTTGGCGACCATACTTATTGGGTCATCGCTTCTAAATCTGCACATACCATCATAGCCTAAAATATTTCCAAGAGTAGTTTCTACCATCGCCACAACAAACAAAATGGCTCACAAAGATGTTGGGATATGATGATGGGATACCTTACAAGAAGGGGTGCGACAATGTAGTGCCCGATGCCTTATCACGCCAATTTGAGGATGAGGGCACCCTTTTATCACTCTCTCTACCCATACCATATTGGATTGAAGAATCCCACCAGGAATGGTTCTCTCACCCCTCTTTTGTCCCAACTCACTAATATATTACGAGCATATTCTAATTACTCATAGGACTACTCTTGGAAGGATGAGGTTCTTTTATATAAGTATCGGGTAGTGTTATCCCAAACCTCCACCCTAAAAAACCACATCTTGGAAGAGATGCACTCCTCTCCAATTGCAGAACATTCAGGCTTTCAGAAGACTTATGCACAAGCACGCCGCTCTTCTTTTTGACTGAGATGAAGAACAACATTATTAATTTTGTGGTAAAATGTGACGTATGCCAACACAACAAAGGGGAAATAATCAAACTAGAAGGAACCTTACAACCCTTGCCACTCCCTGCTTCCTTATGGACAAATGTTTCCATGGATTTCATTACAGGCATCCCAAATTCAGGAAACATATCATTCATCATGGTGGTTTTTGATAGAATTTCCAAAAATTCTCATTTTTGTGCTCTACCACACCCATTGACCCTGAATACTTGGTTAAATGAGAACATTTCTAGAGTTTTTATTGCACAAGATTATGATGAGTGTCGTGAAGGCTCATTCAAAACCTTACCTGGCTACTTTTATTTCTTACGTAGAGTTCCCATGCTTTGAGGATCATTTATGAATGATTGTTTTATTATTATGCTTGGAGAAATAAGCAGATCCAAAAACTATTTAACTTTATTTTATTGTAAAGCATTTGAGGAGAAGCTCTATAAAAGGATGAGTTGTCTCATTTGCTAAGCATGATTGGATTAATAGGAAAATATCCTAAGCATAATTTAAGATCTTGTTGGGGGATGATGCTAGGTGTTACCCTTGTAATGTGATATTAATTATTTCAACCCTAACATATTTATTTCTATCTCTGAAAATTACACTTCAATTTTTTTTACAAGGAGCCTCATATGACAAACATTTTTTTCCATAAATAAAGGTCACTTGTTGAGGTTCTACATATCAATGTCTTGGTTTTTTTACAATTAAATCTAATAATATTGGAGAGCAAGAGAGACAAGGTGTGATGTTTACTACAACAGCTCGAGCTAAATATTTAAATCGTTTATGATTTATGATTTCTACTGTCTCTTTCATATAATCGATATGGAAATATGACAAAACTAACAAGGGTGACAATAAGAATAGTAGAATAAAATAGTTTGAGATTGATCACAATGAAGGCTATTTGTAATTGACTACATTCTTATTATTCACATTTTATATCGTTCATTTTTCATTATTAAAGTTATTTTACAATATTTATCATCTCAAAAAAGTGAGGTAACTAAGAAAATTTAAAATTAAAATGAATCGATAAATATCAAACATACTTAGCATATTTAAAATGGTTATATTAATATTTGAAGTATTTACATATTATTGATAAAATTAATCATATGTTCTTCATATTATCGATAGATTTTCCTTGGTCGCACACAACTGAAACCAACTTAGATCCATCTTAACTACGGATCTATCAAGTGCCGAGAGGGATCAAATTTCTTGAGGTGCAAACATTTTCTCAAGTTATGAAATCAAAAAAGAGGTTTGCACCTCGAGAGATTTGATCCCTCTCGGAGCTTGATAGATTCGTAGATAAGATGGATCTAGGATGGTAATATAAGTAACATGTGTAAGCACCAAACTCTAAAACAAAACAACGAACCAATTTAAAACTGAAGAGAAATTCAAACACTTCAAATATTTTAGGGAGACCCAAAAGGGATCTTTAAAAAAAAATGTACATGGAGTTTCTAGAAATATTAATAGAGCATGTATATAGCTACCAAAATTATGGATTTTTTATAAACGTCCTAACATCCCCCAAATTTTGAAAATTAAATGTGTTTGGTTGTTGGTTTCAATAAAGTGGAACTACTTTGTTAGTTATTAGTTTCAACATAAAAACATATATTTGAATACATTTTGTTATTGGTGAGTGAACATTCTTTTCTTTATACATATAAAGTTATATAAATATATAGGTTAAACCAATTTTTTTTTTTTTTTGGTTTTTATATTAATATTTATAATAATTATTATTAATATAAAATCTAATTTACAATGAGCTCAACAAAAGGCTAGGTGGTTTGCTCAGGATTGACGAAGGAAACACTTGCAGAAAGCCTAGGTTCTGTAACTAAGGCTTGCAACCTAGTGTCGTGTGCTGATCCCTGAAGCATAAATATGATTATGTTGGATATATCAATAGATCGAGTGTTTTTAGTACTCTCAGTCGCCGTTGTCTTGGCCTGATCACGGGATTCATTGCCTCGTTTCTCATTGGCAAATTATCTTTTTTGTGAAGGTAAGTTTCTTTAGCTATTTTTATTTTTTCTTTTGGTCGGGCAGTCCATCATGGCCAATTCGACCCAAGTCTCACAATTATCTCAGGATTTTGCAACTTTTAACAATTTGGTAGTAAATGGCCCCAAATTTTAGAAGGCCCCTCCTTCAAAATTCCTTAAGAAGATCAATGATATCCCAAAAATAGTGATTTTGGCACCGCAAGCCTAATCCAGGGCCCTTCAATGAACATATCAAGATTTGGTTGGTTAGTTTATGGGTCTATGGCCTTCTACCTGATTGGTTAGATCATGGATCAAGACTAATTGGAAACCTAAAATGAAAGGAGAAATGGTCTCTTCCTTTATCGGAAAAGGTTTCTTCACCTTTTATTTTGAGCTTAAGGAGCATCAAGATCTTATATTCAAGAGTGGACCATATTTCATGGGGCTACAAGAGATTTACCTGGATCGATGGAACCCTAACTTCAACCCGAACTGTGATATCCCTACGGAAGTTCTAGTTTGGGTAAAGTTACCATGATTTCCCATTCAATGTTGGAATGATGCCAACTTCTAGCTCATTGGCAACTCTCTGGGAATATATATCAACTGTGCTGAACCTCGGGAAGGCTTGTTTTCCTGTTCTTGAATTTGTGTTGAAGTGGATCTCGAGAAGGGGCTTCCAACAACAATAAAATTATGCATGGATGATTGGACTCACATCCAAGAATTAGACTATGATCATCTCCCCTTCAAGTTTCGTATATGCCACGAATATGGACATTTCACCAGAAATTTCACTAAAGCCCTAGTCAGCCAAGAAAATCAAGGAGATTAGGGGGATCAATGGAAAAAATCCAAAAGAAGAAGGGCCCTAATAAACAACAACCCATCAACAAGGGAGGACTACTCAATAGCCTAAATTTATGGCAAATCCCAATAAGACCAGTACCAATAAGGAAGGTACTAACCAATCTGGATGCCACAAAGGAGAAAAGAATAAATACGAAGTGTTGGCATATTTTAACGAAGAAGAATGAACTTCTTAGAAATCTACAAAGTTAGGACCTCAAAAGAAGTCTTCTTGTAACCTTGTGAAAGTACCAGAAGAGGAGAATAGGACCCATAAAATCTCCCAAAATTTCTCAACTGATCTATCGGAGGAAGAGGAGGATGCTTACCTCTCATCAAGGGAAGCCATAGGTTCCTCTATAATGGCTAGTTCAACAGACGAAAAATTAGAAGAAAAAAAAACAAAGATATGGAGAGGGAAACTCGATGCACAAGAATGAAAACCAATAGGGTAATCCGTATAGTACAAACCGAGAAAGTGTTAGGGTCCAACCCTAACCCATTTATTTATGTAATAAGCCCAATGGGCCTAGTTAGAGTCATAGTTAGTTAGTTGAGTAAATAAATCTCATAAGCGATTATCCACATTAATAATACTTGTAAGTGGTTGACCGGCATTATGGAAAAGGGACCACAATTAGTTATAAATGGGCCATAGTTAATAAATAAAATGGTTAAACCGTATTATGCAAGGGACCACTAGTAGTTAGGTTTTTGGATGTCATAAAGCTATAAATAATCTTAAATAGGAAGGGAAGAATCATCAATTTTTATTGAAATTGAGCTCTGCATTGTTGGAGGTTTCCCCCTCAAAGAGGTAAGTGAACATTCTGTTATGCTTCTGAATAATAAAATATCTTTTTAGCTTGTCTCAATTCATGTGATATTTCTATGTTTGGGCTATATTGTTTCTTATTTCTTGCATTCTGTTTTCCTCGCATGTAAAGTGCATAACAAGTGGTATTAGAGCACTTTATAAGGTCGTCCGTACCTCCAATTTTTGAAGAATGTTTTTTAGGCTAGATATGTGTTCCGACGTCTTTAAACCATGAGATCTATCATTAGCGCATAAACTTGCAAATTCGAGAAGGCATGCACGTAAGAACTATAAGAGGTGGTCACGCTTGTTGAACTCCCTTGTAACCCCCGTGGTTACCCCTTCGAGTATAGTGCATTAGATAGAACTGCACACACACTACACTTCCACTCACCCTTGGGTATATCAAAATCCCCCTAGGTTTACCTAAAACCTAACCTTAGATAAGTCATTGACCATCTTGTTTCCACATTACACTAAGAACAACACTTGGGGAGATTACTTGCACGTACAATAGGGTAGTCATGTAGTACAACTAAGGGTATGTTCGATTCTCCTTAGTTAGCGCTATGAAATATTGGGCCAATTACTACTATTGGACCCATGCATATATCACAATCGGTAGCACCTGACACTCGTTACCATAGTTCCCTCAACTATATGAATATCGCCCTCGCCTTTAATTCATCCAGATCATATCCAATAGTTGGGGTTCTATCACCACCATACAAAATGAATTCAATAGTTGGGGTTTTCACAATGCAGATCAGACTCTTCGTGTAGTGAGGGTTTCAGCTTCCATAGTCCAGATCATATTGTTGCAACACATTTTGCAATGCCAAGACCTTGGGGTTTCTGGTATGACAATCCAACCCCAATTTTCACAGGATATTTGGCAATATCAAGCATTTTGGATTTCAGCCACCATAATATTGATCAGGTGGGAGTAAAACTCTAGGGCCACCATGGGACACTTGCATGAGACCTAGCGCATAAGATATATGATGACGAGTTGATCACAGTGGTGTCATTCACATGTAAGCCTCCAATTTTCTTGCGGTCCCAAATTTTTTCCTAACGTGGCTTTAAGTGACCCACATCACTAAACTCTTGAGATTGCCCTATTTCCAACCATACCACTTTTAAGTAAGATCAAAATGTTACCGGGGCTAGTGTCTGTATGATACCAGGTCCCAATTTATTGTTGTGGAGAAGGCTACAGATAAAGTCAACTTCATTGAGAAAATAATCAATGACTTCCAGGAATGCAGTACTGACCAAATCACACAAGTATTGGAAGCCCTGAAGATGTCCTAAAAACCCATGAGGGACAAACACAATACTGATTCACATGTAGAAGGAGAATCTAGCCATCACATTCATTTCCATTTAGGTCACCAATATCCGAGCCACTTGACACCCAAGCTAGACATGTACAAATTTGATGGCTCTAACCCGACAATATGGGTGGAAAAAATGGAAGAATATTTTCACCTTAAGAACATCTGGGATGATAAAACTAAACTACATGTGGGATATCTTTACTTAGACCAAGAGTGATGGCAGTGGTGGCAGTGGCTTCATAAATTTTATCCATGGAGGACAACTTGGAACATGTTGTCAAAAGCCATTTGTGACCTCTTTGATCATGAATCTCAATTCCTGTGTCATCTCACTAATCTCAGGCAAGCGGGTAAAGTATGGGACTACATTACATCCTTTGAACAATTTTCCATCTGGGATGAAGGGCTAGGTTATTCATTTTACTTTGAATGTTTCATTAGTGGCCTACAGGAAGTCAACCAAGAACATGTTTGAATGCATCACCCAACTACTTGGTTGGAAGAACCAAGGCATTAGAGGTAGAAATTTCTTTAAATTCCTAGTCCAATCTTCCAAATTTCATCGCACAAACATTTCCCACCCCTGTTACAGGCCCCACCCAAACACTTGAGGTTTAAAATGTTTCGCCAGAATAAATGGCCGAAAGAAGGAAACAAGGAATCTTATACTAATGTGATGAAAAATACTCCCCAGGACATAAATGCAAGGAACCAAAATTGTTTCAAATCGATGCTACTGAAAACAGCTCCGCTAATGAAGCTCCGTCCACTGAGTTTCTTGATGAGGAAGAGGGTGAAACCCTAACAACCCTAGACACTGATACTACAGTTAACACTAGATGAGTCGGTTATCTCAATCCAATGCCTTGGCCAACATTTCTTCTCCCCAGACTCTCAAAATCCAAGGTTTTCTTAAACATTGGCCAATAGTGGTGTTGATTGATGGTGGAAGCACACATAACTTTGTTGATAAGAAAGTAGCAAAAGTCGTTCATTGTTTTGTCAAGGTGGTATCTAATTTCTAATTTGAGTCTTTGGGTTCAACAAATGATGTTCTACAATGTTTAATATAAAATATTCTCACTAATTTCTTAGTGAACCCAGCATAAGTGTTTACATTTGCATGATTAAATGAAGCAGAACTACAAAACCACCAATCATGGGCCATACTTTTGAGGTGTAGCGCTGCTACTCTAATGGCCTCCTTTTCTAAAACTTGGTGTAGCTAAAAATAGGAATCTAGCTCCTCCACCCAAGCTTTGGCTGTGCACTTTGCTGATCCATCGAAGTTAGATAGAAATATTCTACCTCTCTTGCTTCTATTATGGTTGCTGGATCTTCTGTCTTCCTTGAGTTGGAAAAACCCTTGGAAGTCCAAGTTATTTTTGAATCTCCATGATTGAGACTCATACTCCTGAAGATAGTCACTCAAGGTCTCCTCCCTTGGTGCATCTTATTCCTTCGTCCTTATTGTAGTGAATGTGGGCAATAAACTGCGCTGTGGATCTGCATGTGTGGTTGAATGTCCACACCCATCATGTGAATATCTAGGGCTTGATTTAATTTCAAACCCCCTTGGAGTTTTTCTACATATCTCCCCTTTCATCTCCTTGAGATCTTCCTTGATATTTTTCCTAGTTTGGAAAAGAAGCCGGGAGATCCTCTCTTCCTTCATTTCTCCAAATAATGGAGTCCTCCCTTTATTTCTTCTGTACAACTTCTCTTTTCTGTGAGAAGAAGCTTCTCCTTCTAATGGCATAACGTCTTGAATGCACAGGCTGAGCCAAGATGATGCTCTGATACCACTGTAATATTCCAAAATGGAACAGACAGGAATATAGAACATATGCACAATTCCAACTACGGTAAAATAAGAATTAAACATGTAGAACTAGAAAAATGCCGGAATACATAAAAACATCATAAACATGTACAAAATACAGCTGGGCCATCTCATTATATATCAACATCAAATGAAATTACATAGTGCTCCAAATTGAATGCACTCAAGCCAAAAGATGGCTGAAATACACCAAAGAAACCAAGCACTGGAAATGTGTGCTGCTATTGCTGTTGTTGCTGGAAACTACAGTTATTATGAAGAAGAACCATTGTGGAAGGTTGTTAGAATGCTTTGAATGATCCGCACTTTCAACCACAAACTCTACTCAAAAACCCAAAAAAACCCAGAAAAACCCAGAAATGGTTTGGCCAGATTTTAAGTTTGGATTTTCGGAATTTTTGAGTTGCCCACTACATTTATGCTGCTTGACTTACGCACTCCCTGGGAATGACTACTGATATGGGGCTGAAGGAATGATCAGTCAGCTACAGCAACACCCAATCAACTCAATAGGTGAAGGGCTGGTCCCCTCACTAGAAGATAAGCTCAAAAATTGGAGATTTCTCTCCTCCACTGCTACACCCCTGCAACACAACCTAACTCTAAAAAGAATTGTGTTGTACATGAGACTAAAACTTGGCCAAATTCCTGATTGTGGAAGTATAGTGCAAACTCCTCAATGGAAAAGGTGAGATTCCCGATCAGGAACACCCTGTGCTAAACAACACAACAATCTCAACTAAACAATTGAAGAATGCAAGTAGTCTAAACAGACCATACACAAAATAATAATCCAAAACATGAATAAAAATGGTTGTTATCCCCTCCATATATAGCATGAGAGCCTCCTCACATTGGGTCCCATCCATACTTACCACCAAGCTCATGCAGGTTGTCCTCCACTAAAACTGCGTTGTCTTATCATAAAGACTACTCCTCCATGACAACACTGTTGATTTGGTCAAAGTTGACTAAATCAACATGATCCAATCCCTGTTCACACCCAAAGGTGCTTAACCCAGCTACTCATTCTTCCTCCTTTCACATTAGGAGTGTTATTATTCCTTTTAAAAGGGGTTTTATGAGTCTCCCCACCCACTTATTCACCTACCTAGTGATAAAACAAACTATAATATTCCATTTAGATGAAGTCTAAATTTTTGGAATATTACAAAGGAGGAACTGAAAGATACTGAGGAGGGGAGTGCCTCTTCCATTCCAAGATGTGGTTAAAGGGTTCCCCACTGTAGTTCATTGTTGATGACGGGAGACAAAAGAACCTCATTTCAGCAGAGGTCTAAAGCGGTTGGGCTTTCCGACGACAACACACCCACAATCATACACCATCGAGTGGCTTCACCAAGGACAAGATCTCCACGTTAGCCAACAATGTCGCCTTCCCTACAACATCAATACCTTCATGGATGAGGTATTATGTGACATTCCTACTCTTTATATTTGTGATGTATTATTAGGCCAACCATACTGATGGAAGCGACATTATGTGTATGAGTCTTGACCTTGTGTTGTTATTGTTACTTTGGGAAATAAGTTGTACAAGATACTGGAGGTATCACCGCCTGCCACCATCTCTTTGGTTATTGCAAAAAAATGTAGTAATCTCATTTCCAAAATCGGTAAATTTGTTTTCCTGATGATCTTCCCTCAGGGCAAGAAGAATATTGTGGCCACGACCTCCAGACAGGGCTCCTCCGTACTACAAAATCATATGGACAAGGTCATGGAGGAGTATAGGGACATCTTCACCTCATCCGTAGGGGTACCTCTGCATTGTCAGGTCAAGCACCCCCATTGATTTGACCTGAGGTGCGTTGCTACAAATGGACAAATATAACGACGCTCTGTTCTGGAGAACAATGAAATCAAGAGTCAAATTCAAGATCTACTGCAGAAAGGTCACATCTGGTCGAGTTCATCGCCCTGTGGAAGCTTGATCATGTTGGTGCAGAAGAAGGATGGGACTTGGAGACTCTGTATTCACTATTAGGTGCTAAACAAGATCACTGTCCAGAATAGGTACCTGATCCCACAGATTGATGACCTTGTGGACCAACTCAAGGGGGGGAATATTTCAGCAAGATCGACTTGAAGTTCAGGTATCACTAGGTACCAATCGAACCCTCAAATGTTTGAAAGACTGCCTTCAAATCCAAGGAGGGCCTTTTCGAATGGTTGGTCATACCTTTCAGGTTGAGGAATGCTCTCACAACATTCATGAGGTTGATGGACAACATCTTGCAGCCATTCACCAACTCATTTGCAGTGGTGTACTTGGATGACATCCTAATATTTAGCCAAACTTGGAAAGAGAACCTCCACCACATCTGACATGTCCTCCAAACAATATGGCAACACAACTTGTGTGCCAATTTAGAGAAGTGCACTTTTGGCATGACCCAGGTTCAGTATCTGGTATACATTATTGTTGTGCAGGGGTTTCATGTGGATCCAGCCATGATCCAAGTAATTCGGGATTGGCCAACCTAAACCACTCTAACAGAACTCTGCAGCTTTCTGGGTCTTGCCAATTGCTACTACAGGTTCGTGCTTGGATTCTCTCATATCACTTGGCCCTTGAGTCAACTAGTCACCAAGGGAGAAGTGAAAGAAAAATTCTTTTGGTCTATATCTCAACAAAATGTGTTCATAGAGTTGAAACATCGCCTCTACTCTACCCTAGTGCTCACATTACCATACTTGCAACAACCATTTGAGATTGAGACAAATGCCTCTGACTATGCTATTGGGGCAGTTCTTACTCAACAGGGGCATCCAGTGACATATCATAGTGAGACACTACCTGACACAGTCCGGAAGTATATCACTTGTGACAAAGAGATGTATTCCATTATGCAGACTTGCCAACAATGGAAACATTATATTTTTGGGAAGGAAACAATCATCCACATAGACCACCGACCATTGCAGTTCATATAGACACAAGGGAAGTTGCAGGACGATTTCCATCAGAATTGGTCCACATATCTACAACAGTTTCATTTGAACATCAAGTACAAGAAGGGAAACACCAATAGTGTTGTAGACTTCCTCAGCTAACCATCATGCTCAATTCTTGTGTGCATGATACATTATGATTGGTCGCTTCTCTACAAGAGAGATCCAAAATTCAGCCACTCATATAAGACACCCTTGGAGGGTAAGCAAGTTCCAAATTTTCACCTACATGATGCACTGCTATGTCACATGGGACACATTTTTATTCCTTCAAGCGAGTGTGCCAAGATCATTTGGGTAGCACACTACAGTCGGGTCACTGTGTATTTCGGGGTTGAGAAAATAGTGGCAGTATTGCAAAAGTATTTCTATTGGCCGAACCTTTGAAAGGATGTCAGGAAGGACATCATAGCCTACACTTCCTGTGCCATTTCCAAATTGACCATCAAGAAGCAAGGCCTCTATACTCTGTTGCTTACCCCTAGATGACCTTGGGAATCCATCTCCATGGATTACATGTTGGGCCTTCCTTCTACTAAGCATGGTAACGAATTTTTTTTCATGATCGTTCACAGATCCTCGAAGATGGATATTATGGTGGCCTATAAGAAAAATATCTAACAGAAGCCACTTCTAAACTCTTCTTTGAACAAATGTGGGTACACTTTGGGATCCCATAGCATATCATCTCAAATCGGGGCAACATGTTCCTCAATATGTTTTTTTCTAGCCTCTGGTCAATGTTGGACACCAAGCTCATGAAGTACACAACTTTCCATCCCCAAACTAATGGAAAAATAGAGGCTGTCAACAGGATGATCGTACACATTCTTCACATGTACAAATCAAAGCATCCACACACATGGGATGAGAGCCCCCTATGTACAACATAGATATAACCAGTCTCTCCATAGATCAACTGGCCACAAGCCCTTTTAGGTGGGCTTGGGATTCCAACCACTATGTCCCATTGACGTCTTTGTGCCATTTGTGGCTACTAAGGCCGATTCGGCTAACGTCTAGTCTAAAGCTGACAAAGCACACAACTTCATTGGGCACTTTCAACACATTATCCAACATGTTCACGAAATATTGGACAGATCCAATGTTAAGTACAAGCAACGACATGATAAACATCGGGTGCGACACAACTTCTAGGTGGGCGATAAAGTGTGGATACATTTACAAAAGGAGCACCTTGTTGGACCCCACCACAAGCTTCGCCCACTCTGATATGGGCCATACAACATCACCAAGTCAGTAGGGTACAATGCCTTCAAGCTCAGTATTCCACCATTCCTTGGTCTGCACCCAGTGTTCAATGTGGACTGCCTTTGACCCTACTTTCCACCATTGTTGGACGCATCCGACATTACAAAACAATTCATACCAACATATTTAAATCGAGACTGCACATAACAAGCCACAACTAATCAGATCATGGACACGCTTATCAAGAACACCCGACAACAAAGGATCCAACTATATATAGTTATCAAAGCAGTCCAACTCCTTCACTAGGGCAAGTGGCTCACTAGGGACCAAGTTCAACATAAGTTTCCTCGTCTCATGGATGAACTCAAAGAAATGGGGACCATTTCTTCCTGAGGGGGGAGGAATGATCTAGGTGGATATTGGTGGCCACTCGCCTAATCCACTGGGACCCCCACCATTATTTCTTTCAGTTGTTAATTTTCCTTAATTGTAGCACAATTTACTATTTTTGGTAGTTTTTCGGGTCGTGAACTTCTTGATCCGTTTTGAGGCCCTAAACGACATTTTTTTGGAGAAAAATCATCGGATAATGTGAGTTTTTAACTTGAAAATCATTGTCATCAATTTTATTCATCGGATAGATATTTCTAACGAGGTATTATATGCGTCAAACGGAGATTGTATGCCAAAGTTACGACCTCGAGAAATTGATGTACCAAATTACCCCAACGAGGCCCATAGTTTGGTGTTTAATCTCCTAGGGTTATGTTTTTGGATGTTTAGGGTTTTCCATTGTTTCTAAATAATAAATAGGCCTTTGGGCCTCTTTTCAATACAGTTCAAAGGCCTATAGTCGCCACATCTCTTCTCAGAGATAAGCTACCAGCGCCCTAGCTAGTTTATTTCCATTCCGTCTGTAAGCATATTTCAGTTATGTGATATTATTGAAATGAAGTCTTATTTCTGATGCATCTCTGTGTTTATGTGTATTTCTGTATTTTATTATGTTCCTGCATAAGTCCAAATCACAACTACATTTATATTATACTAGCCTAAATCCATATCAGCCTAATTTTACAATCATTTTCAACCACACTAAACGTTGTAATTTATAAAAATATATTTTCTTTTTTTTTTAAAGTAATTCATTTTGTATTAAATTTCATATATAAAAGTTTGATATAATTTCATAAATACATAATCTATAATAAATATCATTTCATAAAAAATAAGCATCATGATGATAACCATCTAACAATCATAAATATCATCTAAGACACACATTTGAATTCACTACCATCATCTAATTATATACACCTCTAGCACATATAAATGTCATTAGCTAGCACACAAAACTAATAGTATAATAGGGCATCGTCATCATGATCACATCTAACAAAACACAAGCATTATAATCTAACATCATCTCCACACACATACTCAAATTAATATAAATCTCATGTCAAATAACTACTATGACATTCACTTCTTTCTGCAAGCACATTAAATGAACATATTTAATATGACCTTTCAATATACACATCAACACCAACATATAAATTAAGTACGTAAATATGAACAAAAAAAAATGCACCAAACACATGGATATATATATATATATATATATATATATATATATATATATATATATATATATATATATATATATATATATATATATATATATATATAAAGTTAAATCAAATATCCAATAAAACAGGTGTAGTGCCAGGATGGTCTGCAATAGAATACAACGAATGGTCAACTACGGTTGCACCTTGAATGTGTTCTGGGGAACTCTGATGTGGACGAGGAGGTGGCTAGTTTTCTTTATCGAGAGAAACATGAGGCACATCCTCTAGCTCTAACATCTCATCATCAAGCGACTGATGAGGAGGTTTACTACTAGAAGGATCAATGACACCCTAACGGACATGATCCATTGGGGTGGTACTACTAGAAGCATCATGATCACCACCCTCATCGTCATGATCATGATTATCACGCTGATCACCATCATCACCACCCTCATCTGATGTATCTTCCGCTGCATGATGCTGGAATGTATCCCTCATCATTGTTAGTACCCAACTAGATTTGATTATATGTCACATAAGAGACATCATCTCACGTAGATAGTCCATGTATAGACCCACAAAACTAGGATCTACGATGATATCTCGATCCCTCGAAGAGCGGAATCGTGCATAAAAAAAAACTCTGGCCAATCTGTTGCAGTATTCCCCCAAACGACCACGCCCCCCTGAGGATGTGCCTCACACTCTTGGTCCTCGCCCATCTACTCATATCCTCCGATATATGGTAGGGGAGGAGGCATGTCCCCATTGAATGTGTCAATATATACAATATATATAGTATATATAAATAATTAGACAATTTCATTAAACAAATAAAACAAGTTAAAGAACGTGCTAGAATAAATTTTATTATAATTCATTAAAAAAATAAAATGAAACTAGCTAATTAATTTAAAGAAAGCACTAATATTACCTCTATCATTCAGAGTTTCAAACATTATGAAGAATATTTTGGGACATCCTCTCCAATCAATACCTACATACATAAACGACAACATGACAAACGCATGGTAATCCTCACTAGCCAGTAGCGCTAGTGCCTCGCGATAAATCATGCCTGGAAACTCCGACAAGCCCCTCTTGGGCATCATCTTCCCCCACATGCACATCCATACCTCAGTGATCGACCGAGGAGGGAAACGAACAAATGTAGGCCTCGCCTATGGAAACCTCTCAAAAAATAAACAAAAAATATTGGAAGCAAAACGAAAGGTCTCCCCCCATGTCTCAATGCAAAAAGTCTATCTAAAGCCATGGAAAATTGCCTAAAAAAAATGGCATACCATCTGATACACGTGGCACCTGAATCAAATAATCAAAATAATACATAAGAGGGAAACTAATGCATTTCCCATCACTGATATAGTGTGATGGTGGTGACTAATAATTAGAGGGACCTAACCTCCTCTACAACAAAAGAATAAATTCGTAGCTATCCACCACAGACCTGAAAAATCGTATGGATGGATCACATGAGGCCCGACATATCTCCAATTGAATGAAAAATAACTCTAAACTAAAACCCCATAGGGGACCTCATGGAACTAGGGAAATTCCTCCCCTCTCCTGGATAGGTCGGTAATAAAGTATATGTCCTCCTCATGAAGCCTATAACCTAACACGGAAAACCTACTATTGGACACTCCATCAACAAATTAGATGGGCCAAAAAGACAGAGTGCACCTTTAGGGATGTATCCTCCTCATAGTACTTGAGGAGGCCTACATTCCTTAAGAGAGCTCGGGTTGCTAGGGTGAGGATATAAATCCCTCTCCCTCTCTTTGGCCTTCCATGTTCAGACCATATTGTATAGGTTCACCTAATTCTCTTGCTCCTACTGGGGCTCCCTCTACTGATGTCTCTACTACATTATTTGCATATAAAATACATCATCCTCATACATAAAATACAATTTTTTTTATTAAATGAAGCATGTATTTATAAATATGGAAACATAATGTTTAATTAAGAAAAACACTAGTACGCTCAAAACATAGTCATGCACCAATGCGGCACAGTTTCAACTATAAATGCACTAATATCGGTGTGCACATAAGTATGATTCACCGTTGTTGGCTAAAAAATTTAATTTTTGATAGCGGTGTCGAAAATTTTTACATCGGTGCACATGGATAGCATTTTTGCACCAGTACAGAACGTTTATGTTATCAAACACACTGAGTTGTGGCTATATTTTTAAATATTTTTTTTGTGGTGTGTTTGGTAATTATAAACGCATTAGGCGTGACACACCGATGTAAAATCGGTCACATAATTATGAATGCATTTTAGTTTCCAAAACACGCCGCAACAACAACCGTGTTTTGTGTTCACGCACCGAATTGCGGTGCACCTTGTAAATTTAAAGGGTGCAGCACTATCGTTGTGAGCTGAATGTATCGAACACAACACACATTGAATTTTTTTTTGTAAAAACAATGGAAAATTTAGCCTAATTTACAATTATAATATGCTAAAAAAAAAAATTACAAAGAAACATATACATTACCTAGATATTTGGTTGTCAGGGAGGCACTGTGGACACGTAATGGAGAAAACAAATTTTAGGAAGATTTGAAAAAATTGAAAACCCAAATAGTGAGCACAATACAAAAGGATGGTGAGCAAGAGAATCACCGACTTCAGGGAGCGTGCATGTGGAAAGAGGGCACCAATGTTTCAAAGCTCTCTCGTACTGTAGATTGTAAAAATAAAATTTTACAGTTGGGGGGTTTTTTTATTTAACCCTCCTTTGATGTGTTTGTTTCTCTAAACACATCGGTGTGGGATATATCCAAGAGTGCCTCAATTTTTTAAATTAAAAAATATCGCGGTGAGTTTTCTTGAGACTCCCCAGGGAGTTTCTCTACAGGTACTACACCGGTGTTGTGTTTTTACTATAGCATCGCTATTTTTTTAAGATTTAAAAACTGCCTAGCGATGCTCTTTAGAAGATTCCCTAGGGAATTTTGTTAAGATTACCACATCAGGGTTTGGTTGGAAAATAACACTTCATTTAATTTAAATTTAAAACTATAGCAGTTCTCCTTACTTGTATGTGCCGGTATTTTTTACTATGTGATGGGCACCAGTGCTCTCAACTATTCAAGCGTCAGTGATTTATGTTATTTAGCGCATCATGTTTTTTATTTATTTTATAAAAATAAATTTCTGGCAGTGCACCATGTTATTTGTAGCACCCTTGTTTGTATGGATGGTAAAGTACTGGTGCAATTGTAGATTTTAGATGCACTGTTAAAAAACCACCCGCTGAAACATCTGCCCACACACCTTCGCTAGTGACCTCCACTACAAATGGATTTTTGGGCTATTTTTAGCGAGGATTCCGCAAAAAACTATGTTAGAAGGTATTTTCCTTGTAGTGTCACCTTGTTATGCAACCAACTCAAAGAAAAAAAAGAAAATATAGATCAATGACTTAAAAATTGTCCTCTTCAAGGGGGAAACCTCCTTTACATTACGCAAATGAACAATTCTTGGATGATACAAATAATAAGACCTCCTTGGTATATATAGGATTCCAAGGGGTCAAAATATAATTAGATTCTACATAACAATAATATTGTAAGACCACAACAATAACAATAGTGGGATTATATGGGGAAAAATAGTAACAACATGGGGGATACATGGGAACAACAATAATAATAGGAGGCTACACTAACAATAACAATAGGAGAATACAATAGTATTATAGGGACCTAACATGCCCCTCTCCTTCAAAAAAGTGTTGTCCTTAACGCTTAAGTAGTTATAGATGTTTCTGTATAAAATTCTCATCATTCGATGTCGAGTCTTCAACAAGTAAGTTTTTCTGCTTAATGAGATACTCTGAAATTAATCGATTTTGTCACTGTCGGTTTCTTGTTTCCGTGACTACTTCAAGCTTAATTATGATTCTTCCTTCATCAAGTTTTGGCAACATTGTTTGAACTAGGAGCTTGTTACCAATAAACTTTTTTAAGCATGAAACATGGAAAATTGTGTGTACTATGGAAGATGCAGGAAGCTCCAATTTGTATGTCATAGTACCAATCTTTTGCAACACCTTATAAGGACCATAGTACTTGGGTGATAATTTATTATCCTTCTTAGCTTGCTTGAGGGACATTTGTTTGTACGGTTGTAGCCATAAAAATATCCAGTCGTCTACATCAAAAAAATTGTCACTACGATGTTGATTTGCCTATTGTTTCATTTGATTCTGCGCCAGAATGAGGTTATCCTTTAAGAGTTGGAGAACTTGTTGTTGATGTTCGATGTGGTCTTCCATTGCATGAACCTTAGAATTTTATCTTAAATATGATGTGATGGATGGTGGATGATATCCATAAATTTCCATAAATAGGGTCATTTTTGTTATAGTATGGAAGGAAGTGCTATACCACCATTCAGATAGAGGTAACCACTTGAGCCATTGTGTTTGGTTACCATATACAAAGAAACGAAGATATCCTTCCAAACATTTGTTCACTATCTCAGTTTCCCCATCAAATTGAGGATGCTAAGATCAACTATGAGCTAATTTAGTACCAAGACAAGAAAATAATTTCATCCAAAAATTTCTAGCGAAAATGGGATCTCTTTCACTTACAATAATCTTTTAGTTTCCATGTAGATTTTGAATTGTTTCAATAAATGCAGTATAAACTGTGTTGGCTTTAAAAGGATGAGATAATGCACAAAAGTGTGCATACCTGGTAATTCTATCAATTACCACCATGATGACACTCTTTCCTTAAAAATTGGGTAAATATGTGATAAAATCCATTGATACCTCCTCCCAATGGTAAAGGTTGTAACAGACCTGGGGTCTTAATTGTCTCATCTTTATTTTGTTGGTAAACCAAACATTCTGCCACAAACTTCTGAATATAATATTTAAGGCCATCCCAAAAAAAAATCCTTCTTGACCCAGTGGTAAGGTTTTAAAAATTATGAGTGCCCTATTGAGGGGGAGGTGTGAACTTCCAAAATAATCTTTTTCTTGAGTAGGGAATTCTTACAAAGATATAAGTGATCTCTGTACCATAATGACTCATTTTTCCAGCTAAATTTATCAGATGTACTAGGATCTTGCTGCAAATTTTGAATGAGTGTCCACACCTCTTCGTCATTCTTCCATTCATCCCTTGCTTCAGTTATCCAATTAGGTTGGAAAATAGAAATGATGCAAAACAATGCTTCAACATCTTCTTCCTTTCTCGAGAGTGCATCTGCAACAACATTTTTCTTCCCTTTTTTATATAGGATTTAAAAGTCATAACATAACATCTTTGTGACCCATTATTGATGCTCTTCTAAAGATAATATTTGTTCCAAAAAGTATTTAATACTATCATGATTTGTTTTTACCTTGAAGTGTCTTCCCATTAGGTTAGGTCTCCATTTATCTAGTGCTTGTAGTATTTCCAACATTTCCTTCTCATAAATAGGTTTGTGTAAATAGTTTCCTTTGATTGGACGACTTTCAAAAGTGATGGGTCTTCCTTCTTGCATTAAAACAAGACCAATTTCATTTCCTAAGGCATCACATTCCACAATAAATATTTTTTCGAAGTCAGGCATAGCTAAGACCGGTGCTTGGAACATTGCCTCTTTAAGATGTTTAAAGGCCTTAGTTATTTCTAGAGTCCAAGAAAATGTATCTTTCATCAATAATTGATTGAGGTGGCTCCAAAAATTCTCCAAATTTAGAATTGGCTTTGGAAAATCTCAAAAATAAAAGTTATTGGATTGAAGTGAAACCAGGGTTAGATCGAATATATCGCCACAATATTTCCAATGACGCAAATGAAACCTCAATCTGAGTTCGTATGTGAAAGTTATGATCAGTACAATTTTTGGTCAAACTAGGCCCATAAGCAACAACTAACGAGGTCACAATTTGGCACATACGGGCAACGGATTTCGGCGGCCAAAATAGGTGAATTTTTTCCTATTTAATTTTGTTGGTAAACCCAAAAAACCAATTGATTTTTTTTAGATAATTTGTATTTTTTAAACAAAAAAAATATATTAAAAAAGGGGTGCGGTGGGCTGCCACTCCTGCCAAAGGTCAATTATATTACATATATGGCATGAAAATCATGGCACACTGTCAAAATCAAGGCCGATAGGTGTCAATGCCGTAGTGGCGGCCCCATACAACCCCTAACCCATATATATATATATATATATATATATATATATATATATATATATATATATATATATATATATATATATAACAAACAAATGAGCTAACAACCCAACACTTGTGTGACCACCGTGTGGGGGCCAACGAGGATCGAACCGGCTTGGATGGTTTATTCGTTCGACTCGTTGGGCGGCCCCATTACTCCACAATATCATATAATCGCCACCCCCAATTAAACTCAAAACAACATGCCATAACAATTTCCATTTTTGGGAGGCTATGAGGTTGGAACCCGAGCCTACCCCCACCCAACTTGAAGTGCCAACCATGTGCCTAATGGGCATGACCTTGAAAATTCCACTCGAGTTTTTTTATATAAGCTAGTTTCATTTGTGTGTTGGGGGAGAACAGAGCGGAGAACCAAGCGTGGAACCTTGAGTGGGAACACAAATTGAGGCAAGGAATGATGAGTTGAAGGAATCTTAAAAGATTCCCTTGGAGGCTGATTTTTTACAGAGGCAGAATGATGTCGACTTTATAGCCATTTTTCTGAGGATTTCGTAAGGAGTGCGATGGTGAGATAAATTTTTTAATCTGAGCAGCAGATCTTTAGTAAACTTGCAGAGATGAGTCTTTGTGGAATAATGAGAAATCTAAAATATTCCCCAAGGGTCGAATTTTGACAGTGTCGAAACTAAGCCGAAATTATACTCATTTTACTCAGTTTTTCACAAGGAGCACAATAGTGATGTCAAATTTGTCATTTGAGCAGCATAATTCCAGTCAAATAGTGAGAAGTAAACTTTTGGGGAACCTTTGAGATTCCAGAGGTTCCATATTTTGACTGAGTCTGAATGGGGTCGACTCTATAGTAATTTTCACAATTTTGCGCCAGGAATTCAATGGTGCAGCCCATTTATTTAGAAAAGGTTTTCATTTTAAGGTCATCCCAAGAAATGGAGGTATAAGGTGCCTTTTTACATGCATGTAATTTTATTTTTGTTGAATATTAATGAAAGCGGCCTCCCCACTTTGAGAAGAGCCCCGGAGACGTAGCCCACACTGGGTGATCTTCGTTACCAATATGTTGTGTCTTTTCTTGTCATGGTTTCATTTTATTTCCACTCCTTCCATGTGATATACTTTCATGTTTACATGCTCTTTTATATGTAATTATTTGTGCATCTTTGAAGTAAAAAGATCTGGATCAAGTTTGGTATCAGATAATGTCTTCTATTAATGACAATCCCAAGTGTATGATAACCAGGGGAAAGATCCAAAGAGGTGAAGGAAAATTTAATTCCTTTGATCTAGAA
Source organism: Pinus albicaulis (assembly GCA_034641835.2). Classification (NCBI taxonomy): domain Eukaryota; kingdom Viridiplantae; phylum Streptophyta; class Pinopsida; order Pinales; family Pinaceae; genus Pinus; species Pinus albicaulis. The sequence goes on along the minus strand of CM076575.1, from coordinate 1,634,395,592 downwards.
GTGGGGCGTGCAAAAAGAATAAGGAATATGGCAGACAAAGAAGCTCGAGTGGAGGAAGTGAAAAATTATAACAAGATATTCCTAACCATGGGAGAGAAAGTTGACAAGTTGTTTGTAGAATATGAAAATATAATCAAGCCTGAGAAGAAATAATCAGATGATCATGCCTCGGTAAATCATTAAGAAGGACTAAAGGAGCCTCCTAAACCTCCCTCTCCATATTCTAGAGAAAGTTATTTTTCATCCTCTTCTTCTTCTCATCATTCTAGAGGTATAAGAACTCATAAAAGGCCCCTTTTCAAGTTGGATGTCAAATTTGATTTACCTGTGTTTATTGGATAATCTAATGTAGAAAATCTAGATAGCTGGATTAGACAGGTTTAAGTATGTTGCCGGATACAATGAATCAAAGAGGATGAAGGAAATATCCAACTAGCATCCCTTCGATTGAGTGGCACTGCTCTTGTCTGGTGGGAAGGCAAGTTGCAAAAAGGTGGTAAGAGTAGTCGTAAACTTCTTTCATCTTATTCCAAGTTCATTTTTTCTTTAAGAGAATAATTTTACCCATTGGGTTATAGACATAAAGCCATGATGGAATGACAACATTTGAAACAAAGTAAAGGTCAAATTGTTCATAATTGTATAGAGGAGTTTAGGAAATAAGCATTAGCATTGAATGTTCCACTAAACACTCCTAAGACATTGATGAAATATATTGGCTCTTTTCATAGTTTTTTGCGTCATTCATTGTTGTTATTTGACCTAAAACTCTTGATGGAGATAGTGTGAAGGTTGTACATCTTGAAAGTGGGGGAAATCATGAACAATATGACTGCCCAAATAGGCTAGCATTGGCTAAGAGAAGAGAATAAAATATCTTGTACTCATTGTGAGAAAGAAGGGCATAATGAGTATATTTTTTGGAAACTGCATCCATAATTGAGGCCAAATAGGCATGACAAAAAAGAGAAGAAGAAGATGGTTGCAACTGTGAAACAAGACCAACAATTTGAATCAGAGGATGATGAGAAGATCATAGCTACATGGTTTTTAAGTGTTGGACCAATTGACCTGGGATTAGACTCAGGTGATGAGATGAATATTGCAACATTTGGGATTGAAGAATATGTACTTATTGACTTAGGCTCTGATTTAGGCGATGAGGCAAAGATTTCAGCAGATGTTGTGCCAAAAATAAAGGCACCAAATGTTTCACAACTCCAAAAGGTTGAAGAGATCAACCAAATAATCCAAGTAGAGACTGTTGATTTAAGAAGACTCCTACAAGAATAAGAAGAGGGGAAAAAACTTAGCAACATCAGTTATAAGCCAAGGAAGAGAACCTTGGAAAAATTGCAACATAACAAGCCTAAGGTAAAAATCGACTCTTCAATTTCATGTTATTTTTATGATGATGATTTCACTTCTTTTGAGAAGCACACAACATGAATTGGAGGAAATGTTTTGAATAAAATGTGATATCAAGGAAGGGGCCTCAGAATTAATGGCTAGGGATTTGTGAATCCCATCAAAGTGGAGGAATTTCCTCACTATGCAGGAATTGGGTATGTCATAAAGGAGGTCGGATAATGCTCCAAGATAGCCAGAGACCAACCAATGACAGATGATGAGAGTACCTCATCACCTTCCAGTGATACTGAGGATTCCACAGGCACTTAGCAGAGGCGCACCAAGGATAAACATTCCAAGACAATCCAAAAATTTAGGAGGAGAAAGAATCATTTTACTTACTGCAATGAGGATGGACACCATAGGGACATATGCCAGATACTGCAAGCACCTATAAAGAAACCATATGGTGAAGATGTTCAACAAGGGAATCTGCCACAAGGAGATCACCCATTCACTTTGTTGAGTAAGAGATGGTTTTACTAGATATAGTAGCTTTTCATGGCCACATTTTGTAAATGATGTGTTGTGGTATAATTGTAAAACTGATGATGTGTTTTCCATCGCTTATTAAAGAAACGATGATGTTTTGGACTTTTATTGATAGTTGGGGTTTTGGTTTCTATTATGATGTAAACTTGACCAAAGAGTGTGTGTTATAAACTCTTGAAAATTATGGGGTTGCTTAAGTCATGTTTTTTTTTCTATGTAATTGCAAGGAATGTACCATAGATTTTCATGGAATGCAGAGTTTGAAAATGTGACTTGAAAAGGACACATGCATATTTTAGGATGTGTTCATGCTTTTGGAGTACCAAATGCTCCTCAGTGGGGAGGACTAATCCAAGTGGCTCGAGAAATGCTCCAAATTCAGAAGTGGCTTTGGAAAAGCTCAAAAATCAAAGTTGTTGGATTGAAATGAAACTAGGATCAGATCGAATATCTCGTAACAATATTTCCAACTATGCAAAAAAAACCTCAATCCGATTTTGTATGTGAAATTTATGGCCATTCAAATTTTTGGTCAAACTAGAGCCATTGGCATCCATTAAAGAGGCCACAATTTGGCACATACCGTCGACGGATTCCAGTGGCTGGAACGGGTGAATTTGTCGCCTCTTTAATTTTGTCAGTAAAACCAAAAACCAGTCAAATTTTTTTGCTAATTTGTTTATTTTTAAACAAAAAATATATATTAAAAAAGGGGGGCAGTGGGCTTCCACCCCTGCCAACAGTCAATTGTATTACATATATGGACCGAAGGAAGTGGAACACAGCCAAAATCGAGGTCGATGGGTGTCGAACCCACACCGAACGGTGGGATGGCCCGCCAACAATGACCCCATACAATCTATTGTGTATTTTCTTCTCATGGTTGCATTTTATTTCCGCTCCTTCCATGTGGTATACTTTCATGTTTTCATGCTCTTTTATATGCAATTATGTGTGCATCTTTGAAGTATCAGTAATGTTGTTATAGGTTCTTTTATTCTCTGATAATTGTTAACAAAATTGCGATAATACCATGTCAACCCGAGAAATATTCGAAGATGCTTTATGGTTGTGGGGATTTTCCATTCCTTTATGGATTCAATTTTCTTAAGGTTTGCCTTAACACCCTCATGAGATAAAATATGACCCAAATATTCCACCTCTTGTACTCCAAAGAAACATTTGAATGTTTTTTCATATAATTGTTTCTCCTCCATTAAATTGAGGACCCTGTCAACATGTTGAACATGATCCTTCCAAGACTTGTTGTAGATTAGTATATCATCAAAAAATACTAACAGAAATTTTCTAAGGAAGGGTTTGAAAATGGAATTCATCAAACCTTGAAATGTGGAAGGTGCATTATTAAGGCCAAAAGGCATCATCAAAAATTCATAATGACCCTCATGATTTCTAAATGTTGTTTTCGGAAAGTCTTCAGTCTTGATTCTAATTTGATGATATCCTTAACGAAGATCCAACTTGGTGATGTAAATTTATCCATGTAATTCATCCAATTTATCATTGACACGAATTGGAAATTTATCTTTAATAGTGAACTTGTTTAACTACCTATAATTCGGAAACATACGCCATGATCCTTCCTTCTTATGCACCAATACTATTGGAGTAGAGAAATAACTTTGAGTAGGTTGAATTATACTAGTCTCTAGCATTTATGCAACCATATGTTCAATTTCACTCTTTTGGGAATAGGGATATTTATAAGGTTTGATGTTTGGAGGAAAAATTCCTAGAATCTAATGAATAGCATGATCATGATCACAAATAGGTAGGAGGCCTTTGGGAGACTCAAATACCTTGGAATGATTTTCTAAGACTTTTTGGAGATATGGAGAAATAGATGATTTTGATTTTGAACCTATAGTGAGCATAATAGTGAAATTACGTTATGTTGTTATTTATTCATCATTTTTGTCATGCCATTAGAGTTGATTATCTCTCATGGTTTCCCTATTATACTCCTTATTCAACTTCCTCTCCTTCCCAAAAAAAATTGAAGAAAAGTTCTTGGAAATTAAAAGCTATCATCCCCAAAGACTGTAACCATTGGACTCCTAATACAACATCAGCACCACCCATTGGAATGGAAATCATTGGAATATTCAATACATATTCCTCCATGGTTAGTTTTTTATTATGGAACTTTCTAGAGAAATTTATAGTTCCTCCATTTGCAACCAACACTTGATAGTTTGGTGTTGGATATAGGAAGCAATTCAATTCCTTGGATATATTGCAATGAATAAAATTATTAGTACTACCTTAATCAATCGACACTATTACCTTTTTCTTCTTGATATATCCTTTTATCTTGAGCATTGAGGAGTGGTAATTCCTACCAATTCATTGCAAAATATGGGCAAATTCATTTCTTCTTTCTCAAGGGTTGGTTCCTAGTGTATATCCTCCTCTTTTGATGTTTCTTGTTCCTTTTATTCCTCCTCTTCACAATACGTGTAGAATAATTTCTTCTCATAATACTTATGATCTTTAGTGTGTTTTCTATCACAACAATAAAAAAAGTCCTTTTTCTCCTTTTTGCTCCAATTTTTGTGGTGTCAGCCTTGTAGGTTGTGGAAGGCTAGGAGCAACAACACTTCCACCTTTATATTTGTGAGTGGTATACTTTCTTGTTGCCATAATTTTTCTTTCAAATTTTCTTTCCACCCTAAATGGCTTCTCCAATGCATCAATTTCCCAAAGGCGAACCTCATGTTGGATGTTATCCTTCAAATTACCTATGAAGACATCAATCCTTTGCTCCTATGGAATATCAGTTACCCTGATATTCAATTGTTGGATGTTATGAAACTAGCTCATAAAATAGAAGAAAAGATAGATCAATGACTTATAAATCAGACTCTTCGAGGGGGAAGCCTCCTTTACATTACATAAATGAACAATTCTTGGATGATACAAATGGAAAAACCTACTTTATATATATAGGAGTCTAAGGGGTTCCAATATAATTAGATCCTTCATAACAATAGCAATGTAAGGGCATAATAATAAACATAGTGGGCTTCTATGGGGAAAAATAATAACAATGGGGTCTACGTGGGCACACCAATAACAATAAGGGGGCTACACTAACAATAACAAGAATGAGATACACTACTATTATAGGTACCTAACATGCCCCTCTCCTTCCAAAAAATGTTGTCATCAACGCTTGAGTAGTTTCATATGCTTCTGTATAAAATTCCCATCCTCCCATGTGGAATATTCAACGGGTAAGTTCTTCCACTTGATGAGATACTCTGAAATTGATCGATTTTGTAGCTCTCAAGTTCTTGTTTCCATGACTGCTTCAGGTTCCGCTATTTTTTTCCTTCCTCGTCAAATTTTAGCAATATTTTTTGAGCTGGGATTTTTTCACCTATAACCTTCTTTAAGCATGAAACATGGCAAACTGGGTGCACTCGAGAAGATGCAGGAAGCTCCAATTTGTATTCCATAGTAACAATATTTTGCAACACCTTGTAAGTACCATATTACTTTGGCAATAATTTATTATACTTCTTAGCTTACTTGAGGGACATTTGTTTGTATGGTTGTAGCCGTCAAAATACCCAGCCGCTTACATCAAAACTGCTTTCGTTGCAATGTTGATTTGCCTATTGTTTCATTCAATTTTGTGCGAAAGTTAGGTTATCCTTTAATATTTTGAGAACTTGTTGTTGATGCTCTATGTGATCTTCCACTGCTTGAACCTTAGAATTTTCTTGTAAAATGATTTCGATGTTTGAAACTCCAGTGAGCATAATTGTGCAATTACGCCCCATTTTTATTTCTTTAGAAGATTTGTCATGCCATTAGAGTTGATTATATTTCCTGGTTTCCTTGCGATACCCCTTAATTCAAATTCCTTTCCTTCCAAAAAAAATTCAAGAAAAGCTCTTGAAAATTAAAAGATATCGTACCCAAATTTTGTAACCAGTGAACTCCTAGTACAACATCAACACCACCCAATGGAATGGAAAGAAATGGGCTATTCAATACATATTTCCCCATGGTTAGCTTGATATTATGGAACATTCCAAAGAAATTTATAATTCCTCCATTTGCAACCATCACTTGACACTTTGGTGTTGGATATAGGAAGCAATTAAATTAGTTGGCTATCTGATAATGAATAAAATTATGGGTACTATGTGAATCAATCAATACGATTACCTTTTTCTTCTTGATATGTCCTTCTATCTTGAGAGCTTGAGGAGTGTTAATTCATGCCAATGCATTACAAGATATGGTCCGATTCATTTCTTCTTTCTCTAAGGTCGGTTCTTGGTGAATATCCTCTCCTTTGAAGTTTCTTGTTCCTTTTATTCCTCTTCACAATCTATGTAAGCTATTTTTTCTCATCAAACTTATGGCCTTTAGTGTATTTTATATCACAACTGTAACAAATCCCTTTTTCTCTTTTTTTTCTTCCAATTGTTGCGGTGTCAACCTTGTATGTTGTGGAATGCTAGGAACAACAACACTTCCATCTTTATAACGGGAGTGGTAGACTTCCTTGTTGCCATAATTTTTATTTAATGTTTTTCTTGCCAACCTGAATGCCTTCTCCAATGTATCAGGTTCCCAAAGGTGAACCTCATGTTGGATTTTATCCTTTAAAGTCCCTATGAAGACATCAATCCTATGTTCCTCTGGAATATCATTTACCCTTATATTCAGTTTTTGGAAGTCCTCAATGTGTTCCATCATTAAACCCTTTTGTTTGAGATTTATCAGTTGGCTAAAGAACGTGTTTCTCTTTGTATCCTCATAATGTGCTATTATTTCCTCTGTAAAATTGACCAAGTGAAAAGTGGTTGATGAGAACAAATCCATCGATACCATACAAAAGGATTTTGTTCTAAATATAAATTTGCAATGCATGCTTTTTGTATGTGCTGCACATTATGGAGATCAAAGAATTGCTCCATTTTTAGTATCCATGTTATCGGATCCTTGTCATCAAACTTCCTCATATCAATATTCTGAATATGGTGGATCTTCAATCCAATGTTAGAGGCTATGGAATCATGATTAACATTTTTTTTGTTCTCATCATGAGTTTCATCTAATATCTTTTCGCCATTAGGAATCATTTATTGTAGAAAATTTTTCAGAACTTCCTTCAAATATTCCATTTTTTCTTCCATACCATCTATCTTAGCTTCCATTTCATTTTTGGTTACTCTTTGCGAGAGTGAAATTTGTTGCATTTGGTCTCTTAATTTTGATATTTCATGTTGCAATTCTTCATCTTCATGTATCATAGTAGAGATTTATGAGGGCTTAATGGGCGTGGAATTATTTTTGGGAGGAATTTTAGAACCCAATACTGATATCAATGCTTCAATATTCCCTTGGAATCACTTCAAACTGATTTTTCAAACAAAATTTATGCAATTTAAAAAAGAAATACACACTTTTCTTGCTTTTGAGGAGCTCAATATTGAACCTGATGTATCACTGTGATTCAGATCCCCGAGATTTGAACTTCAGTCTCATATTATCCCTCCGAGTCTTCTTTCCAATTCCATAGGTCATACCTAATTTGGATTCTTAAAGATAAATTTATGCCTGATATCCCACGATGACCTAATTATGGAATGGTTCAGTAGAGCGAATTTTTACGGCATTCCATGTGTCACTGTTTTTACCTTCGCCTCTAAAATCAATAAACAATAAACTACAGTCCGTGGAATTTCAGCCACTTTTTACATAATTTAAATCTGATGCGTGAAATGAAATTTATGACGATTTTCCCTCAATCACCTGTTTGAGATGAAATTCTAGAACCTGCAAAAACCCTAACTTCCACTAATCATATCTCCGAAACTATAGTGAAAAAATATATGAAATCTTTACGCAAATTTCATCCATATTTCAGATCCACGTGATAAAATTTTTAGCTTCTAAAGCCTCGTACAAAAAAAATTATATAAAACTTTCCATGATGACTTGTTTAAAGAAGTGAAACCCTAGAATCCAAAGCTCTGATACCAAATGTTATGCAACGAGCTCATAAAATAGAAGAAAATATATATCAACAACTTAGAAATCATCTCTTCAAGGGTTAAACCTCCTTTACATTACATAAATGAACAATTCTTGGATGATACAAATGAAAAAAAACTACTTTCTATATATAGGAGTCTAAGGGGTACCAATATAATCAGAGCCTACATAACAATAATAATGTAAGGGCACAACAATAACAATAGTGGGATTCTATGGGGAAAAATAATAACAATATGGGGACTACATGGGCACAAAAATAACAATAAGGGGGCTACACTAACAATAACAATAATGGGATACACTAGTATTATAGGGACCTAGCATTGGAAGTCCTCAATGTACTCCACCATTGAACCATTTTGTTTGAGATTTATTAATTGGCTAAAGAAGGTGTTGCACTTTGTATCCTCATAATGTATTATCATTTACTCCATAAAAATTGACCAAGTGACAAGTGTTTTACAAGAAAAAAACCATCGATACCATACAAACTGATTTGATTCTAAATATAAAGTTTCAATTTGTACCTTTTGTGTGTGTTTCATGTTGTACATATTTACCCCTGCCCATGAATTTTGGCCTATTGCCCCACTCGAATCTGATACGAAGCTCCACCGTGGCCTAAAGTCCCACGCTCCCGTTTTATATAAATGTCTCCGCCCGAAAATTCACTCCACAAAGGTTGAAGACCCGTCATTTAAATTATATCTGGCCGAAGCCCCAAGTCCTTAGCCCCTCTCCTTATTGATTTCATACGACCCGAGCCCAAGAACCACAGGATAAAGGGAAGAGGGCTTATTGTTTTATGTTATCGGGAGGGATAGCAGTCGTCCGATTGAATTAAATCAACGAAGTGGTGAGCGTTACAGTCGGAGGGCCCCGCGCACGCCAGAAACCAGCGGTATTGCCCCGCACCGCTTCCACCGGGCCGGCGGTATTCGGCATAGACCAGCGATTCCATTAGATAGGAGCCACGCGTCTCTTGTACGGGCCCTAAAACCATTTTTCCCCGCGCGTTAAAGCCTGTACGCTCGCCGGGCAGCGGAATTAGTTTGAATCGTCCGATCTGCCGATCGCCATCCAACGGCGGATACGTACCAAAACTACCCGCTTGTTAACGTGTGTCCGCCGTGCTTTGTGGCCCACCATCGTGTCGCTCCCGTCCATTCCTAGCCGCTGATTTACGTTTATAATCCGACGATCCAGATCCCAGTCTCCCCGTCCGTTAACTCCGCTGCCACGTCAGTCCCCACCCGTCCATCGTACATCCACGTGTCTCCGTCCCGTGCATCCATAATATCCCTCCGCGCGCTATATATATATATATATATATATATATATATATATATATATGTGAGTGTTTGTTCATATGTTTTTATTCATATTTGTCGTTATTTCTTCCTCACGACCCGACTGTGTCACAAATAAAACCCACATTTCGTCTATCTGTCGAACCTCTATCGATTTTCTTCCACCTCCATGCGTATTCCTGTTATTTGTCTGTTTTCACGACGTCATTATCATCTCCCCCTCCATACTCCCTGTCTCCGAGGCTGTCTTCCCTAATGTTTTGCGGTTTTGCAGGTTTTAAGAAGGCGTTTTAGTTTACCGCCTCCATTGCAGAGATCAAAGAGCATACCAAAGGACATATTCTGCTGGCGAAATTTAAAGAGGAAGCTGAGGGTAGGTGGGAGAGATGACCACCATTAAAGAAGACAGAGATATGGATCAATAGAACCCTCCAGAGAAATTCGCACCGCATTAAAGATCCAGGATTCGAATCCAAAATCAAGGGCCGAGAGTACAATACAAAATTGCATAATATTATAGGTCACTTACGACAGCAGATTTTCCCTCAGTCGAAGGCAACACATTGTAAATATTTTATTAGTTGTGTCATGTATATAAGGAGATTTTAATCTCCCAGCATTTATTTCTGAATACAGATTGTAAAGTACATTTAATTATAGTTAGTCATTCATGCTGTGGGCACGAATGTTTTCCACCATTCTTATTCAAATTAGATCAATAAATGTTGGATACCTACCTCCTCCTCTAGAGTTTTCGATCTGTTCTATAAAGGCTCAAAAAGAAGACATTGTAAGGGTTCCAGATTTCTATCAGCAAACTGTGCAGCGAGAAGACTTCTGTATACATTTTTGTAATATTTCTGTATGAAGCTTCAGAGCCCGTAGGGTCTCAGTGAGGAGGGGTTATAACTATAATGAGGATTCTGGTCTTTGGTATCTCACAATATGTAATTTCTCTCATGTGTTAATACAATATCTCTTTCATGCTCATTATCTTCTTGTATCATGTTCTAGAATGCGAGTGGCTCACTAGTTTGCAGTAAGGATTCATCCTCGTTGATGCCCTTTCTGGAATTAGTCAAGCGCTTTAAATAGGCATAGTCATGGTATACTGTTCCATGTTCACTCTTTCCATATTTTCTGCTATATTAGTTGCTTGAGGAGGGTGCTTTTAAAACGCCATTGTCATATAAGGATTCGTAAATTGGTGCGCCCTTATATGGTTCTGTTGTGTATCTGGGTATCAGTCTCATGCCAGCTAATATCTTCTTATGTTTCCTCACCGCACTCACTTCCTGATATCTGATTTCTGTGATATATTATTTGAATCGGCCCTCTTTACAGTAAGCGGTCTCTTAACTGTCTGATGCTTTCATGCTAAAGTTTTACATGATGTTCCTACATTATTCTTATCTTTGTGTCAGCTTCTGAGAGAGATTGGTCCCATTCAAAACTAATTTCCTTGTTCAAACAAGAGATAGTAAGTGAGCTCTTGGACTGACAACCCAAACTATAAAGGGATCCTTGCTATATTAAGATGTCCTAGGCACTGGTCTATGGCAACTCTAGACTGTCTCTAGGAGGGTGACAAAATCATCCACAACATCTTTCTGGCGCCGTTGCCGGGGAACGAATTCAAGAATATCTGTTTCCCTGGGTTCGACATCTCATATTCACTCTCTAATCAGGTGAGCACAGAGAGGTGAAGAGTTGCAGATTTCTCACCTTGGCGACTCCACTGGTCCTTATTTGATAAATTTTATTGGAAGTCCTGGCTCCTCGTAGGCCATATTTAAGGTCAGATACATCTCAGCAGAAAACACCATACGTGTCTGACCCAGAAAAGATCATTCATAAAAGAGTTTGGAAGGAGAGGAAGTCAGCTTGCGCTGAAAACCCTGAATATTCCGTCGAAGATTATCTGCCCTCTTCTTCTCAAGAAGTTAGAACAGAAAATCCCGAGTTTTACTCAGAAACTCCACGTAGAGGAAGTGCCTGGATTGAAGAAGAATCTCATCCTACTTTCGAGGCTGAAGAAATTAAAGAGGTCACAGAAGTAGCTGCTGTTAACCGTGAGTTATTCCCATCTACACCTCAGGCTTCTGTGCAATATATTCCCATTTTTATTCATACTCCACTTCCTCCTACTCCTCTCCCTTCATCTGTGTCTCAAATTGTTGTACAACCCCCTCCCCCTCCAATGGCTAATGTTCCTGCTTTTCTATTAAACAAATATGCTCCACTGGCCTTACCCCAAGTGCTGAATAATATGCCTCAAGATTATTTGAAGATTTTTCCTAGATTTAACGGAGAAAATGAGATTGATGCTCAGAAACATCTTGAGACTTTCTGCTCTTTTGCAGAAAACTTAAATGTTGAACATTTAGATGTGGTATTGAGATTGTTTGTGCAATCTTTGGATGGTGAAGCCAGAAAATGGTTCAAGACATTGGGAAACTGTTCAGTAACCACCTGGGATGACATGGAGAATACTTTTCTCAGGAAATGGGGAGAAAAGAAAGATTATGGTTAGTGTCTTATTGAATTCAATACTCTGAAGAAGAGACCAAATGAGGGGGTGGAAGAATTTATTAAAAGGTTTAATAAATTGTATTTGAGCCTTCCTGCTGATATGAAGCCTCATCAAACTGCTGCTAAAGTTGTTTTTGTAGCAGCCTTTGACTCAGAATTTGGTTTCTGTCTGCGGGAAAGAATGCCTATCACTTTGGATGATGCTCAGACAGACGCTCTAGAATTAGAAGCAAATTTTGCAGCCACCGGAAAATCAAAAGGAAAAGTCGAGCAGGATGCCAGAAGAAGAGGTGAAGAGGAGGTATGTACTTCCAACCAGGATAAAGATTTGGACCGAATGGAAGAAATAAGTAAAATGATCGAAAGGATAGTTAAGCTTGAATGGGAAGCCCTGAATCCAGCCCCCAAAAATTTTCAGAATGTTCCGAACAGAGGTTATAACCCTCAGTATAGAAGACCACCATTACAAATATTTCCAAGGGAAGCAGAGGAGCAGCATGATCAGGTACTACACTCATTGCACCTGGAAGGTCTAGTAGATGACTCCACCGAAGGCGCTGCCTATGGACTGGAAGACGCGAATCTTTCCTTTTCAAATAGTGACGGAGAAAAATCCTCTTTTGCTTTCAATTTACAAAAAGAACTTGAGAAGATCAAAATCCCAGTCCCCTTGACTAAACTGTTGAAACAACCGGCATATCAATCTCAAGTTGCCTCTTTCATACTTCCTCCAGAAGCAGCACTCACCCCAGATAATATCAAGCACTGGCAGGCCTTTGATGATGAAGAACAGATGACGGGATTCCTAGCAATAGAAGGTGAATTCTCCAAAATGGAGATTGATGCTGATGAAAGAAATTTGACACCACTTGATAGTCAAAGAAAGGAGGAAGGAAATTCGGTGAAGGACTTTAATCCATGGAATGAAGAAATCAGACTGTTGGAGAGTATGTTGAATAAATATGATTCGATACAGGAAGGAGAACCTCAATTTCCAAATTGGGAATTGCAGGATGTAAAGATACAAGGAAATGAACACAGTGAAGACTTCCTGGGTCCTGGGAGAGACTTAAGATTCCTGAGAAAAGAATTGGTGACTGAATCATCAAGTAAGATTTTTGGGTCTCATGATTTCGGAACTGACAATACGGCTGTGTTGACAGGTGTTACAGAAGACAATCCACCCTCTGGAGTTGTCTTGGATACAGATGAACTATCGCAGAAGAAGGAAGGTGAGGCAACCCTGTCTCATGTGAAGGAACTTGTTATTACTGACAATGACAGGAAGAAGCTGATGTATCTGATAGACAAAGAGAGGACTAGAGGACAAAATTTTGGAGCTACTACAGTGATGGGAAATCAGAATTCCATTCTGATAGAAGATAGCAGTCCAAAATCTGCAAAACTTGATTTGATTGCCAGAAGCAATCAAGCGGGTAAAGGAAAATTACTGAAGATTGTCAAGGAAGAAGAAGAAGAGTACGCTGAAACAAATATGCAGCATATTGATGAAATGCTTGTAGACAAATGGTTGAATTGTTCGCTGAAAACATTTAGAGAAGAGAACGAAAGTGCAGGTGCTGAAGTGAAAATGCCTGAAGTTGTGAAAGGAGCAGGAGTAGATACTAGTTTGCAGAATTTAAATATGCTTACAAGTACACAAGGAAGAATGAACTATTATGCTACTGCAGTTAAAGAATTAAAAGGTAATTTACCTTTTAAAGGTAAATTTGCAGGTGATGAACAAAATAATGTTGCAGAAGGAGGTATCCTGAGAGATATTCAGGAAGTTTGTGAAGCAGCCACATTTTTAGCAAAAAAGGCAACATCGATAGTAATGTTCGAGACAGTAGCAGCAACAAAAATCGAAGAAAACAGTGGGCAAAGTAACTTCCAGACAAAGGAAAGGTTGGACATAGAGATTGACAGCATCAAAAGACTGATGATGAAGGTGCCTCAGAAACAGCAGATAACAGCAAGAAAGCAAAGAAAGTTTGGCCATGGAAAAACCAGAACAGAATGTGAAAGCATAGCTGGAGCCAAATTACAGAACAAAATATGGAAACATAGAGGAGTACAGTTGAAGAATAATGTAACTAATGAATACCAGCAAAGCAAAGTATGGGACCCAGGAGGCGAAGACAGCCTGGTGTATTATATTGTACATTAGTTTACTTTTGTTTTATCATTCTTTTAATAAGGAATGGGTGCTAATGAGTTTTGAAGAAAATGCAAGGGGATTGTAGAATAAAATTCACATACAGGAGGGTCTGAGGTCTGCGTGTTCTCGACATGTCCGAGGACGAACATGCCGTCCCCAGATGGAGCCGATGTTGTACATATTTACCCCTGCCCATGAATTTTGGCCTATTGCCCCACTCGAATCGGATACAAAGCTCCACCGTGGCCTAAAGTCCCACGCTCCCGTTTTATATAAATGTCTCCGCCCGAAAATTCACTCCACAAAGGTTGAAGACCCGTCATTTAAATTATATCGGGCCGAAGCCCCAAGTCCTTAGCCCCTCTCCTTATTGCTTTCATACGACCCGAGCCCAAGAACCACAGCATAAAGGGAAGAGGGCTTATTGTTTTATGTTATCGGGAGGGATAGCAGCCGTGCGATTGAATTAAATCAACGAAGCGGTGAGCGTTACAGTCGGAGGGCCCCGCGCACGCCAGAAACCGGCGGTATTGCCCCGCACCGCTTCCACCGGGCCGGCGGTATTCGGCATAGACCAGTGATTCCATTAGAGAGGAGCCACGCGTCTCTTGTACGGGCCCTAAAACCATTTTTCCCCGCGCGTTAAAGCCTGTACGCTCGCCGGGCAGCGGAATTAGTTTGAATCGTCCGATCTGTCGATCGCCATCCAACGGCGAATATGTACCAAAACTGCCCGCTTGTTAACGTGTGTCCGCCGTGCTTTGTGGCCCACCATCGTGTCGCTCCCGTCCATTCCTAGCCGCTGATTTACGTTTATAATCCGACGATCCAGATCCCAGTCTCCCCGTCCGTTGACTTCGCTGCCACGTCAGTCCCCACCCGTCCATCGTACATCCACGTGTCTCCGTCCCGTGCATCCATAATATCCCTCCGCGTGCTATATATATATATATATATATATATATATATATGTGAGTGTTTGTTCATATGTTTTTATTCATATTTGTCGTTATTTCTTCCTCACGACCCGACTGTGTCACAAATAAAACCCACATTTCGTCTATCTGTCGAACCTCTATCGATTTTCTTCCACCTCCATGCGTATTCCTGTTATTTGTTTGTTTTTCACGACGTCATTATCATCTCCCCCCTCCATACTCCCTGTCTCTGAGGCTGTCTTCCCTAATGTTTTGCGGGTTTTGCAGGTTTTAAAATGACAAAGAAGGCGTTTTAGTTTACCGCCTCCATTGCAGAGATCAAAGAGCATACCAAAGGACATATTCTGCTGGCGAAATTTAAAGAGAAAGCTGAGGGTAGGTGGGAGAGATGACCACCATTAAAGAAGACAAAGATATGGATCAATAGAACCCTCCAGAGAAATTCGCACCGCATTAAAGATCCAGGATTCGAATCCAAAATCAAGGGCCGAGAGTACAATACAAAATTGCAGAATATTACAGGTCACTTACGACAGCAGATTTTCCCTCAGTCGAAGGCAACACATTGTAAATATTTTATTAGTTGTGTCATGTATATAAGGAGATTTTAATCTCCCAACATTTATTTCTGAATACAGATTGTAAAGTACATTTAATTATAGTCAGTCATTCATAGGGAGGGCGCGAATGTTTTCCGCCATTTTGGTTCAAGTTGAGTCATTAAATGTGCTTCATCTACCTCCTCCTCTAGAATTTTCGATCTGTTCTATAAATACTCAGAAATAAGACATTGTAAGGGTTCCAGATTTCTATCAGCAAACTGTGCAGCGAGAAGACTTCTGTATACATTTTTGTAATATTTCTGTATGAAGCTTCAGAGCCCGTAGGGTCTCAGTGAGGAGGGGTTATAACTGTAATGAGGATTTTGGTCTTTGGTATCTCACAGTATGTAATTTCTCTCATGTGTTAATACAATATCTCTTTCATGCTCATTATCTTCTTGTATCATGTTCTAGAATGTGAGTGGCTCACTAGTTTGCATTAAGGATTCATCCTCGTTGATGCCCTTTCTGGAATTAGTCAAGCGCTTTAAATAGGCCTAGTCATGGTATACTGTTCCATGTTCACTCTTTCCACATTTTCTGCTATATTAGTTGCTTGAGGAGGGTGCTTTTAAAACACCATTGTCATATAAGGATTCGTAAATTGGTGCGCCCTTATATGGTTCTGTTGTGTATCTGGGTATCAGTCTCATGCCAGCTAATATCTTCTTATGTTTCCTCACTGCACTCACTTCCTGATATCTGATTTCTGTGATATATTATTTGAATCGACCCTCTTTACAGTAAGCGATCTCTTAACTATCTAATGCTTTCATGCTGAAGTTTTACATGATGTTCCTACATTATTCTTATCTTTGTGTCAGCTTCTGAGAGAGATTGGTCCCATTCAAAACTAATTTTCTTGTTCAAAAAAGAGATAGTAAGTGAGCTCTTGGACTGACAACCCAAACTATAAAGGGCTCCTTGCTATATTAAGATGTCCTAGGCACTGGTCTATGGCAACTCTAGGCATCTCTAGGAGGGTGACAAAATCATCCACAAGCATTTCACATCATGGAGATCAAAATATTGCTCCATCTGTAGTATCCATGTTACGAGATCCTTGTAATAAAACTTCCTCATATTGACATTTGGAATGTGGTGGTTTTTAAACCCAAAATTGGAGTCTCTAAAATCTTGATTAACGTTCCTTTCGTTCTCATCATGAGTTTCATGGAATGCATTTTCACCATTAGAAAGAATTTCTTGTAGCAACTTTGTCAAACCTTCCTTCAAACCTTCCATGTCTACTTGTAATCCATCCTTCAAACCATCCATGTATGATTTTAATCCATCCTTAAAACCTTCCATGTTTGATTTTAAACCATTCTTCAAACTATCTATCTTAACTTCCATTTCATTTTTTGTTCCTCTTTGCGAGAGCAAAATTTGTTGAACTTGGTCGCGTAATTTTGAAATATCATGTTGTATTTCTTCCTCTTCTTCATGTTTCATAGTAGATATTTATGATTTATTACTAGGTGTGCCAATTTTTTTGTTTCGAGGAATTTCAGAATAAAAAAATGATATAAATTTTTCATTATGCCCTTTGAATCACTTCAAACTGATTTTTCAAATAAAAGTTATGCAATTTTTTATAAAAAATACACACCTTTTTCTTGCCTTTTACGAGCTCGATATTGAAAAAGCCCAATCTCCAAAGATGGCTTCATTATAGATTGGTTCAGTAGAGTAAAATTGTACAAAGTTCCATGTGTCACTGTTTAGACCTTAGGCTCCGAAAATTATACCCAAAAAACTAAAGTCCGTCCACTTTCAATTTATTTTTACAAAATTTAAACTTGATGCTCAGAGAGAAATTTATGATAATTTTACCTAGGTCACCTGTTTGAGATGGAATTATGGGGCTTGTAAAAACCATAACTTCCTCAGATCATATCTATGAAAATATAGCGAACCAAGATCTGAAATTAATATGATAGGTTCACCAATATTTTTGGATCCATGTGGTTGCAATTTCAACTTCTGAAACTTCGTAGAAAAAAATTATAGCACAAATTCCAAGATGACATGTTTGAAGAAGTGAAACCCTAGAATCGCAAGCTTTGATACCAAATGTTATGCAACTAGCTCAAATAATGGAAGAAAATTTAGATCAATGATTTTAAAATTATCCTCTTTGAGGGGAAACCTCATTTAAATTATATAAATGAAAAATTCTTGGATGATACAAATTATAAGGCTTCCTTAGTATATATAGGAGTTTAAGGGGTCACAATATAATCAAAGCCTACATAATAATAATGTAAGGGAACAACAATAACAATAGTGGGATTTTATGGGGCACAACAATAACAATAAGGGGCTACACTAAAAATAACAATAAGGGGAATACATTAGTATTATAGGGACCTAACAACCTAACAAAGGTTGTGAAAAGGCTTGGACAGTTACTTCATGTTGGCCTGAAATCTTTGTGAGCTCATAGATGGACGTATTGGCTCGAGTTTTCTTCAAATATTCAATTATGTTAGAATCAATTGTTTCACCTCTATCAGGCAGTGTTGAAGTGCATGTATGAGTGGATTTTTTTGACACTTTGAGAGTGATGGACTCACTCTTGTTTCCAAAGGAAGTGTTCCCAGAATTAATTGCATTTCCAAGCTTAATTTGTGCATTCTAAGTAGGATTGACCGATGGTGAGATCCTTCTTAACTGTTGCTCCTTAAATTTTTATCTTGCCACCTCATGTTCATAGATGGGCCCTTTAATCCTTAAACTATATCGACCATTTTTCTTTTTAGGGGGAGGGCTCAATTTGTGGTGGTTCTTTAGCATTCTTCTTGTCAGCATTGAAAATATAATCAAAAGTATTCATTGCATATCCAATACCCTTGCTTTCTTCATCCACTGCAGGTTCTTATGTTTCTTCTCTTTGTTTTTCCTACTAATATTCTAATATCGAATCCAAACGTGTGTGACTAGAGAATTCATGTTGTTGTTCCACTGAAGGCATGTATTTTCTTAATGATATTCCTGGTGAAAAGAATAGTAGGTGTCCATATCATATTATCTATATTTAGTACAACATTCGAACTCTGGAAAGACTTGGAGGTTTAATTATTTTTGTTATTATTTTTATTATCCCTTCAGAAAGGTAAGGACTTGGGAGGCTTTCTACTATTATAATTCTCACTTGACCTTCTCTTTAGTTCTGAAATTTCATTAGTAAGTGATTTCATTGTTCAGGTCAATATTTTAATATATAATAATTCCTTATATTTAGCCTTACTTGAAGAACGCTAAGACTTCCTACTAGTTTCCTTAGATTCTTTTGATTCATCGTCATCATTAATGACTCTAATAGCATGCAAGTCATTCTCGACAGTGATTTCCTCTGTTTTTCCATTCCCAAGGGAAACTTATTTAATATATGATTGAACTTTTGATTAAGTTTTTTACTTTCTATTTTCCCCCCCTCTTACTGATTCCAAGCTCTTTCAATAACATGCCAGGCATTTTTTTATTAGTGAACTTCTCGAAAAATAACTTCTTAAAATCCCTCCAACTATGGACCGAATTGACAGGGAGACTATGGTACCATGTTTCTGTTAGAACTCCACCAATTATTTGAAGGATGAAAAGGAGACTGACAAAGGTAACCAAAGACCACTTTGTCCTAGTAGCTATCCCCTACCAGGCTAAGAGGGCTCTCTCTATAAGATCGAAATCAAGGATTGACTGTGATATGAAGGATATTAGGCTAGATATGATAGGCTCAGGTAGGTTTTGAGTGTTTTATGGTTTTATGTTGGATCAGGGATGAAACCAAATAGCTAGGTCTAGGTATCAAAATGGCTTACAACTGCAAAAATATAAAGGAGAAAGGTAGTAGTGGATCTATGATGGATTTAGGGTTTTGTAGGTATGGTGGAGAGTTTAAAAAAGTAAAGGGATTTAATGAGCATGTTTAATAATGAATTCATTAAACTGGAAGCATGAAACACAAAATGACATTTCCATATAAACAGAGCTAAATTAATAGAATTTTGCCTATGAAATATAAGGAAAGCCACCGAATATACAAGATATGGAAAGAGGAGCTATATATCATTCATTAGAGACTATAATAGAGAAAAGGCGTGATCATAAACTCACTGCACATGAATTCCTACATAATAGCTGCAACTGCATCCTTCGATTTCTGAATATGAAAGTGAAAGTACAAGCTACAAGAGTTACAATTTTCTGATGTCCAACCAGTCAAATGACTCTGAAAATGATAGATATAGACCCAAAAAACCCCTCCCCTCACTCAGGGGTCAAATCCATCAGTTGTGGAGCTAATTACATGATATGGTCAACAAAACCCTAATGTCTAGGGAGGTCAACCAATTCACTTCATCATAGGAAACTAGATACATTTGACCAAAAATTACATCAACAAGCATGTATCTACCCTATTTCACTATTTACCAACTCAATTACACTACCCTATTTCACTATTTACCAACTCAATTACACTTCATGACATCACAAAATCATCATCATGCATCAATTACACATGTAAAAATTAAAACTAGTTCAAACTTCCTATGAAAAAAGCATACAGGAGAAAACACAATGAATTTTGGAGAAAACGCAACATGCCTGGAGAAAGAGTAATGTGCTTGGGAAAAAGGAAATTTGAAGGCCTTACAGGTGTCCAAATGTTGATCTGAAAATTGCTATGGATAGCCCTAGATGTCTGCTACATGATAGGATGTTCAAGCACTCAAAAATGAGTCTCCTATCCCTCAAAATATTCATTCTCCCAAGAGTACTCAAAAAATGCAACGTGGCCTCCAAAAAGAGGGCAGAAAGGTCATTTTTTGCTAGTTTTTGGGAATTTTGACCCTCCAAACGTGGCTAACATGGCTTCACCATTAACTAGGATTGAAGTAAACATCAAGAGTAATCCACCAATGTAGAGAATGCAACTATTGGACCTCCCAAACAAAAGCACAATGTGGCCCACGTTATGTTTTTGCCAGTAGGACTGGTTTTCAAAATTGCCAATTTTGACCAAAAACTCACAAAAACAAAAATTTGCTCCAAAAGTCTTCAAAATTGGTCCATATATGCCTGAAAAGGTATGTTATGTTACTAAGGGATCAGCAGTAAGTAAGTCTAAGTTACCTTTTTCCTTTTGAATAATTAGGGTTTCCTTCAGTTTTTCTTGCAATTGTTTGACTTTGACTTTGTAAATCTGATTCCTTGTGTAGTAGTGGGAAGCCATGTTTTTTTTAAACTTGTGCCTTTTCAAGGAGCTTATCCAATTGAATATTGAATTTATCAAGCCAAAACTCCCTATTTTCATTTATTTCAATGGCTATCCTTTCTTCAAATGTCAACTCTTCATCTGGTGGAATTTGCTCTCTTTATTTCTGAAGTGCGCTTCGGAGACCCATGGTCCTTAGCCTTTTCCTTGGCACC
The DNA here is from genome assembly GCA_034641835.2 of Pinus albicaulis. Classification (NCBI taxonomy): domain Eukaryota; kingdom Viridiplantae; phylum Streptophyta; class Pinopsida; order Pinales; family Pinaceae; genus Pinus; species Pinus albicaulis. The sequence goes on along the minus strand of CM076575.1, from coordinate 1,634,374,669 downwards.
CACTCTAAATTCTTATATAAATCTTCATTTTCAACCACTGATTTGCCTTTCACATCTTGCATGCTAGCTTGAAATTGATTCTTCTCTAAAGAAAATTTCTTCACCTTCAACTGATTGTTCTCTTTCTCTAAGAAGGAAATTATGAAATTAGCCCTTGTGAAATTGTCCTTGAGTTCTTTAATCTTAGCATATTTTTCCTTGATGATATTCTCTAGGGTTTTATGATAGTTATTGGCCTCCAATTCTACTATGTTAATGTCATGATGGATGAGCTCCTCATCATGCAAAGATGTCCCATGATGTAATGGTAATCCTTGTTGTACTGATGTGGGCTTGGCCCCTTCCTCAATCTGAGGAGAAAACACAAGCCTTCTGCCTCTCTGGTATGTCTGAGTGACCTCAATCTTCCTCCTCACCGAAACTATGCTAGGTTAGCCAACATTCACATGTCTATATGGTGTTGATGGTGCTGATGGTGAACTCAGGCTAGTAGGTTGGCTACTAGAAGGGAAAAAGACATCTGCTTGCCTGAAGGTTTCCCATGAGATGCTCTTCTGTTCAAGGTGCTGTAAAACAATGATTTTAATAAGAGCATGGTAGAAGAGGTTGAATTCAAGATCACTCTTCTTATGCTAAACTTTTTGTACCATCTTTGCCAAATTTCTGTAGAGGTAGTAGGGAAAATTGAGTGGCTTAACCCCTATGAAATGCATGAGTAGTTTGATATGATACCTGTATAGTCTAGAAAATATTCCCTCACAAGTGAAGTACTTCATGATGAGCTTCATTAGTGGTGTATACTTCTGAATGAGGTGCCCAACAGGAAAAACCTTCTTCATGTGTTGTTGATAATGTCTTATGAGGTAGGGCTTGTAGTTTTGAATGTCTAGATCTTGGTTTTTGAACCATTTATCACCATGATTAGGTATCCCTGTGGCCTTAGCTACTACCTCAATTTATATAGTGAAAGTAACCCCTGCAATCATTACCTTTTCCTTTTTGAGCTGAGTGGCAAACAATTTAGTCAATGTGGCATGGTATTTGACTCTCTCAACTTACTCACAAAAATAAAGACATCCTACCCTTTGAAAAAATTACTTGGATAATGGTGAAGACATCAATTCATGAGTGGTTAAGGGCTCATATCTTGAAATCTGGCCTCATTTTTTGTAAGGCCTCTTCTCCTCCATTTTATAGTTTGCAAGGGGAAAACCCTAATGGGATAAACAGGGGAAGGGAGTGAAGGGATAAGATGAAGGGGTTAGGGAAGGGAGATGGGAGTAGGAAAATTTAGGGAGGTGGATAGGGGTTTTAGGGAAATATAGGAAGTGGAATGAAGTGAAATGAGTATGGGAATTAGGCTATGGAATTTTTACACAATCCTAGCTAGGAAAACTTCCAAAAAATGCATTATTAGGCTAGGGTTTAGGGTTTTGGGCTTAGTAATTGGGAAAGAGGGGGTGTGAAGGATATGGGAGATGGTTTAGAGTGTGATGGAGGGTAAAAATTCTATGGAAATTTGTGTTTTTCTTGCACATTTTGAAAAGATAGGCCGACCACTAAAATGCAGCATAGGGACAAATGGAGGGTTTACACTCTAAAATAATGAAATTGAGCTGCAAGGATGGGTTAATAAGGTGTAACTTACTTTAGAAATGATGTTGGACACCTTGATAGCCTTCATAAAACTTTAAAAACTGATTTGATGCCTCTGAGAGAGAAAACGCACTGTGTAGAAGAAAACACGGCGTGTAGCTTCGAAAATGCAACGTAGCTACTTTGTGTTAGAAAATTATATATTACAGAGCAATGCAACACATAAAATATGCGGAAAACACAAGCATACAAAGCACATAAAACCAGAGAGACACACATATATGTGGTTCACCCAGTTTGGGCTACGTCCACCCCGAACAACCAGTCCTTCCTATCTATTAAAATGAAGAGACACAACTAACAACAGATCCACTGTAATATCCTCTGTTCTCTCTCACAGTCTCCCTATCTGTTTCTCGCTCTGAAAATTCACATACAATGCACAGCTGCAATACCATACCCTCATACAAGCAAGGGGTTTCCTTCTAGGGCAAAAAACCCTAAACTAAACATAACTTCTACCGTCAGATCATTCGCTTAATGGATGGCCCAGATTGACTAGAAATTACTATACTTTTACAAGGAAAATTTACATCTATTTTTAGCTTCGGGGGCGCTGCCCCCAAAACCCCCCTACCAGGGGGGCTCCATAAAGTCACAACCGCCCCCCTTAGACCCCCTAGGCAACGTTTAATTACGAGTGGCATTTCCGCCCCAATAAGGTACAGGGTTTGAACGATGTGACATAAAATAAACAAGATAATCAGGCTCCACACCCAACAATCTCCCACTTGGAGACTGATTGTAGCAATCCACCACTGCTTCATTTTGCTGGACAATGACTTCTCTTTGGACCTGGCTATTTCTCATCTTCATCGTCATCCTTGAAGACCAATTGAAACTGAGCATAATATCAGTTTCTCCCTAGTTACAACTTTTTTTAGCATATCTGCAAGATTCTGGCTAGTGTGTATATTTTCCAGCTTCAACTGTCCATCTTCCAATACTGACCGTATGAAATGGTACTTGAGTTGTATGTGTTTAGTCATGGAATGAAATGCTGATTTCTTTGCAAGATGAATGGCACTTTGGTTATCACTGTATAACGTGCCCATATCATGCTTCTTACCCAATTCATCCATAAAACTTTGTAACCAAATAATTTCTTTACTAGCCTCTGTAGCAGCAACATACTCTGCTTCTGTTGTTGAAAGTGCAACAACACTTTGGATTTTTGAAACCCAACTGACAGTTGTTCCACCTACAGTAAATACATATCTTGTAGTGCTCCTCCTGTTATCTCTGTCACCTGCCATATCTGCATCAACATATCCCTGTAGAGCAATGTTTGAACCACCAAAGCATAATGCTTGATTTTTGGTACCTCTCAAATATCTGAGAATCCATTTTACGGCCATCCAATGTTCTTTTCCTGGATTGTTCATGTACCTGCTTACAACTCCCACTGCATGTGCAATATCAGGCCTTGTGCAGACCATTGCATACATTAAACTTCCAACTGCTGATGCATATGGAACTTTAGACATATAATCCATGTCTTCTTGGGTCTTTGGGCACATCTCCTTACTAAGTTTGAAATGGCTAGCAAAAGGTGTACTAACCGGTTTTGCATTCTGCATATTAAATATTTTCAACACCTTTTGTATGTACTCATTCTGAGACAGTGTTAATTTGTGATTTTTCCTGTCTCTAGTTATTCTCATACCAAGGATTTGTTTTGCAGCTCCCAAATCCTTCATTGCAAATGAATTTGTCAATTTTCTTTTGAGCACATTTATTTCCTGCATGTTAGACCCTACAACAAGCATGTCATCTACATACAATAACAATATAATATAGCTGCCATCATTTTTCCTTTTTCGATAAACACAATGATCAGAGTGACATCTAGTATAACCTTGTTCAGACATGAACTTGTCAAATTTTAGATACCACTGCCTTGGAGCCTGTTTTAAACCATACAAGCTCTTCTTTAACCTGCACACCAATTTTTCTTTCCCTTTTACCTCATATCCTTCTGGTTGCTGCATGTATATCTCTTCCTCCAAATCTCCATGGATAAATGTTGTCTTTACATCTAACTGTTCAAGATGTAAATCTTCCGCTGCTACAAGACTTAAGATAGTTCTGATTGAATTCATCTTAACAACAGGAGAAAATATTTCATCAAAATCAATACCTTTCTTTTGTGCAAACCCCTTCACCACAAGTCTAGCTTTGTACCTTTGTTTTCCTTCATCTTCTTCCTTCAGCCTGTAAACCCATTTATTCTGCAATGTAGTTTTACCTGTAGGCAACCTAACTAAGTCCCAAGTCTGGTTATGCATTAAGGAGTCCATCTCTTCTTCCATGGCTAGCTCCCACTTCTTCCTGCTTTCAACCTGCATTGCTTCTTCATAACATTCAGGTTCACCAGAATCAGTGAACAATAAATAATATAATGAAGGAGAGTATCGTTCAGGGGGTCTACTTATCCTGGTAGATCTTCTAACACCACTTTCAGGTGTTTGAGGTGCATGTTGCTATTGTGGTGGTTGCTGCTGCTGTGGTTGTTGATTATTATTATTTTCAGGCACCTTTACTTTTTCAGTTATCTCATCAAGAACCGTGTATTCCTTGCTTTCTTTTTCCTGTTTCTTTTCCTGTAGCTGATTCTTATATAAGACCTTTTCATTGAATATTACATCTCTGCTCCTAATGATTTTGTGATTTTCATAATCATATAAGCGATAACCAAAATCATTAGCACCATATCCAATAAAGGTACATTTCTTTGATTTTACCTCAAGCTTTGTTCTATTTTCTTTATTAATATGGACAAAGGCCTCACAACCAAAAGGATTTAAAAAAGAGTAGTTTACCTTTTTACCTGTCCATGCTTCCTCTGGAATACCACCATCCAAGGAACTTGAAGGCCCTCTGTTTATTAGATAAACAGCAGTATCTACAGCATCTTCCCAAAATTGTAAAGGCAATCCTGCATGCAATCTCATGCACCTTGCACGCTCCATGATTGTTATGTTCATCCTTTCTGACACACCATTTTCTTGTGGTGTTCTTGGAACTATCTTCTCTCTACGAATTCCATGCTCTGAACAGTACCTATCAAACTCTTTGCTGCAATATTCACCTCCATTTTCTGATCTGAGACACTTCAACTTCTTTCCTGTCTCAATCTCAACCAAAGCTTTCCATTTCTTGAAAGTATCAAATACATCGGATTTATTTTGAATACAATAAATCCAAGTTTTTCTAGTTGCATCATCAATAAACGTAACATAATAGCGAGAGCCACCGAGAGATGATACCTGAGCAGGTCCCCATACATCTGTATGCACAAGCTCCAATTTTTCGCTCTTCTTTTCTTTCCCAACTCTGAGAAATTTGACTCTCTTTTGTTTTCCATAAATGCAATTCTCACAAAAATCCAAATCAACATTCTTTAAACCTGGCAACAAATTTCTTGAGTGAAGAATCTTCATCCCCTTCTCACTCATGTGTCTGAGCCTATGATGCCATAATGCTGCATCTGCTCCTTTGGAAGTTAAAGCATTAATAGAGTTAGAAATACCATTGCATAAATACAATGTACCAACCTTTTTGCCTTTTGCTATTACCAGGGCTCCTTTGGTGACCTTCCAAGCTTTATCTGTGAAAGTTGTCACACAAACTTCACTGCCTAACTTCCCTATTGAAATCAGATTTTTCTTTAGATCTAGAACATGCCTTACCTCCTTTAATAGCCATTAGTTTCCATTCTACTATTTTACAAGAACTTTACCAATTCCAACAATTTTACAGGGTTTATCATCACCCAAACGAACTTGTCCAAAATCTCCTTGAACATAGTCATGAAAATATTTTTTATCAGGTGTGGCATGGAATTAGGCCCCTAAATCTACCACCCAGGAATCAGTAACATTTTCGAAAGAAAGAATCAAAGCATATTGTAACACATCACCTGTCACATTTGATTCATGCTTGTTTTCTTGCTGTGCGTCTCCTTTGTTTCCCTTCCGAGATCTACAGTCTTTCTTTAGGTGTCCTTTCTTTCCGCATTTCCAACACACTATCCCCGATCTAGACTTTGATCTGCATTTCCTTGATTTATTGCAATATCCTGAGCTCTTTCCTCTTTCCATTCTTCTTCCCCTAGACTCTGCACTCAAAGCATTACCCGATGGCTCACCGGAGATTTTCCGTCGCATTTCCTCGCTAAGGATAGCACTGATAACATCATCAAACTTTAAAGTACTAGATCCAGAGACATAGTTACTAATGGCCATAACTAAACCATTCTAGATTTCTGGAAATGAGCACAAAAATAACAGAGCTCTAACTTCATCATCAAAGTTTACCCCTACAAAACTTAACTGATTGGTAACTGTATTAAAATCATTTAAATGGTCTGCAACAGTTCCACCTTCTGACATCTTCATATTAAATAAAAGTTTCATAAGAAATACCTTGTTTGAGGCCAAGAGTTTTTCATATAGTTTTGCAAATTCCTTAATCAAACCCTCTGTTGTTGTTTCCTTCGAAATATTGAAGGCTACTGGCACCGTGAGGCACAACCGTACTATTCTGAGTGCCTTTCTATCGATAATATCCCATTCTACGTCTGTCATAGCTGTTGGCTTCTTTGTTTTTCTGCTTAATGGTAGGTACAGATCTTTCTGATACACATAATCTTCCATCTGCATCTTCCACAGCGGGAAGTTTTGGCCATTAAATTTTTCAACCCTAAATTTTCCATCTTCCGCCATTTCTCCCACTCGAACCAGGAACCCTTCTTTCCTACGAGACTATAAGCCAAATAGACCTTCGAATCTGATACCAATTGTTAGAAAATTATATATTACATAGCAATGCAACACATAAAATATGCAGAAAACATAAGCATACAAAGCACATAAAACCAGAGAGACACAGATATACGTTTTCACCCAGTTTGGGCTACGTCCACCCCGAATAGCTAGTCCTTCCTTTCTATTATCCAGAAAAATGAAGAGACACAACCTACAGCAGATCTGTTGTAATATCCTATGTTCTCTCTCATAGTCTCCTTATCTTTTTATCACTCTAAGAATACACATAAAATTCATAGCCGCAATACAATACCCTCATACAAGCGAGGGGTTGCCTTCTAGGGCAAAAAACCATAAACTAAACATAAATATCCTATGTTCTCTCTCACAATCTCCTTATCAGTTTCTCACTCTGAGAATACACATAAAATGCATAGCTGCAATACAATACCCTCATACAAGCGAGGGGTTTCCTTCTAGGGCAAAAAACCATAAACTAAACATAACTTCTATTGTCATATCATCCACCTAATGAACGGCCCAGATTGACTAGAAATTACTATACTTTTACAAGGCAATTTTACATTTGTTTTTAGCTTTGGAGGCGCTGCCCCTGAAACCCCCTTGCCAGGGGGGGCTTCATAAAGTCGCAGTCGCCCCCCCCCCCTGGACCCCCCAGGCAGTGTTTAATTACGGGCAGTGTTGCCTCCCCATTAAGGTACAGGGGTCCAATGCTATGATACAAAATAAACAAGATAATCAGGCTCCACACCCAACACTTTGGCATAAAATTTTTGGAATGTATTTGAGCTGAAATTGGTGAGCTTGCATTGGTAGGTGAGAGAGAGATATTCTTCAATAGGATGAATGAAAAAATGAGTTGAATTGGTATTTTATAGCTTGTGATGGTCACTTTTCTTCATAATAGTGGGATGGCCCACTACATGTCTTTTCATTTTTCTTTGAAAACTTATGTAGCTTAGGAACTTGCTATGCAGCGTTAGGAACATTAGGAACTTATTACATATTTGAAACATAAATTATAATTTTAAACCAAATTTCATTGAACAAATTTACCTCTTACCACTCCTCCTTTTTCGAATTTATGCATGGAATGACATATTTTGCTGACCTTAACCCTAATGACCTAATGGTGACACTGAGATGAATGAAAACCATGATGATCTTGACTGAAATGATAATGATGATCTTTCAATGATGGTACACTCAACTAAGTTATGAGAAGGACCAACATGTAAAAATTTTGAAAGGAGTGGAAATAGCCCTAGACACACTATCTAGTGACCAAATTATTATTTGAAGACCTAATGAAATGACAAAAATTTGACTTGGAGAACCTAACAAGACATGGTAAGAGAATATTTGATCATAGGTGATAGGCTAAACATACTGACACTAACATTGGCTCTATTTGGGGATGGCTTATCCTTGGAGGTGTCAAGAACACCATAGACCAAGTAGCCTAACCATTGGGCATGAAGTAAAAATTAAAACACAAGACTTAATAATGCAAACTGACTCAAAATTGAACTAACTTTGACTCTTACTGAACTTAGAAATCAGAAAAAAATAAAGGGAGCTTTATGGCCTTCACTTTGGGCTCCAAGCTCTAATTAATCTCTCCTTCACACTTTGGTGGAAAAAATAAACTGATATATACAATGAGGTTAAGAAACTTCAGAATTTTGATCAAAAAAGGTAGTGCTTGAGAAGCCTACCATTGACTGGTCCTCCTATGCAATATTCTCCATTAATTTCCTCCATTAGATAAGCATGTTGTCCTCTTGAAGCTGAAATTTTGTATGGTCCCTTCCATAAGTTCTCAAATTTATTGTGTTTCCCTTTCTCTTCGTTTCTAGCATCCCAATGGAAGACCACATCACCAATTTTGAAGTCATCTACCTTTGTCTTGTAGTCATATACCTTCTTAATTCTCTCTTGAAGCTTAGAGGTGTTTTGAAACACCTCATCCCTGGTTTGCTGGAGATGAATCATTTGATTGATCTGGCGTTGCACATCATTCATTTCACTACCTTCTTCCTGTAATATTTTCATAACTGGGATAGCAAGCGATGTAGGGAAAAATGTGTCAACTCCATATACCAATTGGAAGGGAGACATACATATTGACTTTTTGCTACTGACTTTGTCCGTCCATAAGGAATTGATAAGTTTCTTATGCCAGTTTTTTTTGTTCGTCTCGAGCATCTTATTTATAATTTTGACTTAAGATTTGTTTGAATATTCGGCCAATCCATTACCTTGAAAATAATATGTGGTTGAGTGACCCAATTTGATGTTGTATTTCTCGAAAAATTCATCCATTTTATTGGACTTGAATGCAACCGCATTATTTGTAAATATTTTGTGGGGACAGCCAAATCGAGACAAATTATTAGTTTCCAAAAACTGAATAATGACTAAATCGGTAGCTTTCCTCATTGGGTTTTCTTCAATCCATTTGGTGAAGTAGTTGGTAGCTGTCAAAATCCACTTATGTTGGGTGGAATATGCAGGGTGGATTTCTCCAATGAAATCAAGGCCCCATTGTTGAAATGAAACTTGCATGGACATGGTCTACAAAGGCAACAGGAGAAAATTCCTCTTACCTTGAAATATCTGGCATTCGTGACAACTCATCACAGTTTTATACAAATTAGCAAAACGAGTAGGCTAATAATAAAAAGCCCTCAACACTTTATTCGTCGTAGTTTCCCAAAACAAATGACCTCCACAACCTCCTTTGTGAAAATCACTCATTACCTCCTTGGCTTCATTTTCTACTAGAAAATTTAGCAAGACACCTCTTGGGTCTTTCCAATATAGAGCGTTGTCTAAAATGTTGTACTTGGGAGCTTTTAAATTTAATTATATACCTTTGCTTTTAGACATATCTAGTGGAGGATTTAGATGCTGAAGAAAATAAATAATGTCGACATACCAAGGGGATGAGAGAAAAATTTATGATACATGTATGAGTTAGTCATCATCTTCTTCTTTGGACAAAATTGAAATAAGATTTTTGTCAAGTGCATGTAAATTAGATTCAACCATCAACTTGGCCAATCCCTGTCCTTTGATGATTTGTAGGCTTGATCTCAAGATCATACTCTAGCATAGATTCTGTCCACTTCCCTCTTCTTTCTTCCAGATCATTTGCATCAGGACATCCTTCACCGCTGAATTAGGAACATAGGCTATAATGTGTGAGTGAAGGATATACACTCGAAAGTCCTTTAATGCCTTTACTAGGGCCAAGGCTTGATTCTCAATGATGTTATATCTAAGGGAGGAATCTCTAATGGTATGGCTGAAGAAATCAATGGGTTGATTTATCTTATCTGTATTTTGCATCAATGCATTGACCAAAGTATGCTCGAATGCAAATGAAAATATGATGAAATAAATGGCATAGTCGGGGTTGATCAAAATAGGAGTTGTTGTGAAAAAAAACTTAACCGAATTAAATGCCTTCTTAGCATCCTCTGATCACCTTACCTCGTTTTCCTTTTTGATCATATTGGTCATCTCTCTAAGATGCTCTATGAGGTTTGGGATAGATATTCTCAAGAAATTCATCTTACCAAGGCTTGGATCTCCTTCTTACTGTGTGGAAAATATATTTTTTGAATGGCTTCGATCTGGGAGGGATCAATACGGATACCATATTTGGAGATGATATGGTCAATAAGCTTGCCCTCCTCCATGGAAAAACGACTCTTTTTGGGATTGAGTGAAATCCCAAATTTTCCGCACTTCTGAAATACAACTCTTGAATGATATAAATGGTCATCACCAGAATGGGAGAAAATATTCAGATCATCAAGGTACACTACTAGAAAAAACATCTTTCTCATTTGCAAAAGTGATGTCCATCGCCTGCTGAAAAGTGGCTCTTGCATTCTTGAGCCCAAATGGCATTTTGGCATATTTGAAGGTGCCCCAAGGTGTCATGAAAGAAGTTTTGTATTGGTCATCCTTATGAACCAATATTTTATTATATCTCGAATATCCATCAAGAAGCGACATTCGAGAGGACCCATCCACTCTTTGAATGATATGGTCCATCTTAGGAAGGGGATAATTATCTTTTAAGGACACCTTATTCAGGTTTCTGAAATCAATACAAAGATGGATCTCTCCAGTTTTCTTTCTCACCAGAACAAGATTTGACATCCATTCTGAAAATATAATGGGAACAATGATACCAGCTTTAAAGAGTCTATTTACCTGTTTCTCTATTAACGGTAATAATCTTGGATTAATTCTTCTAACGTTTTTTCGGAAGGCCTTTTGATTAGGCTTGACCGGAATTGTATGTTGGATGATATTTCTATCATATACTTTCAGATCTACATAGTCCCAAGAAAATAAATCAGAAAAGTAAGATAAAAAAGTTGTGTATTTACCTCTCATCTCTGGAGATAAGGAATTGGAAAACTTGACCATTTTGGGATTATCTGTTGTTCCAATATTCACATCTTTGACACCCTTCTCAGTAAGAACCATGGTCAGATTTCTATCACCATCATCTTGATCAAATAAATCTTACAAAGGTACAAGACCCCTTGGAATGTTATTATCTTTAAGTTGTAACACATCAACTTGAGTAGCTTCGGTAACTTGATCATCATTATCATATACTTCATCAATATAAGAATTTTCAAACTCACCTTCCATCTCTAGAAAATTATTCACCTAGTTGTCATCCCATAACACTTTCCAATACCTCATTTTGTCAGGGACAGTTGGTCATTGTTTGACATGAATTTAAAACTTCCTATTAGAGAATATTGGAATCTTAAAGTTAATTTCCGTTGTGGCAAGTGAATATGCCATAATATTATGACTTCTTGGAATGACCGAAAATGTATATTCAGGAAAAAATTTGAGAATTTCAAGTACAACATTTCAATATGCTCTCATCCTTGGATGGTTTTCCTAGTATTCCCATTTTACCTGCTTGATTACAAGCTCAAAGTTGCCATAAACATTGATTCTCTTTGCACCTAAATTTTTGAAAATTTTGAGGTCTGTGGTCAATGCCTCATACTCAGCTTCATTATTGGAGCAATCGAAAGCTAACTTATAGGAACACAATCTCATACTTTATGGAAGTTTATCTAATTGATGAGTTGGTCTACAAATACAGATTCTGATGACTGCCCCATCTTTTCCTAAGGCACCATCGAAATCCATGGTCCAAAGACCATTTTCATCATCAGGAAGTTGGATTTTTGCAGTATGATTTATTTCTTCCTTTTGGGCAACTATTTCAACCTGTTCAGTTCCTTTTTTCTGATTTTTCCGGTATCTTCTCTAAAGTACTAGGATGATTTCGTTGTCCTTCATCCAAAACTGATCGGACACTATTTGAAATTTCTGGAATTTCCTCAACTTCTATAATCTGGCTATCTAAATAATCAAAACAACTATCATTAAAAAAAATAAATGATGCAATATCAGTATGTATAGAATTGATAGGGCGATTATTTGGTTTCTCTTTACTGGTGATCTTATAATTCATTTTTGTCTCTCGGTACAACTTCCTTGCCCAAAAATAGAGACAGTGGCATAAGAGAAATCCAATTGCAGAGTACCTCTTAAATTTTCTCTCCATGACCTTGACAACAACATTCCATACCGCAGAGGTATATCAACTACTACCACATCAATTAATACATTTTTAGAAGGAATTTTCTCAAGTGATACCACCAAGTCCTTTATAACACCAAGACATTGTACTCTACTATAATCAAAAGAGTAAAGATTTTGGTAAGGTCAAGTTATGTCCAAGCCCAATTTTTCCATTATGGCCTTCGGAATCAAGTTATGAGAAGCTCCGAAATCAAGCGTGGCATTATGGAGGATACACTGATGAACCGTCAAACTGAGATAAAACAGGGGAACTTTCTTCTAGTTGACCATTTATGGTTGGACCAAAAAGGAGCTTGGGTTGATCATCTTCAACATTAACCATGTCTGACATAGGGTCTAATTTTAGCATTTTAGTAACATGAGATTTGTATTGGTTATTTTTCACAAGCTCGATCAAGAGGATAGAAACTTTCAACTTAGAGATTTAATTTTCTAAGCTAAACAGATTGGATTGTTTTTCTACATATTTTACAGTGGTGTCCCACTTGTCAGGTTGGTATTTTGCTGCAAATTACTTCCTTTGGCCTTATTTATATTTTTTTGGTGTACTTGTAGATGCCTGGTTGTTCTTTCTCTGATTTGTAGCAGCAGGCTCCTTTTCCTTGTTTTGACTAGCTTGGGGATTTGTCTTTGGCCTGAGTATCTTTTTGCTGAGTTTTCCTCTTTTGAATAGGTGTGATAAGAACATATCGGTTTCTAAAAGAATATTGTCTCTTCTACGAACTGAGAGCATTAATGTACCCTTGTTGATAGTCGTTGGATTGGACCTCCAACTCATCATCATATGCAAGCATGTAGTCCTCATCATTCGGTAAATCTATTTTTTCAATGTATTATTCATCCTCTATAAGGAAGATATGTTTTCCATATTTTGTGAAGAAATGATTCTCTTCTACAATCTCATATTCCTATTCAACCCCTTGAGCATAATTCTGCTGAAAAGGAGTGCAGATCTGTTGTTGGGATGGCTGCTCTGGAGCTCTTTGTTCCCTCTGTTTAATCCTAAACTGAGGTTGTTGTTGCTGACCTCATAAATTAGGATTTTGAACCTGAGTTTCTGGTTGCCTTTCAGTGATAGACATTCTATCCACCATTCTCTCCAGAGTCTTGATCAGGGTATCCAATTTTTCATTAGAGGATGTGGATGGTTCCTCCTTAATTGTCACCTTTCTTTAACCTTTGGTCTTTGAAATTTTAATTATAAAATTTGCTTCAACACTAACTATGTTTTTTTGCATCTCCTCAAGTGTTACAAGGATTCTTTCCTTGAGTTAGTATGCCATATAAATATCAAAATCATTTGGATAGTGCAAGAGATACAAACCCAAAGGAGGCTTTCTATCATTGGGGATTGAGTTATATACCCAGTTAAATCGATCAGTAAAGTCACGAATAAACTCATTTGGATTTATTTTTAAATTTTCATAATCGGAAATAACATGAAGTGGATTCTTCTTCACTGCCCATCTATCTATAAATGAATCAGTTAATTTCTCTGGATTTTCTATGGAATTGGCAGTCAGAGAATGGAACCATGTTTTTACATCTCTAGGGAAGCTTTGGGAAATTATCCTCATTTTTGAATCATCAGCATCAATCTCTTCTAAATCAATGAAATAAGTGACTTTCACTAGGTGTTGTCTAGCACTAATATTTGAGGTTTCATCAAAGAGGGGAATCCTTTGACCATAGCCTTGTTTTAGGGCTGCAAGTTAATCAGGTAAAACTAGAGGTGCAAATCTCGCCATGAACCCTGCTGAGTGTAGTGCATGAGTAACAATGGGAGGGGTAGAATAAGAAGGTTTATGAGGAGGAAATGATGTAGAAGGGATGGAAGAAGTGGCAAAAAATGATTGAGATGGTGTTGGAGTGAACTAAGATTCTTGCTAATACTAGATGATAACTTTCTCAGATGTATATTGGAGCTAGCTGGCTAATTTTTCAAGTTTATCAAACTAACTCCAGACCTTCCTATCAAAATGTGACTCAGATTTGGATTCTACATATAATATACTATCTTCAAGCTTTAGAGAATCAAATACTATTTCAGATAATGATGTCACTTCAGACAACATCAAGGGATCAAACACTATTTTAGACAAGGATGTTTCTGATTTTGGTCTAAATAGAGATAATTCAAATTTCAGATCAAATGGAATATCTTCAAGGGAAAATATTTTTTCCAGGAAATGATATAGACCTTACCAATGTAGATTAACCTGAATTAATCTCTTAATGTTTAGATCTCTGTTTTCTGATGATTTTCTCTAGATCTGCAACAGGAGAAGCTGGATGTGGATCAGGATTCAATCTTGTGTATCTTTTTGGAGCCAGTGTATTCTTGCTTTCTTCACCTCAATTCTCTACAACTTGAATCATCCTTCACGAGAAATAGGGCCTATCACCCACGGGCCTAGAATTTGATGAAAAGTAATAGTACACTCAGGGAAGATATGTCACTTAGTTCCCCGAAAATAGCGCCAGAATGTTAGCACTCCGCCAGTTCTCCAAAGACTGAAAAAAGACTGACAAAGGCAACCACAGACCACTTTCACCTAGTAGCTAGCCCTACTAGGATGAGAGGGCTCTCTCTGTCAGATCACAGTAAAGGATTGTTTATGATATGAAGGATATTAGGCTATATATGATAGGATCAGATAGGCTTTGAGTGTTTTAGGGTTTGATTCTGGATCAGGGATGAAACCAAGTAGTTAGGTCTAGGTATCAAAAGGGTTTAAAACTGCAAAAATATAAAGAAGCAAGGTAGTAATGGATCTATGATGGCTTTAAGGTTTTTTAGGTATGGTGGAGGGTCTGAAAAAGTAGAGGGATTTAATGAGAATGTATAATCATGAATTCATTAAACTGGAAGCATGAAACAAAAAATGACATTTCCATATAAACAGAGCTAAATTAATATAATTCTGCCTATGAACTGTAGGGAAAGCCACTGAAGATACAAGATATGGAAAGAGGAGCTATATATCATTCATTAAAGACTATAATAGAGAAAATACATGACTATAAACTCACTGCACATGAATTCCTAGATAATAGTTGCAACTGCATCCTTTGATTTCTGAATATGAAAGTGCAAATACAAGCTACAAGAGTTACAATCCTCTAACATCCAACCAGTCAAATGACCCTAAAAATGATAGATATAGACCAAAACAACCTCTACCCTCTCTCAGGGGTTGAATCCATCAGTTTTGGAGTTGATTGCATAATATGCCCAACAAAACCCTAATGTCTAGGGAGGTCAACCAATTCACCTCATCATAAGAAACTAGATACATTTGACCAAAAATTACATAAACAAGCATGTATCTACCCTATTTCATTATTTACCAACTCAATTACACTTCATGATATCAAAAAATCATCATCATTCATCAATTACACATGTAAAAATTCAAACTAGGTCAAACTTCTTGTGAAAAATGCATACTAGAGAATACACAACGAACTCTGGAGAAAACGTAGCATGCTTGGAGAAAGTGCAGCGTGCCTGGAGAAAGTGCAGCGTGCTTGGTAAAAAGGTAATTTGAAGGCCTTCCAGGTGTACAAATGTTGATCTGAAAGTTTCTATGGATATCCCTGGATGTTTGCTACATGATAGGATGTTCAAGCACTCAAAAATGTGTCTCCTAGCCCTCCAAATCTTCATTCTCCCAAGAGTAGTCAGAAAACGCAGTGTGGCCTCCAAAAAAAGGGCAGAAAGGTCATTTTTTGCTAGTTTTTGGGCATTTTGACCCTCCAAAAGTGGTTGACATGGCTCCACCATTGACTAGGATTGAAGTACACATCAAGACGAATCCACCAATGTAGATAATTCAACTATTGGACCTCCCCAACAAAATCACAGTGTGGCCCACGCTGCGTTTTTTCTAGTAGGACTGGTTTTGAAAATTGCCAATTTTGACCAAAAACTCACAAAAACCAAATTTTTCTCCAAAAGTCTTGAAAATTGGTCCAAAGATGCCTAAGAAGGTATCTTATGCTACTAAGGAAGCATCAACAAGTAAGTCCAAATTACCTTTCTCCTTTTGACTAATTATGGTTTCCTTCAGTTTTGCTTGCAATTATTTGACTTTGACTTTGTAAATTTGATTCCTTGTGTAGTAGTGGGTAGCCATGTGTTTTTGCAACTTGTTGTCTATGTTAGCCTTTTCAAGGAGCTTCTCCAAGTGAATATTGACTTTATCAAGCCAAAAATTTCTATTTTCATTGATTTCCATTGTTATCCTTTCTTCAAATGTCAACTCTTCATCTGGTGGATTTTTCTCTCTTTCTTTTTGAAGTGCTCTTCGGAGACCCATGGTCCTTGGCCTTTTCCATTGCACCTGCTCTTCATTCTGATCTAAATATTCACTGTCAAGCACTATTTTTCCTTTCACATCTTGCAAACTAGCTTGAAATTGATTCTTCTCTAAAGACAACTACTTTACCTTCAACTGATTATTCTCTTGCTATAAGAAGGAAATTATGAAATTAGCCCTTGCCAAATTGTCCTTGAGTTCTTTGATATGAGCATAGTTTTCCTTGATGATATTCTCTAGGTTTTCATTCTCTTCACTGGCCTCCAATTCTACTATGTCAATGTCATGATGGATGAGCTCCTCATCATGCAAAGATGTCTCGTGATGTAATGGTAATCCCTGCTTTTCTAATGTGGGCTTGGCCCCTTCCTCAATATGAGGAGAAAACACAAGCCTTTTTCCTCTTTGGTATGTCTAAGTGACCTCAATCTTCCTCCTCATTGAAATTGTGCTAGGTGAGCCAACCTCCACATGTCTAGATGGTGTTGATGGTGCTGATGGTGAACTAGGGCTAGTAGGTTGACTACTAGAAGGAAAAAAAACATTTTCTTGCATGAAGGTTTCCCAAATTCTATTCAAGCTGCTGTAAAACAATGATTTGAATAAGAGCATGGTGGAAGAGGATGAATTCAAGACCATTTTTATTATGCTGAACTTTTTCTTCCGTATTTTCCAGACTTCTGTAGAGGTATTAGGGAAAATTGAGTGGCTTTATCCTTGTGCAATGCATGAGTAGTCTGATATGATACCTATATAGTCTAGAAAATCTTCCCTCACAAGTTAGGTACTTCATGATGATCTTCATTAGTGGTGTGTACTTCTCAAGGAGGTGCCCAACAAGAAAAAGCTTCTTCATGTGTTGTTGATAATGTCTTCTGAGGTAGGGCTTGTAGTTTTGAATGTCTAGATCTTGGTTTTTGAACCATTTCTCACCATGATTGGGTATCCTTGTGGCCTCAGCTACTACATCAGTTGATATAGTGAAATTAACCCCTGCAATCATTACCTTGTCCTTTTTGAGCTAAGTGGCAAACAAATTAGTCAATGTGGCATGGTATTTGACTCTTTCAACTTGCTCACAAAAGGAAGACATCCTACCCTTTCAAAAAATTGCTTGGATATGGTGAAGAAATCACTTCATGAGTGGTCAAGGGCTCATATCTTGACAGTTGGCCTCCTTTGTTGTAATTCCTCTTCTCCTCCATTTGATAGTTTGCAAGGGGAAAAACCCTAATGGGACAAAATAGGGTACGGGAGAGAAGGGATAGGATGAGGGGGTTAGGGAAGGGATATGGGAGTAGGAAAATTTAGGGAGGTGGATGGGGGTTTTATGGAACTATAGGAAGTGGAATGAAGTGAAATGAGTATGGAAATTAGGCTAGGGAAGTTTTACATAGTCCTATTAAGGGAAAATGCCAAAAAATGCAGTATTAGGCTAGGGTTTAGGTTTTGGGGATTAAGAATTGGGAATGAGTGGGTGTGAATGCTATGGGAGATGGTTTAGAGTGTGAGTGAGGGTAAAAATTCTATGGGAAGGTGTGTTTGTCTTGAAAATTTTGAAAAGATAGGTCAGCCACTAAAATGCAACATAGGGACCAATAGAGGGTTTACACTCTAAAACAATGAAATCGAGCTGAAAGGAGGGGTTACTAAGGTGTAACTTACTTTTGAAATGATGTTGGACACCTTTATAGCCTTCAAAAACCTTCAAAAACTGATTTGATGCCTCTAAGAGAGAAAACGTAATGTGCAGAAGAAAACATTGCATGTAGCTTAGAAAATGCAGTTTGGCTGCTTTGGAATCAAATTTTTGGAATGTATTTGACTTGAAATTGTTGAGATTGCCTTGGTAGGTGAGAGAGAGCTATTCTTCAATAGGATTAATGAAAAAAATGAGTTGAATTGGTCTTTTATATCTTGTGATGGTCACTTTTCTTCATAGTAGTGGGATTTCCCACTACATGTCTTTTCATTTTGCTTTGAAAAATTATGTAGCCTAGGAAATTTCTATGAAAATTTAGGGACATTAGGAAATTATTACATATTTGAAACATAAATTACAATTTGAAACCAAATTTCGTTGAAAAAATTTACCTATTACCACTCCTCCTTTGCCGGATTTATGCATGGAATGACAGATTTTGGTGGCCTTAACCCTAATGACCTAATGGTGACATTGAGATGAATGAAAACCATGATGATGTTGACTGAAATGATAATGATGATCTTTCAATTATGGTACACTCAACTAAGTGATGACAAGGACCGACATGTAAAAATTTTTAAAGGAGTGGAAATAGCCCTAAACACTATCCAGTGACCAAATTTTTATTTGAAGACCTAATGAAATGACAAAAAATTGCCTTTGAGAACCTAACAAGACATGGTAAGATCATATTTTATCACTGGTTACAGGTTAAATATACTGACACTCACAGTTTCTACTCTACCTTTTTATTGTATAAGGAAAAATTATACAATAAAAATCATCATACCTTACCTCCAACATCTACAAATGCATGTAGAAGTTGCCAATGTGAGTTTGCCTTATTGTTTTGATTAAACTTTGATAATATATTTTCTTGATGTCTAGGCATCTTATGAATATTTTCTGGAAGAGTGATAGGCCCTTGGGCCATCCAATCCAAGTCTTGGTCATCTATTTCTTCATCTCTCAGTTCCTCTTTTTTTTAAAAATATGAGGAGTCTTTTCCTTCACCGTCTAAACCATCAAAAATTTCATCACCGAACCCTTTTTTAATGGGTGGAAGTTGATCTTGTTGCACTGTATCTTTTGAGAATTATGCTAACTCTTCAAGAGTCGCAAAAACCAGATCTTCCATTGTTGAAACCAATATACTGGTACGAGTTTTTCCTTTCTTCTTCAGTAAATGCGGGAGATTATGTGGACTAGGAATCAAACTGATAACTTTTGTGAAATGACAAGTTATAGGTTTAAGTGCTCGGATTTGTTCGTAGGTAACCTCATATGTCAGTTCCAATCCAAGATAAGAAGACCCTACTACTTCAGGAATATGATTCGGAATAGTGCATGGAATGTTGCTACCTTGTTCAAAAGATGAATGGTTAGGGTGTGTGGAGTTATCAACCATAAAAAATTGTCTGCCCTCCTTCTAGCGTAATAATGTTGACAGTGTGCAATACCTCCAACATACAAGGGATCTCCCATATATAAGGTCCCAACTATACCTCACTCCATTTAGTGTAGGAGTCCCATCTGGATTGCAGCCCCGTTGTCGTTTACTTAAATATATGCCTTGGCTTTAGCTCTAAACACGAGAGAGAAGCGCACATATCCTTTTGAATGAGCAAGTGTGTGTGCCTTTTTAATGTTCAATTGTAGATGTATCAAGTTTCTCTTACTACAAAGGGTAAAATAAAGTGAGCCTCTAAGAGAGAAGTAATAGTACTATCCTGATGGAGACACACATGAATAAGAAAGAATTGTCTAACATCAAGCGAAATAGTTCACATAGATGCGACAATCGTTATAAACAATTACAACACATTTCCAATAAGTAAGCACCAAAGTCACCAAAATATTTCAATTACTATAGTACAGGTGAAAGAAAACATGAACCATAAACATTCAAAAATAGGCTTAGAAACATTCACAATCCATGTGTGAAAATGTGTTTGCCTGAAAGGCTTCAATATTAAGTGAAAATTCCAAGATACATAAATACAATGAACATCACTAGCTCCAATAGTGGAGCGTTAGAACCACTAATTGCTCCCAAAAAGTACTAACTTTGTCTCTTTAATTCCTTGTGGAAGAATCCAAGGATAAAAGTCCTTTACATGAGAAATAAGGATCATTTTATAACTTGAGGCATAAACTTTCACATCCTCATGACTCTTGACTTTCCAATTCCTAATGACCTCAGGACTTACAACCTTTTGAATTCCAAATGAATTTTGGAATTACATGTGACTTTTCGTATTACATGTATTTTTGACTTCCATGAATATTTTTTCATACATGGCTCTTAGACTTCCACTTATTTTTCTTTACAATGATTACAACAATACATCATAACTTCCACATAATCATGTGACGATAACATGATATGTCACTATATTTTATGACTGGGACTAATAGTGATTGGTGACATGGACTTATTCAGTGGTGACATGGTTGCCACTTGTATCTTCATTCTTCATGCATCTTCAATCATTTATGTCATTACCATCCAAAGGGTCTTTGATCAAATGGAGTCTTTGTGGTGCTTTGATAATCACAATTCAAATGTGTTCTTTGTTCTTCCAATGCTTCATTTATTTTTTTTATTTGCTCGATATTCCTCATGTGTGCTTGCCATGTTTTTCCTAGAATACTTGTATATGCAATCAATCATGACAAGCAACCATCAGCCTAAAAAAATCTTATTCTACCATGTTTTATGCAGATTTTATGTTCAAGCCTTATCAATGTGCTTAAAAATGGAAAAGGGGAAATTCTGGGCACATGGCCACACTTTAAAAGGTTGAAGGGATGATAGATAGAGGCTTCATAGCTTCTACATGTGCTCATGCGCTCAAGGGAGAGAGGCAGTCAAGGCATGGCATATGGCACAAGTCTCAAGGATGAAGGGTAAGGCTTTAGGATTCCCGAGTGCATTGTATGCTCAAGGGAGATTTGTAGGGCGTATGGTACACTATTGAAGGTTGAAGGATGAAGGCTTCAGGCCTTTGGGGTGTGTTGATACACTCAAGAGGCCCAAGAGGGTGCATGGCACAATTCTGAAGGCTGAAGGGAGAAGCTTCGTGCCATCGAAGTGAGCTCATGCACTTGAAGGGTCAGGAGGGCGCATGGCACATTAGGGAAGGTTGAAGGGTGAATATTAAGGCCTTTGAGGTGTGCTTATGCACTCAAGGAGGGAACACTTCTCAATTTTGAAGGATTTCACTCAAAGGAAGACTTAGTTTCTTGAAGGGCGCAGTTCGGAACAAGGAAGGGGAAAGGGATTAAGGAGTGTGCTTTGCGCTCTTAAGG
The DNA here is from genome assembly GCA_034641835.2 of Pinus albicaulis. Lineage (NCBI taxonomy): Eukaryota > Viridiplantae > Streptophyta > Pinopsida > Pinales > Pinaceae > Pinus > Pinus albicaulis. The sequence goes on along the minus strand of CM076575.1, from coordinate 1,634,353,226 downwards.
GGAACATGGAACACTTCCTAACAACGATGGATTCATAATAAAGGCCTCAGAGTGTACTCATTCACTCTTGGCCTCAATGGGTTTTCTTTAAAACCAAAGGTTTGTCTAATTCTGGGATATAGGGCGAGGAGTGAATAGGAATATTTTAAGTCATAAAACCATGTGCGACACATACTAAATCATCGAGAAAACTTATAAAATATTTAAAAAGGATAAGTATACATCAATACACAAACTCATACACATTCCCCAAGTATAATGAGTGAAGTGTGTGTGACTGCAACCAAAGGTGTCATTTTACAAAAAAAATATGTTATGACCAAAAAATGCACTAAAAGCATTTCTAATCAACTCGAAGGCACTTGAGAGTATTCATGAATACTTGAAACACATAAAATAAAATTATAAAACTCTTGACGATGAAGGAAACAATAGATACGATGGTAATATTAGGCTCCAAAATTTGAATGTAGTGAAATTTTTGGAGGTTGTTGTAGCAGCGACAACAAGTTCCATGTTGTTGATCAAGGAAGATAAAAGGAGGAGATCATTGAGATCTATCTGATTGAGTTTGATTGGAAGGTTTGAACGCACTTACTTTGCTAATACATCTTTTTAGTTAACTAGTTAAATGGGTGGGCGAGTAGGTGAGTTTTATATATGTATGTCTGAATAGCAACTTATTTGTAAAAATTTAGGCAGTAGTACATAGCTACATGCTATAATTATTGGTTTGCATGATGATATAAAGCAACATAATGTTGATGAAGATATATTTCCAATGCAATTATATTATACCTATCCCCAATATTTGGTGTACCCACAATTTATTCATTTACATCTTCAAATTTTCTTCACATTAAACTATAGAAATTGACAAATTGTACAATACATTGTTATTTTTAGTATATTTAGCTTACAGGTATGTTTTTGTCTCTCAGACCGACAATATTTTCCAAGATTTATGATTGACATTACAATGAAGGACACTCAACAAATATAAATTTTTAAAATAGTTCCTGGCATGCACCTTCATTTCCACTACATGCATGTTAGCTCTTGTTGCCAATGGATGTTGTTATTCCATGCGCCTACTCTGAGAATTCACGCCTATGATGCCTTCCTGCAGAATAGTTTTGATTCTAAATTCCGTTGACTATATAAAGTGATACAAACTTATTTCATATAAGAAAATTTGATGTCTTAGTGTCAGATGACTCCCCTCCAGTATGAAATGCTTGTATTTACTGGTTATGTGGTTCTGGGCTATTTTTTGTTAGATATTTTATTTTGTTGTGATATGCATATTGTGTGTTGTTTATATGTTCCTTTTAATTCCTTATGCAGTATGATGATTTTCCTTTCCTCCCAGAAACTATCAGATTCCATGCAACTCTATATTATCTTTAAACCTTATTTATCTAGGATTTTAATGATGGATGCTTTTGATCAACATATGCAAGTGATTTATTTCATTATACGAAAATTTATTGCATTGAGGTAAGAATGCCACACAATTCTTGGAAGCAATCCTTTAGCTAAGTTTCCATAGGGGGAGTGGACTCAAGCTTTGCACCTGGCCCCAACTTTATGAAATATCCTACTTTTATGGGCGAGACTTATAATGATGGGTAAGCATGTATTTTGGGAGATTCAATTATTTGTGGGGGTATGAAAATGGCCCAATTTACTAACCACCGAAGCAAACATTTACAATAACCTTATTTATAAATGTGACATGTGACTTTATTTCATTTCTCTTCTATTATCTGATACTACCACTTAATATAGTCATTGATGTGACTAATAAACTATTCTAGCCCTATCAATGTTTTAAAATCTAGATGTAGTCGTGAGAAACCATTACATTTATTTGCTTTCCAAAGTGGGCTTTGCGAGAGTGGCTAAATCTTGATATGGAATAAACCATATAAGAAAGTACATATTGAATAAGAATTAACTATAGCTTTGAAGACTTCCTTATGTCTTATTAGAAGGTACCAAAAACATATAGGGAAATTAGATAATATTTATATATTAGTTTATATTGTTTTTGGTTCAGCTTATTGGTATAAGAAACAATATTTTAACTACTATATCACTTCATTTATTTTATCCTTGGACAATGCAAAAAAATGTATGATTATAAGGCTTGTGTAATAATTTCAAGTTGTTTTTCATTGAGTTATTATTGGATGATGGTTAAGATAATCACTCAACCACTTCCTCTCAAACTTTATAAGGTCTAATAATAATTGTTTAGTTCTAATCATGTTTCCTTTTTCTAGTTTAGATCTTATTCTTAATTGGATTAGAGAGGTTAGTATATAGATTGTTCATATTTTCTTGAATTGGTGCATGGCTGATTGTTATGGAATTTTTTTAATCCTCTGAATCACAGAATGACATATATTTCCTCTTAGTGACTTTCTAACAATCATTAAATGGTGTCAACTATGTTAACGATTAGAATGTTATGTATAAAAATGAGAGAATGATTAGAGAAACCAAAACTACCTCTGAAGGTTACTTCAAATTTGGACTTGCTCCAAAAATGCGGAAGCCCTCAAAACTAAATAATAGCATTTCAATGTCTATTGTTAAGTTTTAATTTGTATATATCTTGAAGACATGTGTTAGGGTCGTATATTTCATAGGATCTCAAGGTGATTGAGTCTATTCTATCTGTCAAATTTATTTTGTAAAATGATTTTCAATCTGAAATTAATTTTCAAAATAAATAAATAAATAAATATAACATAAAAAATCAGAAGAGGTTATATGTTATAAATAAAATAATATAGGATGTGAACCCCATCAATCCCCTTCATATCCCCCAGTGCATTATTTAATAAAGCCACGACCACACCAATCACATCGTCCCATTACAATCCCTTTTCATTTTGTTTTCCTTTAAAAAACATTAAACGTTACCTTTTCTACCTTTTTCCGCTATATCTTTATACTTTACCTTTTTCGCCATCCACCGCATTTTGCAAATTATAAATTTTCGCATCACAATAAAAGCTTAACACTAGTGATTGCCAATTTGCGATATATCGCATCGCACATTTTTTAACTTACCGTTTGAAGCCCCTGCAATGTATTTTGTTTAACTTGCAATGTGGTTGGCCCCACCACAGCAGCTCCGCCCTCCACTTAAAGTCATTTGAAATACATTGACATATCATATGAAACATCATAAACTTTACCTTACCGCCAAAATCATTCGTCCCTTTATAACTCCACCAATGCAGTGGACTCCATCCTCCTTGCCACATCATCCTCTGATAGCGCAAATCACATTTCACATGTTTTAGTAATTAACCTCTGACGCTTATAACAAAAACTTAAAGTTTGTGATATGTGGGTTGTGGTCGGGTCCACCTTACCTGCCACATCACTCCTTTCTCCCCACGCTTCGCACTTCGCATATTTAAGAGTTTACTACCCCACACTTATCTCTAAACCTTAATATTTGTGATTGCGATGCGGTCGTTGCCACCTTCCCTCCATGTCACCTCCCACTTCGCATCGCATCGCCAATTATATTTTTCATATCATAAATTGTAACATTTGCGATGTGAAATTTTCCATGGATGTGATAAAGTTCATAACTGAAGTCTACAATATTTCAAATCCAGGTAAATGATTTTTTACGCCGTTTTGTTTTGAAAAAGGGTTAAAACACGACAAAAAGGACTCGAGTAGAAAAAGACAAAAAGGTCAAGTCGGGCAAAGGCTTTGCACAAAGTTGATCCATTTGTAACTGCAAGAGCAGAAAGGGCGTTTAGCACTCAATTCATCTGCCAGCACAACGCTCAGTCTGCTAGCACATTAGTAAAATATGGTCCACGTCCTAACTGTCCCACTACATCAACACCTTCAGTTACACAGCATATTCCACCGAAGCTATAATTTTGTAATAGTTAGAGTTTTAATTTCAAGTCTGTTAGAGACTGTATGATTGTAAATTTTTGTATAAATACTTCAGTTTTGGAAGTATCAAAATTCGATTGATTGAGATCGAAATCATTACTACCTTTTGGAGTACTGTAAGTTTTTCCAAAGCAGTGGAGCAACAATAATAATTAGACCATTCACAATATTCTTGTGGCTTAAATACTGGTGACGTTTTTCTTCTGTTATTATGTTTCATTGTCATCTTTCATTGTAATCATCTGAATTTTAATTGTAAAGAAGAAAGCATGATGAATAGGATTTATTGGTGAGTACCTTTTTTTAGTTGTGTTTACAATCATAATGTTTTCCATTGAAGGCCAAACTAAATAATTCTTAATTTCTCTTTAGTTTTGCTGAATACTTTCATATCTATGTCATAATCCATTTATAAATTCGAAAGATCCAGTAAATATTCCTAGCTTGCCCTATGTTTACTCTGTGAAAATTTGATGCAACTATCCAGTTATATTTTGACTCCACTGCCCAATAGACATTAATCCATTGAATACAATCAATTTTCCAAACCCAAAAATCAAAACCAAAGTACAATCATAACTAGCCTAAAAACTTATCCAAACAAAGTTAAATCTTATAAAGAGAGCCCTCTCTGAAACTGGTAGGGCTAGATCCAAGTTTCCAAAGTTTGTTTGATGTTTCCTATGTAATTTTTATTTAGCCTCAGAATTACAGAATGCTAACATAGTGGTGACCATACTGTAGATAGTTTATCTTCCTTGGTAACACTTATCAAGTTCATATCTGATTACTGATCGTGGACAGTGACCAGACACAAAGAAGGTTGCATTATTCACCTGGCAACTTCATGATTCAAAGAACCCAGCTTTTGAGCATTCATGGAAACTCCACAACATGTTGACCAGAGTTCCTACTAAACAAGATGAAAATGTTTGTGGCAAACCTTCTATCTTGTGAAGCTTTAAATGAATTCAGGAATCAGTTATCAAAATTTTAGCTTGATGAATATTTCCTAGAGGCTGTCTTTCACATTTTGAAATCAAGGAAATGTATTCCTGAAGCTAAAACATGTTTTCTAGAGATAGTTGTTGAAAGATATGAAACTGTTATTGAACTTTTAAACACTCAAATTCATTCATCAATTTCCGAGATCCTCAAGAATTCTTAGAAAGTATTCCTTCCCCTAAGTAAGAGGAAATTGTACTACCTCTTGACTTACATAGTAAGGATGATTGTGCTTTCAAGTACCAAACTAAAGAGGTGCATTCAAGGTTTAATATTGAGGACACAACTACTCAACTATTCATTGAAGGCCTAGAAGCAAATATCACACATCATGCTTTTATTGATCCTGTAGTAGAGTATATGGAGGTTCTTCTTAGCTCAAATGCTCAAGCATGTACTCTTTATAAGGGTCAGATACATCATCAGTTTCCATTACACATTAGAACTTTGATTATGTGGACAAATAATCAAGTTATACTTCTGATTTTGATAACAACTAGTCAAGTTGTCCATTTGTTTTTGCAACTGCTTGAATGGCTTCATTAGCATTTTTGTATTACCTAGTTCAGCATAAGTTTTAGTAGTATAGGGTAGGTAGAATTGTGCAAATAAACTTAGTTCTTTGAGCATTTTTCCAAACATTATTTTGAGTTTTCAGTTTCATATTGCATTTCAGATTTCAGTTAAGTGTGTTTTAGATTTCAGTGTGCAGAAAGGTTTGATTTCAGTATGAGATTTTCAACCACAGAGATTTTATAACAAAGCAAGTTGCAGATTTGGGAATAGCCCAATGGGTCAGGCTAATAGTCTACGGTGTCCTTGGAACCTCAAAAGGAGAGTTCCATCCCTGAATGAAGCCACTGTTAGGGTCCTATAATCTATAGGATCTCAAGGTGATTGATTATTTCATCTCAGATATTTCATATTGTAAATAATATTCCATGATTGTAAATTATTTCCAAAAAAGGTTAAAACCTTAGGAAAAATATGCTTGCACGTCCAAATACAACATTAGGAGATAAATAAGTATGTTTTGATTGAATTAATCACATCACTTAAATGTGATTAAATAATTTGTAATAAGGTTGGATATTACATGTTTTAATTTTGTCAAAAAGGTCAAAATTGGCGAAGAATGGCTTATCCAAGGTTTCGAAGACCCTTTATAAGTTAAAGGTGCTCAAAAGAATTACTTTAAAAACCTTTAAACCATAACATATATCCCATATTATATTCCCCACCATTTATCCCTTTTCATTTCATTTTCCCATAAAAAATCATTAAACCTTACCTTTTCCTCCTTTCCAATTTATCTTCCTACTTTACCTTTTTCAGCGTTATATCATTTGTTTACACTTACCATCTGCCTTCCCATTCCCCGATTGTGATTAACGTGGATCCCTCATCACATTTCGCAAATTATAACTTTTCGCATTGTAACTAAACCTTAACACTTGTGATTTCCAATTTTCGATATATCGCATCACACATTGTTTAACTTACCATTTGAAGCGCCTGTAATGTATTTTGTTTAACTTTCGATGTGGTTGGCCCTACCACAGCAGCTTCGCCCCCCACTTCAGGTTGTTTGAAATACATTGACATATCATATGAAACATCATAAACTTTACTTTACCGCTGAAATCATTCGCCACTTTATAACTCTGCTAATGCAATGGGCTCCATCCTCCTTGCCACATCATCCTCCGACAACGCAAATCAAATTTCACATGTTTTAGCAGTTAACCTCTGGTGCTTATAAAAAAACTTAAAGTTTTCAATCTGTAGGCTGCGGTTGGGTCCCACCTTCCCTCCACGTCACTTCCTTTCTCCTCGCGCTTCGCACTTCACATCTTCTAGAGTTTACCTATGTTGATTCATGTTAAATATTTGTGATTTGAAATGCAGTCGGTCCCACCTTACCCGCCATGTCGCTCCTTTCTCCCCGTGCTTCGCACTTTGAAAATTTTAGAGTTTACCTCTACTGATTCATGTTAAATATTTTCAATTTGCAATGTAGTCGGTCCCACCTTACCTACCACGTCACTCCTTTCTCCTCGCGCTTCACACTTCACATCTTTTAGAGTTTACTCCCCCGTGATTATAACCAAAACCTAAGATTTACGATTTACGATATGCTCGGGTCCCACCTTCCCTCCACCTCACCTCCCTCTTCGCATCACATCACTGATTACATTCTTCATATCATAAACTGTAACACATGTGATGTGAGATTTTCTATGGATGCAATAAAGTTCAAAAGTAAATCCTATAGCATTTAAAATCTAGGTAAATTATTTTTTACGCTATTTTGTTTAGAAAAAGGGTTAAAACACGATAAAAAGGATTTTGGTAGCAAAAATATATAAAGGGTCAAGTTGTGCAAAGGCTTTGCGCAAAGTTGACCCGTTTGTAACTGCAAGAGCAGAAAGGGCGTTCATACAATTGTTCATCCGCCAGCACAACACTCAGTCTACCAGCACATCAGTAAAATATGGTCTACGTCCTAACTGTACCACTACATCAGCACCTGCAATTGCACATCACATTCCACCTAAGCTATAATTTTGTAATAGTTAGAGTTTTAAGTTCAAGTCTGTTAAAGGTTGTATGATTGTAATTTTTTTGTATAAATACTTCAGTTTTGGAAGTATTAAGAGTCGATTGATTGAGATCATAATTATTTTTGTCTTTTGGAGTATTGTAAGATTTTTTCAAAGCACTGGAGCATCAATAATGATCAGACCATTCACAGGATTCTTGTGGCTTAAATACTGGTGATGTGTTTCTTCTATTATTTTGTTTCATTATTATCTTTCATTGTAATCATTTGAATTATAATTGTCAAGCAGAAAGCATGATGAATAGGATTTAGTGTTGATTACCTTATTTTGGCTATGTTTACAATCATAATGTTTTCCACTGAATGCCAAACTAAAGAATTATTAATTGCTCTTTAGTTTTGTTGAATAATTTCATATCTCTGTCATAATCCATTTATAAATTCGAAAGATCTAGTAAATATTCCTAGCTCACCTTGTGTTTACTCTGTGAAAATTTGATGCAACTATCTAGTTAAATTTTGACTCCACTACCCAATAGACATTAATCCATTGAATACAATCAATTTTCCAAACCCGAAACTCAAAACCCAATTAAAATCATAACTAGCCTAAAAACTTACCCAAACAAAGTTAAATCTTATAGAGAGAGCCCTCTTTGAAACTGGCAAGGCTAGATCCCAGTTTCCAAAGTTGGTTTGATGTTGCCTATGTAGTTTTTCTTCAGCCTCAAAATTACAAAATGCTAACAACATGTATACTTCTAAATCTTTGATTGCTAATATTTATCTAAGATGTTTCTGTTGCACTGAAGTTGCATTGGATTTTTATATTTTGAATTAAATATGTTGTTTCTTAATGTATGAACATATTTTTGGACCTTAGGAGTGAGACAAGTCACGAGAAGATTGGAAAAGGAATATTGTTGAATATCATGCATATTTATTACAGTCTTGTGATTTCATAAAGGCACGCACCTCATGTACGTTTTGGTGAAGCATGATTTCTCATGATTTTAAGTTAAAACATTTAATAATGAAGGTTTTGGTTCTTCCTTGCAGAATAATACTCAATGGATAAAAGTACAAGATTAGCTAGAAGATGATGACAAATGTTCATAGCTAGATAAGATAGATCGATTGGAAATATTCCAGGTGGCTATGAACCCTTAATTTAATTTTTTATTGTCAATTCGTTTTTCTTGTTATAATCTTTGTTGATGGTTTGATAATAGTAGGAGTATATTCGTGATTTAGAAAAATAAGAAGAAGAAGGAAGGAGGATTCAAAAGGAAAGTCCAAAACTAGGGCATTTATTTTATGCCTTGTATATTATGGTTTTATTATGCAATATATATTTTTTAGACTAGTAACAAAAATCTTTCTATAATATAGAAACAATTACAACATAAGAAGTGTATGTATTGTGATGATTTTTGAAAGTTAATGGAGGAACATAGGGAATTTGGTATTCTTACAGCCAAGACTCACTGGTGTGATTATTGTGGCAAGGTATGAGATGTTGTTATGTTGTTTTAATACTTTTAGTAACATTCAGATGTTGCTTGGCATTGTTCACATCAACATTATTTTTTAATATTCTTCTTATCCATATCACTTCAAATAATTCTGAATATATTTTCATTCCAATTGTTGTAGGGTAAGGATTACTCGACCTATTTGGTTGTTGTGTGAAACATAATTGGTTCAATGCCTAAAGAATTGTTTGAATATGTTGCAAAAGAGCTAGAGAAGCAGGTGTTGAACTATGAAACAATCATTGTTTTAATTATGGAATTTAATGATAAGATTTAATAATATTTACCATCATGCTAGCTAATTATTATTATAAGGTTGTTACATGTTCAAGATACATTTTATTTAAATTTTACGTTGATTTCAAAATATTTGTGGTAGTATCACGATGACAAAGAAAGGATAAAATATGCCATGAAGGCTGGAAAGGTATATAATTTGGTATTATAATATAATAAGAGGAGTTTTGAGGCATATGTTTATAACATCTCAATTTTTTGTTTCAGTTCAGAATATCATCTACATGGACTTTTGATAAGTTCAAAGCTTATATTGTTGAATCATGTGATTTGGCTGCAATAGTTGAATCAAACCTTAAGGTTAGTAATATTTACATATCCAACTATAAATCCGAAATACGAAAGATATTTTTTACCTGAAATATTTTTATTAATAGAAGATTAGTATAAATTAATCATATCCCTATGTTATGTGAAGACAATTTCTTATCCCAAGGGGTTAGCCCAACCATTTGTCACCAAAGTTGTTGGGCCATCTGTGTGCCAGTAGATACCTAGTTTGAATCCCCTTTGGTAAGGAACACTTTTTTACACTAATGGGCTTACCATGCCATCCTCAAACATTTGGAAGTATCCCTTGGATTTATGAAAAAGGTTTTCCTAGGAAAAAATGTGGAGTCAGAATCATAAAAATTTGCAAGTTTTAGGACTTTATATTTTATTTATTGCATTCAATATCTTTCTTGCAACTTGCGTCTGAAGAATTGATGGAAAGGAAAAAGGAAAAGGAGGATAAGGAAGCAAATAAAAGGCAAATAATCATAGATGAGTTTATAGATTTACTCTATTTTGTAAAGGTGATTTTCAATATTTTTCACATGAAGAGTAGTTTTCCCCAAGTTCCTAATTTATTATATTTCCAAGTACCACACATTTTTGTTCGTTATTATTTTATAGTGCCACATTCTATTTTGTATCGACAAATTATTGTTGGCTAGAGCCTTTGATTACTTCTTGTTAGTTGATTATATTAGCTCCTTTCAGGATATACTTACTTCCTCTAGATGGGAATATTGCAAGTCTTTGCTTGAAGATGCTCCTGAATATAGGTAAGTACTAAGAATATTATGCATAGGAGTTATTTTGTTTAATGGCAGGATTTATTTTTTTTAATGACTAAACCGTAGTATTTTTCACTATTTCCATCGTTGGGTAATTTTTTAGGTGTATAATTTCAGATCCATTAATGATGAGAGCTTCGAAAGGGAGATATTTGATGAGTACATTTCACAACTTCTAGAAAAGTTGAATAAAGAACGCAAACGAGAGGAGGAAAGGGTTTGTAAATTCTATCTATATTTCTTATTGATAATTAGAAATTACTTATTTTTTCCCGTTTGTACACTAATTTTTTATTGTATTTTACAATTTGCCAATGACCTATTTTTAGTACACATCACATTAAAAAGGGATTTTTGGACTATTATTTAATCAACATTTCAATAGCTCAAGATCCTGAATTGTTATGTTTGTTGGCACTTATGAATAAAAAATTGTACTCCAAAATCAATGAACATGGGATGTTTGCAGATATTTATCACGTCTTTCTTAGTAGTTGTGGGGTCTTTCTAGCACTAGTGGGTTCAATCCTTAAGTTGTTATACGAAAAAGAGTGAACATAGATTGTTGAGAAAAAATATTACAATCTTATGGAAATACAACTATAACATGTCCAAGGTAAGCACCAGAGTTTCAATTAGTTATTTCATGTATAATCATCAAGAGGAGTCAAGGCACAAGGATGTATTGATCTTTAATATTGCTAAGTGCATAGTGAGTTGTGCATCTTCAAGTGTTTGTTGATAGTCCTTTGGGATTGTCGATCATAAGTAATACTATATTGGCATAATTTTTGAACTGATAAAACACTATCCTTTAATAGGGATTGTTGGACTTTGAACATACAAACATTATTTGCAAGAGATCATGTGTATGTTATTTATTCCAACACTTTCTCACTTGATTTTCAAGAGAGCATGTGCCTGTTATTTATTACGACACTTTCTCACTTGAATCTGTGCCCTTGAGCCTTTATACAATAAATTAGGAATTACCATAGATGCATTTGTAATCTATAGAAAGGCCCATGTACTAAGCGTTGGTCTCTTGAAATATCTCGTCAATTTCAGATATTCAATTTCAGTCTCGTTAAATATGACGCAAATCCACGAAATTAACGTCGGATATCCGACAGCCAGTCGTTGGAATATGTTCCATGATTAAATTCATTTTTAGCCATCAAAGGTTTCAGATATTCAACGTCAGCCCCGCCGAATATCCGAGACTTGGTAAAAGTGTTCGATATCAGACGAAATTTCACTACTAGAAGCTATGACTTGAATGCGTCCGAAAACCAACAACAATGAGTTGAGTATCTGATGAATTGATATCATATTTTCGCTCCATTTGTACTAGTTATCCCAGTGTAGATCTTTCTTAATTTTGTATCTATCAAGCATTGAGAGAAATCGAATTTCTCTCTTGAGGTGTAAATCTCTTTTAGATTGAAAAGAGATTTTATCTCCTCTCATACTTAGTAGATGAGGGGTTAAGATGGATCTAGAATGGTTTAATTATTAGCCTTTACATAGGCCACATCAAAGAAGAATACCATGGGAAAAGCCTTAGATTAATAATATCATGGGAAAAACCATGGGTTGGAGTTCAAAAATGTTATTTTTTTTGTTTTATTTTATTTTGACTAAGTTAAAATTTTAAACGTTACAACATCTCTACCATACTGGGTTGGAGAGCGCCTCTCAATGCAATAATTTAAAAAAAAAAAAATATTAGTTATTTATTATTTTTTTAATAATTGATTATATATAATTAAAATTAATTTTGAAATAATATAATTTTAGAAAGAAATAAATTAATAATAAATATTGTTTTTTAGTTGAATCGTACGTGAAACTCATTTAGTTCACTACAACAATTTTTTCGAGATCTAATTAGTTAACAATTTATTTTTCTAACAAAACCCAAGAATGGTTATTATATTAAAGGACATTGTGCTAAAGCTTAGTTTAGATACATGATTTACATAAGCAAGTTGAAACCAGTGGACATGGCCGAAATGATGTATTAATGACCATTTACAAAATTCTGAGCTTGAGGCTTTTGAACAAAATGCTACAATATCTACAATATTCAACTTGTACATTTGCCAATAATGACCTAACAAAAACCAAAATTTACAAAGAATCAAAATGTTACATTAAATCATGAGGAATTATTCTTCCACTTTGATTTATGAGTCTCCTGATTAACCATTAAGGAAGGGGGACATACCCCTTTTTCCCCTACCACCAACATTCACTTTGATTTATCCTTAACCCCAAATTAGCTATGCGATCAACCTTGGAGTTGTTTGACATGATAACATGGAGACATTTCTTCTTAGGGATAGACTGATACAACTAATAAATATGTTTAAAAATATGAATTAAATTTTTATCTAATGGGAGGAATCGTGAATAAAAGTGGTGAATTGTATTCAAGGAATTACCAAAAACTATCACCTCATGAATTATCAAATTCAAAACTTGCTTCAAATCTCGATATAAGGCACGGGATTTAAAAACATTGTTGGAAGTGTGGCATAAACCCCAAGCGTACCTCACATATACCTATGTTCTTCTTGATTCTCAAGGAAAAAAATTACCCCCTCTGATTAGTTAACAATTTTGATGTGATTAAAAGGGACATAATTTAATCCTTTTAATATTAAGAATGATGATTAATGTATACTGTAGATTTGGAAAAATCTGATATAAACTTGTATGTTTTTTAAAACTTATTTACAAATTTTTGCACTGAGAGGCACATTCTACAACCAATTATGAAGGTGATGTGTGTTTTTTTTTGTGCTCAACCTCGAGTTGACACGTGTCCCTTTTAAAATAAAATAAAATATTCTCTAAATAAAAATACAAATTCAATTATAATGAATATATATGTTTGGTTTATTTTAATTATCCCACTATCCTTCATTGTCACTCTCAGCCGTAAATAAAATATTTCGATATACATATGAAGTAACATAATTTTATAAAAAATTTAGAGAGAGACAAAGTAATTAAAAATAAAAATAAAAATCTTATATTTTCTCTTATGAGTGTTAAAAATGTATCATTCTTATATTTTTTTAAAGTATTTTAATATACCCCTCCTCCTTTTCCCAGTTCCGCCCTATATCCCTTTGTAATGTGTCATACAAAATCATTTCGAAGATATTGGCCACTTGCCTCAAGACATTCCTCCCACAAATCATCTCGGTGAATCAAGGGAGTTTTTTCTCGGGTAGGCGAGGTCCCCGTATTATACTCATTATGCCTAGCATTGAAAGAAGCTGGGATTGACCATATCAATTAGATCTGTAATTCAAATCAGATCGAACTTCATCTTTTTCTGATAATATCATCATGATCCAGGAAGCAGTGGACTCAAGCTAGAGGAGAGGGGACCAAGGTATGATCATAAAGTTGGATATGGCTAACACATTATTTGATCGTGTGAATCATGGGTTTCTATTTAAGGTAATGAAAAATATGGGATTTGGTGCAAAGTTCATTCAATGGGGAGCGTTATGTATAAACTCTCCCTAGATTTCTCCCTTAGTCAATGGGAGAGTGGAAATTTTTTTAAGGAATATCGAGGGCTAAGGCAAGGCTACCCTCTCTCTCCATTTTTATACATTAGTGTGGAAGATGCATTAATCAGACGTCTTAAATTTGAAATATTGGCTACTAATCTTCCGGGAATTAGATATGTTGCAGGAATAAGGAGTATTAATCATGGTCAATTTGAAGATAACACTATTCTGCTAAGGGGGGGGCTCTCTATTGACTGCAAAAATATTCAAAATGGTATTGGATAAGTTACTCTCTGCTTCTGGAGGGCTGACGAATGATGTTAAAAGTCATATTTTTACATGGAATGTATCTGCTAATAGAAAAAAGAAAATTGGACATGTCCTTGGTTATAAATTTTTTGGAGATTGGGATGAGTTCAAATACCTAGGTGTCCCGATATACCTCAGTGAAATGACCCCCATATCTTGGCAGCATATTTTGGACAAAATTAAAAATAAATGGGAGGGATGGGGGGCTTGTTGACTCAACGTGGTTCGGAAAACAATCTTAATTAGAATCATTCCTCTCAACCATTCCCCTTTATAAATTCTCTTCCCTTCTGGTGCCCAAGTATGTCCTGCATCAAATAAGAGCCCATCTATGAAAATTTCTATGGGAAGGGGAAAATGTATGACCAAAAAAAATCATTTGGTAAATTAGCTTACAATCTAAGCTCTGAAACTGCATGGTGGATTAGGTATTCGGGATCCCTCTATAATCAATATCGCAATGGGAGAAAAACTCTATTAGAAACTCAAAATTTAGCTCCACTTGTGGTGGGTGCAAGTTTTGTAAGAAAAATACCTACAAACTAATGACAACCTTACCAGGAATAGGGCAATGAGCCAAGGCTCTCCAACTTTGAGGTTTATTTCTTTGACCTCTCCTTTAATCAAAGACCACCTTCGTTGGTTCTTGGGAAATGGAAATAAGATCCATCTCTCAGAAGATTTATTTTAGGTCTTCTGTTGTGCCAAGTCGAGAATCTTCATCCCTGATGGAGTACCTAGGAAAGGCGAGTATAACCACTCTTTCTCATTTTTCGGAATGGAATGTTGCAGGCCTATGGAGAAGATGGAAGTTGGATTATGTTCCCGACCTCCTCAAATTGGATGGAGAAATATTTACAAGCATGCTTGTTGGATTTTCCTCACTTAGGAAAGATGAAATTGACAAACTGGGATGGAAATTTTCATTCTACTCTGTTAAAGAGGGCTATAAATCTCCTCTTTTCAATGCCCAAGTCCCTTCAAAATCTACTTTATGGAGAAAGATCTGGAATTTTAATGCAATTCCAAAAGTAAACACCTTATATTTGATTTAATACATAAAAAAATCTTAACTACATAAAATCTCAGAAAGTGTGGCATCATTAGTCCTTTAAGGTGCCCTCATTGTGAGAAATCGGAGGAATCAATTCCACATATCTTTCTCACGTGTTCATATACAATTGCAATTTGGACGATATCCCTTGGTCCTTTGTTCCCCAGAACTTGGTGGCCTTCAAATATCCAAACATCTTCTAAGCTTGGAAAAAATCCTATATGGGCTCCCTTCAAGCCAAATTCTCCTTTAAATTCTTATGGACTTCTCTTGCTAAATATCGTTGTTGGAAAATATTGCTTGCTAGAAACAATGTTATTTTTAAAAACATCTTTGCCCCTGCCAGAGCAAATTGGCTAAAATCTATCCCCTTATGGTTAAATACATGTATCCCACATCCCCATACTCCTCGACCTCTCCCACTAGGACATCAAAGGATCATTCTCAACTAGAATTTATGCCTTACTCCCTAGGATTTCGTTGATAGGAAGCATCGATAAAGGAAATGGTTCCTTCAATTTGATGGAGCATCAAAGAAAAAACTAGGGGTGGCAAGAGGGGGAGGCATATTACTAAATACCAAAGGAATCATAGAGGATAAATTTTGCGGGGCCTTGGGAAAAAATCCAATAACTAGACTAAAATGTATAAGCTCTTCATGGGAGTAACTCTTGTTGAAAGACGTGGCATCAATGACATTGTCATTATTGGTGATTCATTACTTGTAATTATATATCTGAGAATAAGTACTCCAGCAAAATACAATATACTAGCAATTGCACCGAGAGGTGCAAATGAACGCCGGTAATAACAATTGTTTAAAAATGATGCATGAAAATATATGGAAGTAGTCGTAAAAGGCACGATAAGGACTCTGTGAGCACATCACGAAATGAGATATTATTTTATATTAAAATAAATAAAAGGCAAGATAGGGACTCTGTAAGCACATCACAAAATGAGCTATTAGTTTATATTAAAAGAAATTTAATTAAAACCCAATATGCCACAATAGATATCCCTCAGACTTGGCCACTAAGCCAGCAAAAAGTTGAGTGCCATGCAGTGCAGCACTGATCTTAGGGCATGTTTCTATAAGGAACTTCCAAAAACGATTATAACAAAACTTTTCTTATAAGAGCATTTCTATCACATGAAATAACCCCAACTAAATGATTCTTTTAAATTTCAAGGAAATTCACATCCAACGTTCAACATCCCATTTTCAACATTCAAATGTAACTCTGTACTTAAGCCAAATGTAACTTTGCACTTATTAGGCACCCATATTCTCACCATAGCATCAACGCCCTGCCCAGCGAACTTTTCCACTTCAGTCTCTTGACAATAAATGCAGATCACAGGGTCACAATATGTCGTAAGCACTAAAGAATTCGATCCCATAAACAAAGACTACGTTTCCACAACATAGACCATATGGATGCCAAAAAAACTGGTTATACTCTCTGTGGGAACCATTCCTGCCTAGAACCGCAAGCATTTATAATTGTGACAATAACTAGCCCATGAAGTGCTGTTAAAAAGCCTAGTTTTTGTTTGGGATTTCAACCAAAGGACTACAGTACCATATTTCTTCAAAGATTTCACCCTCTGCTCTGCCAAATGCAACTTCATTCACATAGTATTGAACTGCCTTGTTGGTATTTTGTGTGAGAAACGAATAGCCAATTGAAGCTGATAACATTACCAATGGCCCTGTCTGCCAGCTCTCCTGGTTCTTGTCTCACTCGGCTCATTCCAAGATGAAAAAGAGCACTTCATCCAATAAACAGTGTAATGCGTTCATTGGATACCCACTGCTGACGTGATGGCATAGAAATGGGTATTTATGCCACATGCAGTTTAGAGATCTACCATAACATTGTTATGTACATTGAATCTTCTGTTGTTGCTGCTGCTCCCCGTCATCTCGTTTGTTTGCATCTTCCTCTTCTATCGTACAACGAATATGGAAAGTGGAGCACATCACGAAATAAGAATCATCATGGAATCTATCCAATTTATTCATTTTCCAGTCATTTCACTGTAATAAATTAAACATTGTAAATGTTTGTTGTGGTGGATGTTGTGTCGGATAATTTATTTTTAGGTCCAATGTTCAACCAAAAGGTATGTTTATGTATACTCGATGCATTAATTTTAGGTCAAAGACTCTGAACAAAAGTTGTAACAATCCCTAAAACAGATACATACCATCTTTGAGAAGTTACACTTAAACTCAAGCCACTATCATAACTCTCTTCCTTTGTGTGTGAATAGATCGGATGATGCCATTTAATTGATTTCTTTTCAAACAATAATATTGAGATGTCAAAACACTTGTAAAAATTAATACCCTAATCATTATAATAAGGTTACGGTGCAAAAATTACAGGAGTCACTCGATATCCCACATATAGTATATATTTACAGTAATAAATCATGTTTTTCGACCTTCTATATACACAGCAGTCACTTACAACGATTAACGTCCAAACCCTTGGGATCTTTGTTTGGACATTTTCGTGCTGCAGGCCACGAAAACCATAACAAAACACCCCTGGATTCAATCAGTGGCCACTCTGATAAAATACCAGAACCCTCATTCTTGAATCTCCACAATCCTGAGCTCAAGGTGTTCTTGGTCCCTTTTAGGGATTTGATCAGCAGCCACTCTGATAAAATACTAGAACCCTCATTCTTGAATCTCCACAATCCTGAGCTCATGATGTTCTTGGTCCATTTTTGGGATGGTGACAGTAAGAACCTTGTTCTCCATCTTTGCCTTGAGCTGCTCAGCAATGGAATTAGAAGGTAATCAGAGCCGCCTCAAGTATCGAACCCGCGACTGCTCGCCTCTATGACATCTCCCGCCACTAGGCACCGCTACCATCTTACTCTACCCACTTATTTGGAAAATCCACTCGTCCTCTAGGATAATCTCCACATCATCCTTTTTTTCCCCTTCACACACCACAAAAATCAAATCAGTTAAAATCAAACCCTCAAAACCGCAGAAGCAAACGAAGAGAAGCCAAAAGATTTAAAGGGAGCAAGGGTTTGTAACGGATTGTTACCAAGACGGTATGCCTGAATAATATGCACGTCAGATCTCTCCCACAAGTCGATGTGTGTGTTGGCCACGGCTTGGGCTTCCTTCGAGAAGAGAGGGAAGAGTGAGTGTAGTCCCATAGGGGGAATGCCCAAAGAATCATCCATCATTTTCTCAAACAAGAATGGGTCGAATCATCCATCCAATGTTCAACTAAAAGTTAAAATAGGTATGTTTCTGTATACTTGGTGCGTTAATTTTAGGTAAAAGACTCTGAACAAAAGTTGTAACAATCCCCAAAACAGATACATACTATCTTTGAGAAGTTACACTTCAACTTGAGCCACTATCATAACTCTCTTCCTTTGTGTGCGAATAGATTGGGTGATGCCATTTAATTGATTTCTTTTCAAACAATAAGATTGAGATGCCAAAACACTTGGAAAAATTAATTCCCTAATCATTATACTAAGGTTACTGGGCAAAAATTATGGGAGTCACTCGAAATCCCACATACAGTATATATTTACAGCAATAAATCAAGTTTTCGACCTTCTATATACACAGCATGCACTTACAACGATTAACGCCCAAACCCTTGGGATATTTGTTTGGATCTTTTCGTGTTGCAGGCCACGAAACCCATAACAAAACACCCTAGGATTCGATCAGCGGCCACTCCGATAAAATACCAGAACCCTCATTCTTGAATCTCCACAATCTTGAGCTCAAGGTGTTCTTGGTCCCTTTTAGGGATGGTGACAGTAAGAACCCCATTCTCCATCTACGCCTTGAGCTGCTCGGCAATGGCATTAGAAGGCAATCGGAGCCGCCTCAAGTATCGAACCCGTGACCTCTCGCCTCTGCGACATCTCCCACCACTAGGCGTTGCTACCATCTTACTCCACCCGCTTATTTGAAAAAACCGCTCGTCCTCTACGATAATCTCCACATCATCCTTTGTTTCCCCTTCACACATCACAAAAATCAAATCCTCAAAACCGCAGAAGCAAATGGAGAGAAGCTGGAAGATTTAAAGGGGGCGAGGGTTTGTAACGGATTGTTTCTAGGAATGTCTTCCTAAATAATATGTGTGTCAGAGATCTACCACAAGTCAATGTGTGCGTTGGCCACAGCTTGGGCGTCCTTCGAGAAGAGAGGGAAGAGTGAGTGTAGTCCCACAGGGGGAACGCCCAAAGAATCATCCATCATTCTGCCAAATAGGAATGGGTCAAAGAGGCTGCCGCGTCTGAAGAAGGAATCTAACAGGCTCAGACTCTCTAGCTCAGGCTCATTCCTCAATGTCTGCTGCTCTGTTCCCTCTTCCCCTCGTTTAAAGATAGAGACAATAGCCATAGCTAGCAATAAAGTTCAGTACACGCCAGTTCCTGCCAGGAATTGACTTTGGAAATAGTTGGGATTGATTCTGATATCTAATTAGCAATTCCTGAATAGTTCCCTCAAAGAAGATATGTGATAGACGCGACTCGTGCATAACAATACTTGGTAAAATGGAGAGTAATTCCAAAGGCTTCTAGATAGTTCGCTTGGGATGACGTGACTAGCGCAAATGATTCTGGAATTGGGAGTAATATTATTAGGATAAAATTAATAAAAATACGATAGGCAGTAATAGTAAATAAGGCTGGAGCAAAAATAATGACAAACACATGGCAAAGTTTAATTTGCTAGAAGGGCGATAGTCAAGTGCTCTCATTGGTTGGGGTGAACAGTGTTTGCTCACCCCAAGCTAGCAAAGAAAACGCCTCCGGCGTAATTAATCCTTTTGTATCATTGTACTAAAAACATTCTTCAATCCTTCTCCACCTCTACCAACGAATCAAAAAGGCTTTCCTTCTCGACAAAGTTCAGTTAGACATCAATAGAATTGAAAGGTATGTGCCATTCCCATTGAAGATTCAATAGTTCCCTTCCTAATGCTCCCCCCGCTTTCTCCCCCTCCTAGTGGCCTTGTGCCCCCTCCTCACCCTGAATCTCTCGTTGACTATAAATGTCGACATTGTAATTTTGATTGATCATTCCAATCTCCTCATTAGCCCTCTCATGATTGTCGGGCACATTTGTTGTCAACCATATGTGGCTTGGGATAGCAGCTTGCCTCATGCAAGGATGCCCGATTTAATTTCCCATGTGTGGATCAATATCGACCTCATGCCCTGCTCTTTTTCAGCGAGCCTTATTTCATGGGCTATCCGCTATTTAATGAGGTGTGACATATACTTCCCACGGTTAGATTTAAAGTCGTTTAGATCTAACGGTGAGCAGTGTATGCCACTTCTCATTAAATGGCGGATAGCCCAGGAAATAAGCTTTTTCCCTCTTGTTCTGCCCCCTTATTCGATCAATGATGATTCTTCTTCTTCAAGGTACTGAAGAAGCTAATGTTGATATGAAAGCTCATGTGTGGATTTCATGGCATGAAAGGGATAAATCTAGATGTGTTCACACCGCGACATTCATTCTTGGTGAGCAGTGTAGGATTAGCATCCTAATTTTACAAGGGATTTTGAAGTGGGCTATCTTTGTTCCAATTGTTTTGTCCAAGTGCTTCAGATAACACTATGGGCATCCTTCTATCGAGAGGACCACTCGTGGGTGCAACATCACTACAGTTGGGTGATATGGTGCATTGTTCCTTCAGGGTATGAGGTGAGCGATGCATTGATGATATTCTCTGCATAGTAAGAGCTTAGATTTATACCTGTATTTACTTTGTTCCATGTTTTGGTTCCTTTAATATTCATGTTTTGGTTCCCTCTATTCGCAGGCTTATCGGTGGCTACAACATGCAAGAAAACAAGGTGGTGTGGTTACTGTTTTGAGGTGGGAGGAGGCCATGGGTACTAGTCAGTATCCTTGGGTATATTGGTGAATTTTCTAAACATTAATGCCTTATCATTTTTTACTCCCTCAATTATCAAGCATCGTTTGTCAATTTTAATTTATACAACCAGAAAATTATTGCGTTGGTGTCCTTTTTAACTCTCTGGAGTATAATTGCAGGTAATTTGGGTATTTTCTTTGGAAATTCGAGAGGGAACATGGTTTGTCCTTCTACGTCCCTTCCCTTAGTGCGGTGGTCCATTTGACCATATGCCTAAAGCTTCCCTCTCCTAAACGTAATTGTATATATTTTTTGAGTGACGTAGGGGGGAATTTGTATTAGGTGTTGTATGCCTTTGGGCCACCAAAAAAATGTGGAGACTTACTTTCTATCCGAGTATTATAGTTGATGATATTGTACTGAGTGTGTGTTTTTTTATAAGTGTCCAGTAAATCTCAGTTCAGTTTTCCATTTTTACTTTGAGTTTTGTAATCTCTATTTTTTACTCTTATCATTTTCCTTTTTACGGAGAGTTTTTTTGTTATGATCAGATTTTCCTTGTGAAAGATTGAAAATTCAATCTTATTTTGTAATCTCTAATTTTTGTAGTTAAAAAAATTCACTTCATATATACATATAGTGAATTTAAATAAATTATTTAAATATGGATATTAATTAATTTAATATAAATTTTATAGGTAATAAGATATATATTGACCAAAATATAAATTAATATATTACATTCAAAATATTATTAATAATAAAAAATCAATATAAGTCATAAATAAATAAAAAATCAATACAAAGAGTTTTAAATAATATTCATTGTTAAGTAAAAGATTTCAATGTCAACTATGTATATATTATATATAATTAAAAAATTAAAAATCTACACATATATTATATAAAGTATTTGAAAAAAAATAATTCTAATAGTTAAAATATTTCAGATAATATCACTATTTTACATTTTAGCCTATTTTCAGAAATATCGTTTAGTCAATTTTATCTCAAATGCAACAAATGCATTAAATCCATTTATACATTCAAAATGAAATTTCAACAATGAAAAAATTCACAAGATATATATATAGAGAACTCTTCTATCAAGCACTAAGCATCGAGAGACACATATGCAAATTTTTTTTCAAATTTTGCATTATAAAAATGGTTTGCATCTAAAAACATTTAATACTCTCATTACCTACTAAATCAATGAGTAAAATAAATATATACTTATAATTATCTAAAAATAAAATTTATTTTAATTAGAAAAATACAATACAAACACATATTCTTTTTAAATATTAAAATACACTTAAATAAAAATCAAACAATCTTACCAAGAAACATTTTTATAGTTTGTAAAATTACCTTTAACATAATTCAAAAATGTGTGTCACAAAACATTCCGAAACACTTAAACCTTTCTTGAAACATAAATACTCCCATATATCTCTACCGCCCTTTTAGATTTATTGGATTAACCTATTCATTATTTCCATGGTATCGTGTTGCTATTTTCATGCTTTTAAAGATGAACATGAAAATTATGAATTTTGTAGATAAATTCGTTAGATAGAAAGGGTAAGAATTTCAAACACTTTTATTTAATTATATTGGTTTGTTTTATTTTATTTTTATTTTATATATATATATATATATTTTTTTTAATAATTAATATTTTAAAATATATTTTTCTTTAATTTTAAATGAAATTTAAAAAAAAAAAATTAATGTTTTTATACTTTGTTTTTCAAAAAAATAATTAAGATTTTTCTATTGAAAAAAGAGACTAGTTTTTAGGTCAAAACTCTTACATATTTTATTTAGTTCCACAATGACATTACATTCAGTTGTTCAAAAAATTGAAAACCTATACTTATGCTATTTTTTGCTCACATTTGTGAAGAGGTTCCTACCATATTCTTTACAAAAGACCTCTAAAATAAAAAAGAACCTACATAGCATCAAATAAGGGAAGTTATCAGATGGTTGGCTAGCTTGCTGCTCAAGGCTCTCCTTCAGACTTGAGTTGTCACTCTAGTCCTTGGATTTTCTTGCATTTTTTCCTCACTAGACCCTCATTGGCTTTGGCCTATGCTAATGTAATTTGTGCTCTAGTGATGTAGTTTTCTTCAACCTTAGCCAACTTGCAATTCATAACTGGTAGTTTTGTTTAGAATTCTCCTTGGAACCTCTCAATTTTGCTCTGCATCAGCTCAAGTTTGGTGTTTATGAGCAACTGAAATGATTTCCTCTCCCTCTCCTCTTCTTCATTCCTTTGGTTCAAAGCGTTCAGAAGTTCTTCTATTGCCTCCAAGAGCCTTTCTAGAAGTTGGCTTGTATGATATTGCTCATTTTCATGGGATCATGTGTCTATATTTTTCATGGGAGGGTTGCGCAACGATGTAACTTGGCTCCTAGATGAAAACATTATTCTCAACACATAGATGTGGGCACTTAGAACCAAGGCAATGCTTACTCGAAAAAAAGTGGCACACTTCCAATAGATCCCTCTGATCATCGCCCTTCATAGAGTAGAATGGTGGGCACTCAACATTATATATACTTTGATGAGGTTGATGTCAAGTCTATCAT
This sequence comes from Pinus albicaulis, assembly GCA_034641835.2. NCBI lineage: Eukaryota > Viridiplantae > Streptophyta > Pinopsida > Pinales > Pinaceae > Pinus > Pinus albicaulis. The sequence goes on along the minus strand of CM076575.1, from coordinate 1,634,329,432 downwards.
GTTTTCCTCGGCTAGTGTTTGTTCTCCTTGTAACATTTAATTGCAAATTTGTATATTCCATTCCATATTTACTTTGAGTTCCTTGCAAATATTGTGGGTTGATACGAAGGGGGTGAAGGATTAACACCAACCTGAGACGAATTAAATGTGGTATCAGCACCACTATTCTCGCCACTTCATAATTCCTCATGGCATTATAGATCGTTAAGAACAATGGATGCTTGTGCACATGTTGAGCATGTATTATGTGCCAATTGTAATTATGATTTGGACAGGGGTACTGTTTTGATAATTTCCAGAGCTGGCGAGTTAATATCTTTCATTGATCCATCATTACCTTCATCGGTAGGAATGTTTAAACCTTAGCATTTTTTAGATAAACCTGTACCTCAATCTCTTCATGCTTGATTTCAATTTGAAGGCTTTTTGTGCCTTTATATAATGTTTTAATGCTATATAGTTGGAGGTGACACAGTATGGCAATGTGGAGATTATTGGAGGTCTATTGTTTAATTCTAAGGACCCTTGGTGCAGTATGGTCCCATTGTTAACTAATGCACCCACTTTATGATTCAAATGCTTTAGTACATGGAAGAATTCAATTTGTTTGAATTGGTGTAACTGAATAGTAATCCTTTGTAATATTAGGGGGAGACTATTGTTGCATGTTCCTTTTGCTTCCTAAACATGTTGAATTACAAGCAGTGAGCCTCCAAACACCATAATTTTCGAGATTTTCTGTGCAATTGCTAATTCTAAGCCTTTCCAAAGAGTAAGAAATTAGCTCTAATTATTGGTTGCAATGCCCATACCCCAAACATATTGAATCTTAATTTTTTTATAAGAGCAAATAATAACCCCTCCCACTTCTACCACCCCTAATATCCTTACAATTATCAATATAAAATCAAACAAATATTTAAAAATATTAATAATTATTCATTAAATTAACTCCTTAAATTTAGATCTTAACCCTTTTAATATTAAATACTTTATAAATATTAATCATAAAATTCATTCTATTCATTTGAAAAACCCGATTTCTTTTCGCATTAAAAATTCTCCTGTTTCCTTTTTTTTTTTATATCATTCACAACTTTCACATAAAAAAACATGAAATTCTCTTCAACATTAAAAACTCCCCTTTTCATATAATTGACAGCTTTTAGGACCATTTTGAGAAACTTAATCTAAACAATTTTCACCTTTTTAAAAGTTTATTAACCAAACCTTTATCACTTTTTTCATGATATTGACGCCTAAAAACCTTTTCTCTTTTTTTCGTGATATTGAAGCCTTAGACTTTTACTAAAGCACTTTAATAGCTTTTGAAGCCAGGTTCAATTTATTTTTGAAATTCAATAAAAACTATCGACTTTTACTTTTTAGAATTAGATATATTGTTAAAGCACTTTTTAATATTAAATTTTGAATTTATAAATTATTCCACTTATTTCATCAACCAACAAAATATTTTAGAACATAAAATTGAATATTATTTTGTGTTATTACACTAAATCAAAATAAAATAAAATATTTTCAAATATAAAAATTGAAACACATGAAACTGAATATTAATTTGTGTCATTACATTTAAATAAAATAAAATAAAAATAATTTCTCCACGAAGGGTGCCAAAGGAACGAATGGAGGCTACGACATGGATTATAATTTCCCTTCTATGCATCATAAATGATAATAAGGTGTGTTGAAAATGTTTCATCTGGCACTTGCCTAGTGAAGGTTCTGGAGAAACTCTTGTGTTTAATTAGCTTTAACTTGGTTATGGGGTTCATTTGCAGGTTTCGGGCGATGAAGGATAAGACTATGGTGGAAGCAATTTCTCTAGGTGTGTATGGTGGCTTACAATTCAAGTCATTCCTCACTTCTTGCTCAAAGAATGTTAATTTTTGTTATGTATGTGGGTAATATGATGCTTTGTCTGCTTTAGTGGCAGTCCAAAATGTAGTTATTTGGGGCCCTAGGATGATTTGTTTGGTTTTGGTTTTGGTAATTCAGTGCAGTTTGGGTGTGAAGAGGCTTTAACAATGTGGGATTACCTCAAATTGGCTCTTGGGACACCCAATTTCGCTACCTCGTAGGTACATTCTTATGGCTAGTATTTTGATGGTTGTCTTGAATGGAGATATAATTCATTTGGTTTCATTCCCTTCGTGGGCATGGTAGTGGGCTTGGTGTTCGTTGTGGTTTGTCACAATCACCCTGAGGAGTTTGGTAGTCATCCTGAGTGTCTTTCGCCCCTGGGGATTCAATTTCATGGTTGGGTAAGTGGCCCTGGGTGGTGGCTACGATTCGTTGGGTCTTAGCGTTTCATAGTGTGTAAGGTGGTCGAGCATCAATCGTGTTTCGGGTTGAGGTGGTTTCGTTGTAAGTTGACAGTTTCGTTTTGTAGGTCCTCATGTGATCTATATATAAAACTTAAAGGTTTTTTATGAAAGTTGCAAGTGAAATTTTTAGGGTTTTATGCAATTATGTAAGTTGCATTAACACATAAAATATGATTTTTAACTCAGTTTTGCAGAAAATAATAGAGACAACAATACCATAACAGAAACACAAGACAACAAATGATGAAGGTGTTCACACCTCCTAGGCTACATCTCCTGGTCCAACTTCCAATGTTGGGCCTCTTTCGTTATGCTCAAAAATATGTGTTTACATAAACTTGCAATGCTCGGAATGTAAAAGTATTGTCTCCAATGAATCCAGAATAATCCAAAAACCCCTAGTTGGGCTCTTTCTGCACTCAAAAAGGTAAAAAAATGACTAAGTTATCTGCCAGAACAATTTTGTTGCTAATTGTCCTACATTTCACACCCACTTGCTATCCATTCTGGGGCGGCAATTTCACCCCGCACCAGTGAGATTCGTGTCGGTTCGGGTGCAATTTGTCACTTCATTAAATAGTGCAGTGACCCCATGAACCGACAGAAATGGGCCAAGTAGCGCAATTAGGGTCGTTGGATGTAGTTGGTTAAAACTGATCCTATCATTTAGTTGACCCACCTGTGACTGGGGTTTGGTGGCGGAGTAACTTTGGCTGGGTTCCAAATTTTTGTGCCCAAACTTAAACTTAAACCAACGCACATTCAATTGTGGTATGGTTTGGTGTTACCACTGGTTCTAATTCAAAACCGCGAGCCAACACCTTTAAACTTAACCCTCTCCAGTATTCAACTGCAGTATATGCCATGGTTCCTGCAGCTTGACATTTGAACCATGACCAATACTCCGGAACTATGGTGATGACCCGTGGTTCCACCGAGGTTTCGCAACTGTCACGAACTATGGTATATGCTAATATGTCATGGGTTGGGGCTAGTTTACTGTCGGTAGTTGAGTTGTTGACTGAACCATGATATGGCATGTGTTATTTGGTTTGGGATCGGGGTTAACCACCTACCCTTGGCTGCCTGACCTACGGTCTCGTGGGTTGGATGGATCGGGGGCCAAGGGTTAACCTCGGCCCCGACCCCCATTGTGAATTACATTAACTTGTAAATATGCAATGTAGACTATGGATAATTATGGATAATAAGAAATACCAATGGCGCAGTGTTGGAGCACTATGTTGCCATCGTGGAGGTCTGCAGTTCGATTCCCATAGTGGCAATGTCCAACCATATATAATTTTAATATGAAATCAAGAGGCCACATGGCAGCCAACCATTAGCCCACGTGGCCCTCCATCATTGGTCCATACAAAAATCGAATCAACCAATCAAATTGCATAATAAATTAAGAAACAACAACCATATTGAGACACATGGCGAAAAATACTTGGCCCACAAACACACAGTCAACTACCTAGTCAACGTATGGATTGCTGACTAGATGTACTTGCAACCCAATTACAAAAAATTTATTTGTTTGAGAAAAAGATCAGAGCGCAATATCAGGAGCATACGATATCGGTTTTGAGTGAAATGATTTGCGTTGGATTTTAGGAAACGAGATATTCGCTTTGGTGTTGGTTTCGAGCACTTTTGAACACTATGAATTTTGAGAATTTTACTGATCCACTGGATCATTACTCCCCACTAGAATCTTTTGGACCTCCAAAATCTCATTCTCAGTCAACAAACATATGAGGGTATAGTTCCCTCACCCTTCTAATCTCAACCCATTTAGATTTGCTTGAATTTGTCGCTTTGAGCCTCTCATGAAGGTACTTCAATTTTCTTTGTTTTGAAGTCCTTGTCTTTCTGTCAAAGATGATATCTTGCTACAATTTTCCAAGATATTCAGAAAATAAAACTGCCCTTGAAGGAATTTGAACATTCCCTCCTCGATCTTCAATCAAATGAGACTTATTTAATTTCAAGTTCACTTCACCTTGAACATTGTATTCATAATGATGCTTAGCATGTCTAGCCTTGCACTTGGCTTGCCTCTTTACCAAATGCGATCACCATCACCATGCACCATCCTTATTCATAGCCAAAGGATTATGAAACCCGCAAGAAGATTCTTTAGAACCAATTTCCTCTTTTTCAAATAGCTTTTGCATCTACTTTTTGACCTCTGCATTCTTTAACATTGGCATCTTGTTCACACCAATGTTCAACAATGATGCATCCTGCTGCAATTGTACTTCATATTGTTTTCCTCTTGTAGGAGGCAAAATATTATGCTCTTGAAACATCTTATCACATGGATTAGCAACCTCAATGAAATCAGATTTCAAACTTGATTCATATCCTTGAAATGCTTTAGTTTCCTCAACATCTTTGTGCTTGAACATTAACAATGCAACATTCCGGCTAGAATTAACAATCCTCTTCATTTTTCCAGCATTCATAAGAGATAAACTCAATTTCTTGCTATGTGTTCTAGAAATGTACTCAATCCCATTTTTTAACAAATGATATTTATTCTCATGGCAATGAAAAATGTCTCCCCTATCATATTGATACGGGCTTCCCAAAACAATACCACATATGTCAAACAGAACTACATCAAGTTATACCACATCAAATACGTTTGCAGTGATAGCAAATCTAAGTATGCATTTCCTTGCCACTTGCAATTTTTCATTCTCACATACCCAACGTAAAGGATAAGGTTTAGGATGAGGAATGGTTTCTAAATTCAATTTCTTGACAATATCTTTTGAAATGAGGTTGTCTTGTGATCCACTATCAAACAGAGTATCTATCTCGGTATGTTTTGAAATAAATCTAATGTGTAAAAGTTCTATTCTTGTTTTTTCATATTGAGTTTCATTGAGACTATTTTAAGAACTAGTACTTTCAATGTCTATACCTTTCAATCCCATGGTTGTGGTATTTGTTTCATCCCTGGAATCTGATCCTAAATCTTGTTGTATAGTTGTAGCAGCCTTTTCTTTCTCCTCGTTTTTAAAATTTTTTGGTTTCATCTCAGGATGAAGTTTCCAGCAATGGTCTTCATTATGGCCCTCTTTGGAACAATGTTTACATGTGTGTTTTTCTCCCTCCTTCTTGATGGAAGCATTCCTCTTCCCTTTTCCTTTGAACTTCCCCTTTCCTTTCTCTCCAGACTCAAATGAGTTCTCACTTGTTTCATCAGAAACATTCTTCTCTCTTGTTTCTAGAAGTGTCGGTTGTACACAAACCTCATCTAAATTTGTAAGTTTAAGCATGATAATATTATGTCTCAAGTAGCTATGTAAACCTCCAATGTATTTGAGTAAAGTGTCTTGAGAGTATAAATCTACACCCAAAATCAATGCTCTCCTTCTAAACTCTTGGGTATTAATTTTCACACTTTGACACTTTAATTGCCTAAATTTTTTCCAATCCATTATAGCTTTATGCATGTATGCTAAAGGATAAAATTTTCTTCTTAATGCAATAAAAAATCATTCCAAGAGTATAAAACCTTTCCATGTTTCTTCATGTCCTCTTGAGTTTTGGCTTCCTACCAAATGAGTGTTGCACTTTCCAACCTTAATGAAGCAAGTTGAATCTTGGTTTCATCATCTTTGATCCTTAGTATCCTACAATACACTTCAAGATGACAAACCCAATTATCTAATTTCTTAGCATTTACCTCTCCATTATACATAGGCAATTCAAACTTTATGTCAAGTTTCAAAAATGGAGTTTTACCATGTCCCTTTGGAGAATGTGGAGGTGTTTGTGAAGGGGTTGATGTAGAAGATGATGATGGTGAAGATGAAGGTGAGGAGAAAGGTGGAGTTATAGGTGGTTTATCTCCATTACCTCCATTCCCTTTTCGAGGCTTGTCTCCATTTTCTCCATCTCCCTTTGGAGGATTTGAGCTCTCACCATGCAACCTTGAACTCCTCTCTTCATAGAGAACTTTCACCATCTCATTCAAGTCAAAGAATATTTTCCTAAAATCCTTATCATCCTCAATAATATTGTTAGGATCTCCTTGATGTGACATGACTGGTGAGGCCTTTACTGAAACTTGAGGTGAAACTTGTGATGGAGATTGTGGAAAATGTTCTCTCCTTGAACTAGCTTTAGGACTTGCTCCCACAATTTTTCCTTATCCTATTTTGAGCTTCAACCTTGTAAGCATCAGAAACACTTGCAACAGAATTAAACCCTCAAAACAACCAAAGACTCAAAACTCTGATTCCAACTTGATGTGTATCTAAAATTTTAAGGTTTTTATATGAAATTTTCAAGTGAAGTTTTTAGGGTTTTTATGAAATTACATAAGCTGCATTAACACATAAAATATTATTTTTAACTTAGTTTTGAAAAAAATAACAGAGACAACAGTACCATAGCCTAAACACAAGATAATAAATGATGAAGAAGTTCACCCCTCATGGGCTACATCTCTTGGTCCAACTTCCAAAGTTGGGCCTCTTTCATTATGCTCAAAAATATGTGTTTACATAAAATTGCAGTTATCAAAATGAAAAAATATTGTCTCCAATGGCTCAAGAACAGTAAAAAAATAGGGTTGGGCTCTTTCTTCACTCAAAAAGGTCAAAAAATGACTGAGTTATGCTCCATAAAAAATTTTCTACTAATTGTATTGCATTTCACACCCACCTGATATCCATTCCACAAATTCCACAATTTTTGGCGTCATGGGGCAACAATTTTGCCCCACACCGACAAGATTCATGTCGGTTCGGGTGAAATTTTTCACCTCATTAAATTGTGAGGTGACCCCATGAACCGATAGAAATGGGCTAAGTGGCGCAATTAGGGTTGTTGGATGTGGTTGGTTAAAACTGTTGCTGCCATTCGGTTGACCCAAATGTGACTGGGGTTTGGTGGCGGAGTAACTGTGGTTGGGTTCTGAATTTTGACGCCCAAAATTAAACTTAAACCAATGCACATTCAACTATGGTATCGTTTGGTGTTACCACATGTTCCAATTCAAAATTACGCACCAAAACCTTTAAACTTGACCTGATCTAGCATTCAACTACGGTATATACCATGGTTCTCATCGACTAACATTTGAACCATGACTAATACTTCGAAACTATGGTGATGACTTTTGGTTTCGGAAAGGTTTCACAACTATCACAAAGTATGGTATATGTTAATATGTGATCGGTTGGGGCCGTTTTAACGTCGATAGTTGAACTGTCGATTGAACCATGGCATGGCATGTGTTATGTGGTTTGGGGTCGGGGTAAACCCCGCTCTCCTAGCTCCCTGACCTACAGTTTCATGGGTTGGATGTACCGAGGCCCAGGGGTTAACCCTAGCCTTGACCCCCAATATGAATTACATTAAACTTTAAATATGCAATGTATACTATATATAATAAGAAATATCGGTGGTGCAGTGGTGGAGAAATGTGCTTCCACCCTGGAGGTCTATAGTTTGATTCCCAAGGAGGCCTTGTCTGACCATATACCAAAGTTTTAATATGACATCAGGAGGCCATGTGGCAGCCAACCATTGGCCCACATGGCCATCCATCATTGGTCCATACAAAAATCGAATCGAACAATCAAATTGCACAAGAAATTCGACAAACCAAATTGAGACACATGGTGAAAATAATTTTCCCACACACATTCAACTACCTAGTCACCTACCTAGTCAACGTATGGACTATTGATTGGGCGTACCTACAACCCAATTACAAAAAAAATTATTTTATTGAGAAAACAGTCATAACGCGATATCGGGAGCATACGATATCAATTTTGAGTGAAATGAGTTGCGTTGGATCCAGGGTGATGATATATTCGCTTTGGCATGAGTTTCAATCACTTTCGAACACTTTGAATTTTGAGCATTTTACTATTCCACTAGATCATCGTGTCAAACTAACAAGGATTTTTTCATTTGGTTTCCTCTGTGGCATGAGTCCCTGTAAATGTTGGGCGAGTGGAGATAGTGATGGGCGATGCAACGCCAAAGGGGACACGCCCATAGGGATGTCGAACCTCGAGGTTTGGAAGCAGGGCATCCAGTGGAACAACAGGATATTGGGGGAGGATGATCGGAATTTTGGTAAGATTTTTAATGCTATGCAAGCTCCCTCATCAAAATTAAAAATGTGTTTCTTATGTGTATAGGAATTTTATTGAGATTTCAGATTATCACAAGGATTTATTTTTAGTTTCTTTCAATGTGTAATTCCAAGAGTAGGTCATAGACATGAAACCATTAATCACATGAAAATAAAATACATCATATATCAAAACACAAGCCATTTGATGAAGGAGTTCGCCATGCCTAGGCTACACCTCCTTGAATCAGCTCTAAGGCATGATTCATTGTTATTATGCTCCAATTTTAAAATGATGAGTACATCAATATGTTGATCTGAAATGGTAAGTTTATCCTAAAAAGAAACAACTCCTACAAAGTCCCTTTACCTTACACTTACTGTTAGCAACACATGGGCATCTTACCAAGATCCATTACTCAAATATAAAAGAGCATCAAATTTGTACTTCAATAACTGTAAGTACATCAATAGTATTTTTTTCTAAAACACATAAAGAGAAAAGATGAGAAGAATTCTACTGCACTGCTACAAAGGCTGCTACTACAAACATATGGAGGCTGGAAGATCCCTGTAATAACATCGCCATCTCAAAGTCCTCCAAGAACTGGCTCAGTATATGAATGATCCATACACCCTCCTAGTTGAACCTGCAATTTGAACTTGAATATGTGCTCTAAACAAAAAAATAGAAGTTACCAATGGATTCAAAGAATCCATAAACCCCTTATTAGCCTCTTCTGGTTCCTCATTTGGTATACAGGTCCTCTAGACATGGCCTCCTCTCCTGGTGGCCCTAGGAATATTTTATCTTCAAGTGGTAAAAACACCATCAAGAAGTGCTCCTATGCCTATAAAACCTACTCCAATGGATTCCCGGCATGCCAAAATGCTAAGAATGACTTTTCCTAGGTCCAATTTGGTCAAATATTTCTCAAGATAGGCCTCATTTACTCCAGGCTTACAAAACCTCCACTAAAACTAGAAGAATGCTAGTTAAGTCAGCTAAATTTGGGACTGGCTCTGAATTTGGTGCTCCGCCAAAAATCCCACCGAACTAACTGAGGATTAGTTTAAGCTTAAATGCATATTAGTGGGGTTAAATACATTTTTAAGCGTGATTAGCGCTAATGCCATTAGTGCTCTGCCCTTGGTTACACATCAGCATTCAATTAGAATATCGCGCACATTGTTTTCAAATGTAAACCTGGTGGTGTGTTGGTGTGGGCGTGTAGTGTTGGGGTGGAGGTCATAAGGCAATAAAAAAATGTTTTGTGATTTGTGATTGCGATATATCGCATTACTCCTTCGCAAAAATGACATCACAAATCTCGGCTCATCACAATCTCACTCATCGTAAATCTCACTCATCGCAAATCGCAGAACAAGTCAACTATAACTCCTCGTCACATTCCCAAGGCTTATTTCACTAAATGCGATATGCGATGAAATATTTATGGTCGAGTGCGATATGTAATGAAACTTTTCATGACTGAATGTGATATGCTTCTTGACCATCCATCTTACACAGTAATCCTGCTATTCGATCTTGATCATTCATCTTCCGCTTCATTTCTGCGATACAATCTCAACCGTCCATCGCTCTTGTTCAAAAATCTCTAGAAATTTTGGAGGAAATCGTGGTTTCTTCCTTCATAAAAATATACTTGTTTTCCTCTAGTCTACAAGTGCAAGCTGTAATACTGAATGTATACTAAAGAGGATTTGTCATTCCTATTCTTGTTGAAAGATATTTGTTGAAAGAAAAACCTGAGATTGAACCAATTCCATGACCTTTTCAAACACCTGTGCATGTTGTTCTTAATATTATCCTTCTCGGTCTCACCTACAACATCTGTTCTGCAATATTTTAATAAAAAATTGTCTATTCTAAACGATGATCAGCAGACCATAACTCCTTCATCCAAACTCGGTTTTCAACGAAACAAGTTGCATTGGATTCCTTGTGATGGGCCAATTGCTTTGAATCTGTTTTGGTGCAATTTTGAGCACTTCAATTTTTTAGCTAATTTTTGCCCTTGATCTAGATTCTGATCACTCCTTCCCACTGACATGATTTTGGACCCCAAAAGTTGGTTATCTCATAAGAGTTTAACTCTCTTCGATTTCCCAAGTTCTATCATCTTGATTCCACTTGGAGAAATTGTGATGACAACCACTTCAGTTCACTAATATGCCTTGCCTTTCCTTTCAATGGCTTGGCTCTTCAACCATTTTTCTCCTTCTGTTGCTTACCCAATCCAAAATTTGTTGGTTGCTTGCTGATATAACACTTTTTCTGTACCAAATCGATTCCTCAGTGCCTTCCCACTGAGAATCATGTTCCTCCTTCGCAATGAGTGAACTACAACAATAAATTCAAACATTAGTAAAAATAAGAAAATAAATGACCATTATTTTACCTCAACGATTCCAAATTCCACATCTGGAAGAATGCATTCACCATCTCCTTCTCTTCTTGGCGTCAACACATAAAATAGTCTACAATGGATGCAAACTTTTTCTGCCTGAAATTACTTGGACATATTGTCTCAAACACAACCATTAATATGAAAAACACATCATGCAAGAAACATAACTTGACGACATATCCTCCTGCACCTCAAAAAGAAACAAATTTCACATCATGTGAACATCGCCATGTACTCTCACATCTTTGTGTCAAAATCATCGACCAAACACAAGTTGACAAAAACATGCCTCTTCAAAATACTGACTCTCAAGTGAAGCATAAGCATGTGAAATAAGTTGACGATTATTTTCCCAAACAAAAATAATTTCACATTTCATGAAAACACTTCGTCAAAATCTCCCTTTCACATTTGGAGACAAAATCAACTTTTCCAAGTTGATATGACACGCATGTAGACACGATCAACCAACACATTTTAACACTAATGCATGTTCAAACACAATGAAATCATCAAAATTCCACTATTCATACACACATCTCTCATGCATGTACATGATTCCTCAACTATCTCACATAGGTACAATAATTCTACATTCACATGTACATGATTCCTCAACTATCTCACATAGGTACAATAATTCTACATTCACATTTACATGTACTCTTAAATCTGAATAAATAATTTTGTTGCAATAAATTGAGTCTCAACATACTCCACTTTCAATCATCTTCTTGGTGTAACATGCAACATGCATTCAATTAGCAAGAATGCAACAAACTTAAAAAGACATGCAAAGCCTTTAATTGGATAAGAAATCTATCCATTTCTTACCAAATCATTTCAATGGCAGCTATCCAAAGAACCAAATAGGTACAAGCTCTGGATGCAAAGTCGAACACCTTGTTGCTTCATGTCCTCTTTTGTGATAGTAGGTACATGATACCCAATCATCACTATTATCAGAATACCATTCTTCTGGCGCAATATACCCCAAGCCTTCATGCTTAGGCCTTTCTTTCACCTCTATTGGGTTCTTGATGCCTTGCTGATTTACACCAAGTCCTAAGCCTTCTTTGTATCCCATATTTTCCAAGATCTTGGACCCAATACCTTTGTTGTGTCTTTCCAAGGCTGCAAAAGAATTTTCATCAATATTTTCATATAAATAAGAAGCATATGCATGCTCACCATTTGTCCCATCTCTTGATTGAGACACAAAGATGGTTTCATACTCCTTCCGGATTCTCAAAGTGTTCTCTTAGAATGTTTTTTATTCTTCTTTCAACTCCTCAACATAAGGTTTCTATTGAACCTCTTCCACATCATGTGGACAAAAATCACAAATATGTCCATCTTCCATCTTGGAAGGATTTTCTACATCAGCAATTTGCATCAAATTCGTATAAAGCAAAGAAGTTTGTGGTGAAGATGGTGGTGAAACACCATTCTTTTTATCTTCTTCCCTTGTGATACTTGTAGGCTCTTCTCCTTGAAATATGCTCTTCGAAGCCTCAATACTTTCTGAAGGTGAAACTTGAGGCGCGGCTTGTGGCAATACTAGCTTCCTTCTCCTTGTTCCTACTTGGGAAGCTATACCAACAAGTTTTCCTTCTCCTCTCTCGAGCTTCAACCTAGTAATAATTTTCACCTTAAAATAGACAACCGTCATTGCACAAAGCAACACAAGCAAAAATGAACCTAAATCTTTGATACCAACTTTATCTGAATATGGGTAAACATGTTAATGTTATGCAAGCTCCCTCATCAGAATTAAAAATGTGTTTCTTATGTGCATAGGAATTTTACTGAGCTTTCAGATTATCACGAGGATTTCTTTTTAGTGTCTTTGATCCGGATTTATGCAGGAACGCAAAAAAATAAACATATAACCATAAATACAGAGATGCAGTGGAAATAACACTTCATTTCGTTAATATCAAAGAACTGAAATTTCTTACAGATAGAATGGAAATAAAACTAGCTAGGGCGCTGGTAGCTATTTCTGAGAAGAGATGTGGCGGCTACAAGCCTCTAAAATGAGTTACAATGAGGCTCGAGGGCCTATTTATTATTGAGAAACAATGGAGAACCCTAAACATCCAAAAAACTAACCCTAGGAGATGAAGCGCCAAAACTATGGGCCCCGTTTGGGTAAATTGGTGTTTCAACTTCCCAGGGACATAACTTTGGCACACTATCTCCGTTTGACGCACATGATACATAATTAGAAAGCTCTATCCGAGGAATACAAATTTCACCAAGAATATCATTCTGGAATGGAATGATATTTTCTAGAGGCGCGATGCCCAAAAAACGTCATTTAGGGCCTCAAAACGGCTCCGGAAGTTCAGGACCGAAAAACTGCTAAAAATAGTAAGTTATGCCGAAACTGAAAAACTGAAAGAGACAATGGTGGGGGCCCAAGTGGAATAGGTGGGTGGCCACCAATATCCACCTGGATCATTCCTCCCCCCTTAGGAAGCAATGGTCCCCATTGCGTTAAGTTCCTCCATGAGATGAGGAAATTTCTGCTGAACTTGGTCCCTGGTGAACCGCTTTCCTTGGTGCAGGAGTTGGCCAGCTTTGACAACCCGATATAGTTGGATCCTTTGTTGGCGAGTGTTCTTAATTTGCATGTCCATGATACAATCTGTGGTGGCCTGTTCCATGCAGTCTGGGTTTAACTCTGTTGGTGTGAGTTGTTCTGCAATGTCCGAAGTGTCCAATAGAGGTGGGAAGTAAGGACGAAGGCGATCCACATTGAAGACTGGGTGCAGACCAAGGAATGGTGGAATACTAAGCTCGAAAGCATTGTTCCCTACAGCCTTGGTGATGGTGTACGGCCCGTATCGGAGCGGGCGAAGCTTGCGGTGAGGTCCAGTGAGGCGCTCCTTCTGCAAATGCAGCCATGCTTTGTCGCCCACCTGGAAGTTGTGTGGCACCCGGTGTTGATCATGGCGCTGCTTGTACTTCGCATTGGCTCTGTCCAATATATCATGAACTTGTTGGCGGATGTGTTGAATGCGCTCGATGAAGCTACTTGCTTTGTCAACTTCAGACTGGACATGAGCTGAATTGGCCTGAGCAGCTGCAAATGGCATGGCTACGTCAATGGGACATAGTGGCTGGAATCCCAAGCCCACCTGAAAGGGGCTATGGCCAATTGAACTGTGGAGAGCCCGATTATAACTATGTTGTACATAAGGGAGGCTCTTGTCCCATGTGCGTGGATGCTTTGAATTGTACATGCGCAGAATGTGTACAATCATTCTGTTGACAACCTCTGTCTGGCCATCTGTTTGGGGATGGAAAGCTGTGGACTTGGTGAGTTTTGTGTCCAACATTGACCAGAGGCTGGACCAAAATGTGCTGAGGAACCTGCTATCTCGATCTGATATGATAGACTGTGGGGTCCCAAAGTGCACCCACACTCGTTCAAAGAAGATTTTAGCAGTGGATTCTGCTGTGATATTCTTCTTACAGGCCGCCATAATGGCCATCTTCGAGAATCTGTCAACGACCACGAAAACACAGTCATTTCCATTCTTAGTAGAAGGCAGGCCCGACATGTAATCCATGGAGATGGATTCCCACGGTCGACTAGGGGTAAGTAGTGGAGTATATAGGCCTTGCTTCTTGATGGTCGGTTTGGCAATGGCACAAGCAGTGCAGGATCTGATGTGCTTCTCGACATCCTTTCGAAGGTTCGACCAATAGAAATACTTCTGCAGGATTGCTACTGTTTTCTCGACCCCGAAATGCCCAGCGACTCGACTGTAGTGTGCTTCCCATATAATCTTGGCACGCTCGCTTGAAGGAACACAAAGGTGTCCCATGTGACATAAAAGTGCATCTTGGAGGTGAAAATTTGGAACTTGCGTACCCCCCAAGAGTGCCTTGTAAGTGTGGCCGAATTCTGGGTCACTCTCATAGAGAAGCGACCAATTAGAAGTCTCGTGCCCACAAGAGTTGAGCACGGTGGTGAGCGCCATGATCGGTGGTCGGCTGAGGCAGTCTGCAACATTATTGGTGCTACCCTTCTTGTACTTGATGTTCAAATGAAACTGTTGCAGATATGTGGACCACTTCTGATGGCGATCAGTCTGCAACTTCCCTTGTGTCTGTATGAACTGCAGGGGCCGGTGGTCTGTGTGGATGATTGTTTCCTTCCCCAAAATGTAATGCTTCCATTGTCGACAGGCTTGCACAATGGAATACATTTCTTTGTCATAGGTGGGATACTTGCGAACTGTCTCAGACAATGTCTCACTGTGATATGCCACTGGATGTCCCTGTTGAGTAAGAACTGCCCCAATAGCATAGTCAGAGGCATCTGTCTCGATCTCAAATGGTTGTTGCAAGTCTGGTAATGTGAGCACTGGGGCAGAACAGAGGCGATTTTTCAATTCTGTGAACACCTTCTGTTGAGGTTCCGACCAAAATATTTTTTCTCTCACTCCTCCCTTGGTGACTTGACTCAAGGGCCAAGTGATATGAGATAATCCTAACAGGAATCTACGGTAGAAATTAGCAAGACCCAGAAATCTGCGAAGCTCTGTTATAGTGGTTGGGGCTGGCCAATCCTGAATGACTTGGATCTTGACTGGATCCACATGAAACCCCCTTTCATCAATAATGTATCCCAGATATTGAACCTGGGTCATGCCAAATGTGCACTTCTCCAAATTGGCACACAAATAATGTCATAGTAAGCTTGTGGGGACTTGCCTGATGGCGAGGTGCTTTCTAAGTCTCTGATTTAAGAGACGATGCCGTCTGGGTGCATCACTCATAATGAGGTTAAGAATGGCTGGCAGATGTTACCACTTCCCATGAAGGTTGTGGGAGCATTCGTCAACCCGAAAGGCATGACCAGCCATTCGAAAAGGCCTTCCTTGGCTTTCAAGGCAGTCTTCCACACATCAGAGGGTTCAATTGGTACCTGGTGATACCCAGACTTCAGGTCGATCTTGCTGAAATATTTTGCACCTTTGAGTTGGTCCAGAAGGTCATCAATCCGTGGGATTGGGTACCTATTCCAAACAGTGATATTGTTCAGCGCCCAATAGTCAATACATAGTCTCCACGTCCCATCCTTCTTATGTACCAACACGATCAGGCTCCCACAAGGCAATGAACTTGGTCTGATGTGACCTTTCTGCAACAGCTCCTGAATCTGCCTCTTGATTTCATCATTCTCCAGAACAGAGCGCTGATAGATCGGTCCATTGGGTAGAGACACACCTGGGGTTAGATCAATCGGGTGCTTGACCTGACAGTGCAGAGGAACCCCTGTGGGTGAGGTGAAGATGTCCCTGTACTCCTCCACAACCTTATCCATTTGTTGTTGTTGTGAAGAGGAGCCTTGTCTGGAGGTCGTGGCCACAGTCTTCTTCTTGCCCTGGGGGTGGATCATCAGGAAAACGAATTTCCTGGTTTGGGAAATGAGCTTACTGCATTGTTTTGCAGTAACCAAAGAGATAGCCGCAGGAGGTGGTACCTCTAGTATCCTGTACAACTTATTTCCCAAAGTAACAATAACAGCACGAGGTCGAGACTCATACACAGCATGACGCTTCCACAAGTATGGTTGTCCTAATAATACATCAAAAACATCAATAGGAGCAACGTCACATAATACCTCATCTGTGAAGGGCTTGATGCTATAGGGAAGGCGGCACTGCTGGCTGACGCGGAGATCTCGTCCTTGGTGAAGCCACTCGATGGTGTATGGATGTGGGTGAGCTGTGGTCGGCAAGCCCAACCGCTTCACGGCGTCTGCTGAAATGAGGTTCTTTTGGCTCCCATTGTCGACAATGAACCGTACAGGGGAGCCCTTTACCCACATCTGGGAGTGGAAGAGACGTTCCTCCTCCTCTGGATCTTCCGGTTCCTCCTTCTGGACCTTTGTAGTGGCAAAAATGGCGTTGGGCTCCGCATCAATAATCCGTTTCCCTTTTTCATTCCCATTTTCAGGTTCTGATTCGGAGTCGGAGCATGCATCTGACTCAGAAGCCCTCATCTCGGCCACTAGCGACTGCTTGGCCCGACACTCACTTGTGTTGTGAGTGGAGCTCTTATGGAACTCACACCACTTTCCCGTGTCCTTCTTTGGCTTTGCGGTGCTGTTCTTTTCTTGTGGCTTTGATGGGTTGTATTTAGCCACCATGCCTTGGCTCTGTCCTTTGTTCTACGGTTTGGAAGCACCTTTCCCTTGCTTTTGATTCGCAGATCCAAAGTCTCGCTTCTTCTGTTTGAATTTCTGCTCAATCTTGGCAGCATACCGGTATGCCGTACCAAGCGAGGAGATGTCGAGGAACTCCATTTCCTCCCGAATGTATCTGTGCAGACAGCTGCGATACTTTAGCACCAAATGTTTCTCTGAATCTTTGATACCCAACTTTGTGCGCAGGGTATGGAACAGATTCGTCAGCTCGTGCACATCTTGATCCCTTTGTTGTCGCAGCGTGGTCCATTGTATGTACTTGTCCTCATAGCTCCCCAAGGGATAGTACTGTTCCTTGACGGCGTCTCGGAAAGAATTCCAAGTTGGTACGGCCGAGAACAGAGAGGGTTCTGTCTGGTCCTTGTTCTCACAGTAGGTTTCCCACCAGTTCTTAACATGGGGGGTAGCTTTGAGGAGTGCAAAAATAATCTTCTCCCGGTCTGAAAAGTCATGAACAGAGAAATATCCTTCTAATAGATTTAACCATCTATCTACGGCATCTGCGTCTATTTGACCCTCAAATATGGGAATGTCAAAATTTACTTGTACCTTAAAAGGAGTCGCACCTCCAGAGTGGTTGCTGGATGCAGATGCGTCGTCGGTGGGCAGTCGTTGAAGGATCTGAGCAAAGTTATCCATCATCGCGTTCCTTTGTTTTTAGAGAGCCTCCTCGAGCAATATTTTGATAGGATCTCCTACTCCCTCATCTTTCTTTTCGTCCCCCATGGGCGTCCGTCGAGGTTTGCAAGGCTGATCTTGCAAAGGTTCCACCAGATCAAGCCTTAGCTCCTTATACCCTGACCTCGTTGGGGACATGCAAAGAAGGATCGAGAAAAAGTAGACCGCTTTGATACCACTGATCCGGATTTATGCAGGAACGCAATAGAATAAACATATAACCATAAATACAGAGATGCAGCGGAAATAAAACTTCATTTCATTAATATCAAAGAACTGAAATTTCTTACAGACAAAATGGAAATAAAACTAGCTAGGGCACTGGTAGCTATCTCTGAGAAGAGATGTGGCGGTTACAGGCCTCTGAACTGAGTTACAATGATGCTCGAGGGCCTATTTATTATTGAGAAACAATGGAGAACCCTAAACATCCAAAAACCTAACCCTAGGAGATGAAGCACCAAAACTATGGGCCCCATTTGGGTAAATTGGTGTTTCAACTTCCCAGGGACGTAACTTTGGCATACTATCTCTGTTTGATGCACATGATACATCATTAGAAAGCTCTATCCGAGGACTACAACTTTCACTGCAAATATCATTCCAAAATGGAATGATAATTTTTGGAGGCGCGATGCCCAAAAACCGTCATTTAGGGCCTCAAAACGGCTCCGGAAGTTCAGGACCGAAAAACTGCTAAAAATAGTAAGTTATGCCGAAACTAAAAAATTGAAAGAGACAATGGTGGGGGCCCAAGTGGAATAGGCGGGTGGCCACCAATATCCACCTGGATCAGTCTTTCAATATGTAATTCCATGAGTAGGTTATAGACATGAAACCATTAAGCACATGAAAAAAAAATACATCATACAACAAAACACAAACCATTTGATGAAGGATTTTTCCCCGCTTGGGCTACATCTCCTTGAATCGGCTCGAAGGAATGATTCATTGTTATTATGCTCCAATTTCAAAATTATGAGTACATAAATATGCTAATATGAAATGGTAAGTTTCTCCTAAAAAGAAAAAACTCTTGCAATTTCCCTTTACCATACACTTAATGTCAGCAACACATGGGCATCTTACCAAGATCCCTTACTCAAATATGAAAGAGCATCAAATTTGTACTTGAATAATTGTAAGTACATCAATAGTATTTTTCTCTAAAACACATAATGGGAAAAGATGAGAAGAATGCTACAGAACTGCTGAAAAGGATGTTGTTGCAAACATATGGAGGCTGGAAGATCCCTGCAAGATCATCTCCATCTCAAAGTCCTCCAAGAACTAGTGCAATATCTAATGATCCATACACCCTCCTGGTTCAACCTGCAATTTGAACTTGAACATGTGCTTTAAACATAAAACAAAAGTTACCAATCAATTCATAGCATCCATAAACCCCTGAGTAGCCTCTTATGGTTCCTCATTTAGTCTACAAGTCCTCTAGACATGGCCTCCTCTCCTGGTGGCCTTGGGCATCCTTTATCTTCAAGTGGGAAAAACACCATCAAGAATTTCTCCTCTACCTCTAAAACCTACTCCAATGGATTCCCAGAATGCTAAAATGCTAAGAATGACTTTTTCTGAGCCCAATTTGGTCAAATATTGCTCAAGATAGGCCTCATTTAATCTAGGCCTAGAAAACCTCCACTAAAACTGGAAGACTACCAGTTAAGTCCGCTAAATTTGGTACTGGCTCCAAATTTGGCGCTCGGCCAAAATAATTGCGGATTAGTTTAAATTTAAATGCAGATTAGTGGGGTTAACTACATGTTTAAGCACAATTAACACTAATGGCATTGGCGCTCCGCCCTCGGTTATGCATCAGCATTCAATTAGAAGGTCGTTCACATTTTTTTCAAATGTAAACCTGGTGGTGTGTTGGTGTGGGTGCGTAGTGTTGGGGCCGAGGTCATAAGGCAATACCAAATTTTTTTGTGATTTGTGATTGAATATATCGCATTACCCCTTCGCAAATATGACATCACAAATCTTGGCTCATCGCAATCTCACTCATCGCAAATCGCATAACAAGTCAACACATGACTCCTCGTTGCATTCCCAAGGCTCCTTTCACCGAATGCAATATGTGATGAAATCTTTATGGCTGAGTGTGATATGCGATGAAACTTTTCATGACTGAATATGATATGCTTCTTGGTCATCCATCTTCCACATTAATCCTGCGATTTGATCTTGATTTTTCATCTTCTACTTCATTTATGTGATACAATCTCAACCGTCCATCGCTCTAATTCAGAAATATTTGGAAAATTTGGAAGAAATCGTGGTTGTTGCCTTCGAAAAAATATACTTGTTTTCGTCCAATCTACAAGCGGAAGCTGTAATACTCCATGGCTAATAAATTGGATGTGTCATTCTTGTTCTTATTCAAATATAGTTTTTGAAAGAAAAACCTAAGATTGAACCAATTCCACGACCTTTGCAAACACCTTTGCATTTTGTTCTCAATCTAATCCTTCTCGGCCTCACCTACAACACTTGTTCTGCAATTTTTTAATAAAAAATTATCTGTTCTGAATGGCGATCAACAAACCATAACTCCTTCATCCAAACCTTTTTTTCAACGAAATAAGATGTGTTGGATTCCTTGCGACGGGTCGATCGCTTTGAATCTAGTTTGGTGCAATTCTGAGCACTTTCATTTTTGAGCTAATTTTTTCCCTTGATCCGGATTCTGATTAGAGGAGGTTAACCAAAAGTTGGCTAACTCTCCTGGAAAAATCGACCTTCCATACACATTTGACTCTATTGAATCTCAGGTGCGTCAAGTCACATTGTTAGTGGAGCAATTATCTCAGGATCGTCACGATGACCGCAATGATCTCATAGCCTTTTGAATTATTTACAGCATAACCAATAAAGCATGATGGATAAATTGTTTTCTCTCCAACATGGGTAGAAGCATATTTAGGACATACATGATTTTTTGGAAGGAAGGTTGGCACATATGGAAGCCCACATGCATGAGTAATTTCGTCATCCTTCATTTTCTGGTAATGTGCTGAATAATTTTGGTCCGAGTAATGTTGTTGAGTAGAGATGATGGTTAAATTTTTTTGGGTTTTGGGAATCTTCTAGTTAATTTGGGCAGTTTGCATGAAGTCACTTAGATTTCTTTTATTGTTGTATTTATGTTATTTCCACTATATCTTGTCCAAAAAGTACAGTAGTGTTGTAGTCACTACAATGCCATCCAAAATTGTTTGGGCATATCCAAAATTTTGGCTCCCCTCTAGTTGCCTAAGGCCATAAGGGTATGATCATTTTTTGAATATGTTAATTTCCCCACGACCCATATCTATCAAACCCCATTGTATATTGTGTTTTGGTGATGCATATGATTCTTTCTTCTAGTATATTGATATTATTGATGTATTAGGTTTTAGCAAGTGATTTCTTTGATAATATATTGCAGTCCTCATGCACCCACAAGTTTCATCTTCCAAAAAGTATTGCAATTAGGTAAATGTGCCTCATGTCAATGGCTATATCCTCATCCTAATTGTGTAAAGGCTTGATACATGGTTGTCTCACCCATACATATTGAAAACCTAGACTATTATAATCATATGTGAGTGACCAAGCCATCTTCAACTTGATCCTCATCCTTTTAATTTGCATCCTTCAACACAGACCCATACGTGCATTTCATAGTATCCCTGATTAAATTAGTGAAATTTCATATTATAGATCGTATCACATGCCAATGGAACTTTGGTTGTAAAGTTCATTTGCGTGTATAAATACTTAATTTTTAGAAGAAATATCTTATTAGTCCTTGCCATCACGGCAGGGGACTATAACGATCAGAGGCGTATCAATTAGCATTATTTTTTTTAGTTTACTGCTTTGTTTTAATTCTATATAGTCATCTAGGCATACAAAACCATAGTTTAACTAATTTTGTGGTTTTGGCCTCTTCCCGAGGAAGTGAGGCAAAAATCTTATATTATGTTGGACTTTGTCTCCTTAATATTTCAGAAATTGAACTAATGCTAGCATTAGTTCGCTAGAAATAAATGTATGTTTGTTAAAACAACCGCATAATGATTTGTAGTTTTCTCTTGTTCTACCAGGTTAGAAAGCATGCAGAATGGATGGATGGCCACCTGTCAAGCTGCATGGAGTAGCAAGTTGATTCTCCACCGCCTGCCCTGCTTTATCAATTTGGGCACAAATTACTTTCCATTCCAGGACTATTGGTGAACACATAGACCCTACTCTAGTTGATAATATGATGGTGCCACTCGAATAAATGAATAGCCATCCATGTTCTATTGGATTTGCATTGTTCCATTGTATTTGTTTTCTTTGTGTTGATATTCCAACCTCTGCTTCTTCCCTTCGCTGTGCAACAACATAATTTCCATTTTCCCTTTGCTTTGTGCAGCAATATAATTCCTCTGCAACCATTCTTGTAGAACATGGTCGACAAGTTCTTGTAGAACATGGTCAAAAAGTCTCCTATTGATGGTGAGACCACAAGCTCCTACGAGAAAATGGTACTGTGTAGGTGCTCAAGCATAAGCTCAGGACCCATGATTCTAAACGCATTCTCCTTGAGTTTCTCTGCCACCTCTTAATGGATTAAGTACCTCATGTTTATGGAGTGTGTGTGCAAGAAGCAGAGGGAACTAAGGATAGGTGATAGGTGTTATGCTTCTGAACGAAGGTAATTTGGTTCTTCAACTGACTCCGCCTCTCTCACTTATATTATTTTTATCTCCTCTCCTGAAGAACTCTTTGCCCAAACAATGTTTCAAAGAAAATAAATTTAATTTTCCAATTTTCAAATATAACTCTAGAAATAAGAAAAATTAGTTTGTAATTGTTAAAAATAATTAAAAAAATTCAAATTGTATCAAAAATATTCTTTCAATTAAAAATAAATTCACTCCACTATCTTAATATACTGAATCAAGCTTAGATATCTTAAATATAACAACAATATTTGGATTGAGAAATGATTTCAGTGCATCAATAGATATATTAACAAATATTTCTGAAATCTAAAATAAACGGTTTATCAAAACCCTACTTTTATTTATAAGCAAGTTATTAACAAATATTTCTGAAATCCAAAATAAATGGTTTATCAAATCCCTACTTTTATTAATAAGAAATTTTTCTATAGTATAGTAGATAAGAGCACTATCAGGTAATTTTAATATATTGCTTGTTTTTGTTGACTATCATGTATTTTATTTTTAATATATCACATGTTGTTGTTGAGACGACAAGCTTTGGGTGAACAAATGTCCCAATGAAAATGGTACCCAAAAAAATCCTTATGAAAAGGTCCCCACGCCCCTAATGTCCTGTTTATTAGCTTGCTTATCTTTTTGGGCTGGTCTAATGTTATGTCAGTAAGATTACTCATTTCTAGCCCACTTATTTCTATCCTTAATGTTATTTTTAGATGTAGCTCTAATTCTAATTAGCAGTTGGTTCATCACGACGTGGGAAATGTTATTTCTAGATGTAGCTCTAATTTGCAGTTGGTTCAGTAGGACATGGGAAAAAGAATAGTTTATTCCATGCTTCTCTCACTTTCTCTTTGATTTTCTTTTGGTCCTAATACCTACA
This sequence comes from Pinus albicaulis, assembly GCA_034641835.2. Lineage (NCBI taxonomy): Eukaryota > Viridiplantae > Streptophyta > Pinopsida > Pinales > Pinaceae > Pinus > Pinus albicaulis. The sequence continues at coordinate 1,634,306,014 of CM076575.1, read as the reverse complement.
TATATAATAAGTATATAAAAATAATGGAAGAAGCTTAACTCATACACTTACTGACTCATACAGGGAAGAAGGTAAGCTCATACAGGTAGGGGAATACGCATAAAAATTATTTCTAATACACACAGAAACCTTAGCCATGAAGCCTTCACCTTGCCTGAGTTGATATACATGTACTCTCCATTAAATACGAGACAGAGAGAAACATGTAATTATGTTGTAATTTATTAATGGATATCTTTCTTAAAGTATATAGATATCACTCTTAATACGTAGTCTAGTGGACTATTATGAAATGAAATGTTACTTTTCGTGATAAATTGGGGAAGGTAGTAAACTCACTCATTGCATCCATCTATATAATTATGCTCGATGATGATCCTATAGTGAAGGAGGGCCATCACAAAGCCCAAATAACCCTTTAATTCTACCAACATGTTGTGTCGAGAGCAACCGATGCATGAAAAACTTGCCAATGCATAAAATAATAATACAAGTCATGCTTCCCATCGCCATATTTCTACATCTCTCAACCAATTCGTGTTCCAAAGGCTAAAGTCAGGTACTAGGCATCTTGCATTCACCATTTTCACTGACCATTTTCACATGCCCAAGGGGATCTAGGTAGCTGAGATGAATCTTAAGAGTTGTCGGAGCACACAATTTTCATGGTTTTGGCACATTTTTTTATGTAAAATGAAACTGGACAGTTCTGTCATTTAAGAAACCGCTTCAATTTAACATAGAAACTACATGGCAAGCATATTAGCATGATGCAATGTTAATTAGTGTGCTTGAGGCTTACATGTTATGTTATGGAGAAGGTTTACATGCTATGTTATGGAGACAGCGCATTGAGAAGGAGAGATGAGGACACGTGATATTCATGTGAGAACCCACATGGTTTATCATGGTAGTTTTTAATTTATATTTTTATTCCACACACTACAAGGAAAAGACCCTCTAGCAGAGGTTATAAAGGAGGTTTTTAGTGTTATAAAATTGGCCAAAATTATGGTTATAGAGGTTTTGGTGGAGCTTTTAACAGAAACTCAACACATCTAAAACAAAATGGGTTTTCGAATGTTATTATGGATGTCTTTTCAGTGGTGCTCAAATATGTCTTTAACGCACCGGTGCATACATATCGAAGGCGCCCCAGGGCGGTTTAAGGAGAATGCATTGGGCTGTTAAGGTATACAAGCGCACCGGGCGTAGTATTGGCGATACAACACACGAGGCCGTTCTAATTGGTCTTGGGATTTGTGCGGTGCCCATAGGTCCTATAAACGCCCCAGCGTGTATACTTTTCAAAATGCTCCAGTGCGTAGTATCAAACAAATGCACCGAGTTTTATAATTGTTATCGGTATTCGTGTGGTGCCCATAGGTCGTACAAATGCATCAAGTCTAATAGACACATAAACGCCTTGGTGCCCAGTACCACACAAAAGCACCAAGATTTATAATTGGTATTGGTATCCGTGCGGTCTCCATAGGTCATAAAACGGCACCGGTGCGTATAGACACATAAACGCACCGGGGAGCCATACCACACAAACACACCAATATTTTTAATCGGTTTTGTTATTTGTGCAGTGCCCATAGGTCATATAAATGCGCCGATGCGTTTAACGATAAAAACGCACCGGTGTACAATAACTGACACGCATCGGTTTTCATTTTGTATTTTTTAGAAACATCGACCTATGACATTGAAATTATTGTGATTGCTTTAAATTCATTATTCATCAAAATTTGACACATTTTATAACAATATTCATGTTAATTAAATTTTTATTAATTCATTTGAATGTGATGTTTGGATTAATTTGTTATATCATATCATAATTATTGTGGGTTTTTTAAAATTCATTATTCATAAAAAGTCGACAAATATATATCTTATAACAATATTCATATGAATTAAATTTTTATTAGTGCATTTGATAACGACAATGGAAAACTCAATAGAATAAATTAAAACACACACACACACACATATATGAATAAGACAATTTGTGTCATACAAAATGGGACAGTTATTGGTATCCCTTTGTCTTTCAATTGGGACACTATGTCCATTACATTAAACAAAATGTTTGATTTCACAAACATATTTCAAAAAATACAATGCCTTGGTATGATATCCAAACATAGTGATCATCATTCTTCACTTGAACTGTTGTCGTTGCTACTAGAGCTACTTCCATGACTTGGGTTATTTTCAACAATGTTTTATTCACGGTGTTGATTGTTTTCTTCTTCTTCACCTTCCATATACAAACATAAAAATAAACTAAAATGAGTGTATATATGATCTGAAAATGTGTAAACAAAATATTTCTTATACAGAGATAGACAGTAGGGGCTTTTACTGGTTATTTCACCTTTACTAGAAAGGATGAAACCAGAAGCTTCTGGCCCTCTTACTGGCTCTGCCTAAAGAAATATGAAGTTAACACTAAATCGATCTGGTAATGAGAGTATTTTTTATGTTTGAAAAGTATTCATTAACCAAATTTTATGTGTGAATAAGCAAGTTCAAGTATTCTGCAATGGAAGTAATGTCGTTTGAAGTGAAACAAATGAGTTTTGATCACTGTATAAGTCTCATTGTGAAAAGTGGACTTATTAAAAATTATTGTTTAATGTAGTAAACTCTGGAAAATAGCAGCAAAAATGCACAGCATAACAGTAAGCATTTGTTTAAGCAGTTCACCCCTCTCTTGGGCTACCTCTGTTGGGTCCAAAACCCTCCAAATAGGCTTTTCCCTCTTTTATTAATTCTCAAATTAAGTATTACACCATGAAGAAAGCCTCAAAAGGCTAAAATAGCTGCAAATTTAGAAACAGAGGGCTGGAAGCAGTAAAAATTGACTATTCATTCACCTCAAATGGATGAACATAGCCCAATACAGCTGATCTTTCACCAAGCCTTGGTGGCCCCACAAGAAAATTCGCTAATAAAATCACTGACAGAGTGTCCTAATGGATCTAAAACCTATTCCAACAGCTTCATAATGCTTCAATATCCCCAAATAAAAAAAAAAATTCACTTCAATTGGACTTTCCTAGCCAAAGTTATGACCAGTACAAGTTTTTGTCCAGTTACCCCTTGAAAAGCTCCACTAAATGTGGAGCAACTCCAGATAAGTCCGAAAAATTAGGAAAGGCGCCATATTTGGCACACCGCCAAAATGAGGTGGGGGGGGGGTTGGGTGGGGGGCTAACGCATAGTACTACGTGACCGCACCGAATGGAAATAATTGAATGAACTTAGAGTTTATTGCGGAGTTTACTAAAGTTGCAACCATATATATTAAAACCACTGCCGGAATGCACGTGACCATGACCCACGGTGTTATCCACCCATTTTTTTATGCCCTGGGTTCCAAGCGCATGGTCATTTGCTGAAGGGGCTAGCCCCCTTTCAGGCCCCGCCCAACATAAAACAAAGTTTAAAACAAACTTTGCGACCAACGAGTTCAAGAACCACCTGTGGCCCATTGGTTGGGCCGCTCTGATGTTATTGCCCCGACCTGGGGTCGAACCCATCTGCGACCATAATAAAAATTTTGAACACCATTTAGTTTGACCTTGGGGCCACGTGGTGGCCTCCGGGCTGGCCACGTGGCGCCCTTTGATTGGCTTCCCAGAGGAATATTCTACAGAATATTTTTTGGAATATTCCATGGAATATTCCCAAAATATTCTGTGGAATATTCTTTTTTTAATAATAATTTTTTTTTGTAAAGTCCATTTGGCCATTTTATTTACTGAAATTGGCAAACTTCAAAGCTGAATAACTTTCTCATACAACGTCGGTTTTCAGTGCCGTTCACGTCTACAGGATCTTTTTTCCGAGCTCTTTCCAATCGTTCTAGTTTGGACCAATTCTAAGAAACTAAATTTTTGAGCATTTTTCCACAAAGGACTTGATCTCCTAATCACACCTCCCAAATGGAAAGATTTTGGACCCCAAAAGCTCTCTGATTAGTGAAACTGATAATGTGGAGACTGATTCTCCACTCTTCCACCCTTGAATAACTTAAATCTACCCGGTTTCATCAAATGGAGCTTTTGAGAAAATGATAATCTGTCTTTGGAATCAACTAATTGACCATTGCTAAGATTGACAGAGTCATGATGAAAATTATTAAAATTTGCAGAACAGAAATTGTAATCTGCATAAAACAATATTTTTCTACACTAATCAAACTTCCCAGAAGACTTAAAATAACTGTCACCTTGAAAACTGTTCCCATGGCGAATTCTACCATTCTGAAACCAACTTTTTCCCATGCTGAATGATGTGTCCTCCTTGCTTGCACTGCTTTGCTTTGACACTTCATTCACTGCATTGGCGGACCCAAAAGTTAATTTGTGCAACATAACATCATCTTCTTTCAAAGATAAACTGTTATTAAACTGAGACATATTATTAGCAACATCATAAAAAGGTGAATGCTCAAAATGTGGTCGTTTCAACATTAACAAAGTTAGACTTTGACTTGCATTAACCAGTCTTTTCAATTGACTTGCATGGAGTAAAGAAGATTCTAGCTTCTTCTTGTGAGCTCTCACAATGTACTCTTTACCATCTTTGAACAAGTGATACTTTTTTTCAAGGCGATGAAAGATGGCCTTCCTGTCAAATAAATAAGGACTTCCCAAAACAATTCTTGAAATTACAAGCGGCACAACATCAAGTTCAACTGTGTCAATAAAATGTGCAGTTATTGCAAAGCGCAATATGCACTTTCTTGAGACTTTCAAATTGGCATCCTTGCATATCCATCCAAGTGGATAAGGCTTCGGATGTGGAATGGTATCAAGTTTAAGCTGCTTGACCAAGTCTTTAGATATAAGATTCACTTGTGACCCACTGTCAAATAGTGTGTCAATTTTGGTATGTTTTGAAATTACCCTCACATGGAAAAGCTCTATCCTCCTCTTTTCTTCATGAGTGTCTTTGTGACAATTCAAAGAGCTAGAACTGGGAGTTGTGTCTTGCACCACTTCTTTCCCCTTAATGTTCTTTAAGACCATGGCTATACTTTTTGTCTCATCTCCTGAGTCTGACCCTAAGTCTTGCTCAACTGTTGCTACAATTTTCTCCTTTTCTTTGGTCTTTTTTTGTTCTTGTATTTTTCTGGTTTCAGTTCAGGATGAAGCTTCCAACAATGATCTTCATCATGACTTGTCTTTGAACAGTTCTTGCAAAAGAACTTTCCTTTTTCTTTTCTTGAATTTGCAATTCTTTTCTTTCCTTTGTTTTTGAAATTACTATCCTCATCAAAAGTATTCTTTACTCTAGCTTCTAAATGTGTAGCCTGGACATAGACTTCATCTAAGCTGGTAGGATTGAACATTAGAATAGTATGTTGCAGATAATTGTGCAAACCTCCTATGTATTTGAACTAGGTGTCTTGACTTTGTAAGTCTACCCCAAGTAGAAGTGCTCTCCTTCTAAACTCTTGGGTATAATCTTGCACATTTTGACCCTTAAGTTGCCTAAAAATTTTCCAATTCATGATTGCTTTCTGAATATGAGCAAGAGGATAAAATTTTTTCTTAATAGCAGTAATAAACTTATTCCAAGTTGAAACTTATGTTGCGTGCGCTCTAGAGCTCCCTGCTGCTACTAAGACCATGACATGCATGCGTCCGTTCTAGGGCTCGCGCCCATGGAGGTGCAGGGCACTCCCCAAGCGTCTCCCCCCTCCTCCTCCGCCGCCCTCCACTGCTGAGGCCTTCAATCACCTTTTAGCAGGACTTCCCAAGAAGAAAAACTCAGAAGCTGCGAAGTTTGTCAAGAAATTGGATGATATACCAGAGATCTCCCTTCCTGCATAAACCTCGATTCAGGTTGCTTTATCTCTGGCAGAACGAGAAATCGTAGGCCAGTTCACCAGACTATGGCCATCCCCCAAAACTACTGAGAGCTGGGTAAACAGAAACTGGGCACTGTTGATCAAAGAAAGTGTTATTTCTTATTTTTTGGGGAGAGGATTCTTTCTCTTCAAGTTCTCTTCAAAGGATGACAAAGATCCGATATTCCAAAACGGCCCCTACTTCATGGGCCCTCAGGGTTTATATCTAAATAAGTGGACTCCGGACTTTGATCCTGCAGTGGATGTGCCCAAAGCAGTCCCAGTGTGGGTTAGACTCCCAAATCTTCCAGTTCACTGCTGGAATTGGGACTCTCTGATGCATATTGGAAATGCCCTTGGGAATTTCATTGATCGAGCAAACAACAAGGACCAATATGACTGCGCCAGGATCTGCATGGAAGTAGATCTGGAAGTAGGGCTTCCAGAGGCCATCAAAATCAATGTCGGAAACTGGTCGCATGTGCAGAAACTGGACTATGAGCAGTTGCCCTTAAAATGCCGAAAATGCCATGTCTATGGCCACTTCGCCAGAGGCTGTCCGTCCAACATTGAGGCAGAGCAGGGGAAGGAGGACGATTGGAACCAAGTCAAGCGCTCCAAAACTTCTCACAAGAAGACGAGAGGCCCTAATGGCAAAGGTCCTCATCAGGCCTCTGCTCAACAGATCCCGCCCTAGAAAACAATTTTGAACTTCTCAGCTTGCATCAAGAGGACACCCAGGAGGTCGAGGCCCAAAAGGTTGTGACTCTGGAAAAAGTTAATCCTTCTGCCTCTTCCAGTGATGCAACTGTTGTAGAAAGCTCAAAATAAATCCCTGTTGAAGCTGAGGAAGAGGAGCATGAGACGGAAGACTCGAAGGAGGAAGGAGAAATAGGTGACTCCCAAGCCTCTGTTAGGAGATCCACAAGAGGCCGCAAAACAGATCGAGAGAAAAGAGAGCAGGAAACATTCAAGGATAAGTTACAGGGCAGCCAACCAACTCTGGAAAAGCTGTTAGCAAAAAAGCCAAAGATGGTGAGGAACCAGCCACAAGGCTCCAAGGGAGCCCAGCAAATCAAAGGTAAATAATGAAAATAGTCTCCTGGAATTGTAGGGGTATGGGGAGCAAAGTCAAGGAAGAGGCCATAAGAAATCTAATAAGAATAGAAGCCCCAGACATATTCCTTATCTAGGAGACCAAGCTGGAGGATTCAATCTTCCTCCAAACAAGTAAAAAAATCTGGAGTAAAAGTAGAGCAAAATCTATCTCAGCCCGAGGAACCTCTAGAGGGTTGGGCACTCTTTGGAATGATAGTAAGTTCTCGTTAGTCTCTGAAACTTCTAACACTCACTGGCTGCTTCTAAAAATGCAGCATTTAGTCACCAAAGAATATTTTTGTCTCTTCAATGTCTATGTGTCGGTCAATGCTGGAGAAAAGAAGGCCTGTTGGGACTCTATAAGAAGCCAAGCAGATTTTGGGAACCTAGACAATATCATCATTGCAGGAGACCTCAATCTCACTCTTCATTCCTCAGAAAAGCGAGGAGGTTGCATTGTGCGAGATCTGGCGAGGGAATGGGCAGAGGATCTTATCCATGATTGGGACTTGCTGGACATCAAGCCCTCTTCTGGTAAGTTTACTTGGTCAAATAGAAGAGTAGGCCCTGGTCATATTGCAGCAAGACTGGATATATTTTTTGTCCAAAGTTCGTTCCTTCTTCTCGGATTAGATGCCAGTATGAAAATTATTCCTTGTAGCATATCTGATCACAATCCTATCAAACTTGATCTCTGGGCTCTCCCCGATCTTGGACCCATCCCCTTCAGATTCAACCCCCTATGGGTCAAGGAACCCAACTTTATGCAGATTGTCAAGGAAATTTGGTCTCAACCAGTCAATGGATCACCTTTCTATGTGTGGGAGGAAAAGCTCAGAAGAACAAAAGCTGCCCTAAAGAGTTGGGCCAAAACTCTTCCTAATCCAACAGCTGAAAGGAAAAGTCTCCAAAATCAACTTGAAGCTCACCATCTACTCTTAGAAGAGGCACATGTAACCAGAGAAATTCTTGATAAGGAGGTTCAGCTCCAATAGAGCTTCCATAAAGCCTGCCTGGCTGAAGAAGAGTTTTAGAGGATTAAATCTCGCTGCCTTTGGCTCAAAGCGGGAGAAGAAATTCCTCTTTCTTTCACAAGCAATCTCAAGCCAGAAAATGCTTCAATTCCATCACTGAGATCAAGGAAGATAACTCCATCCATAAGGACTTTGCAAGCATCAAACGAGCAACTTTTCTACATTTTCAAAATCTATACAGTGAGGATGTGAATATAGTTCATAATAATTACCTATTGGACGGGGTCCCCCCTTCAATCTCTGCTGAGATGAACCTCCTGCTTGATGCTAAAGTCACCAAGGCTGAGGTCAAGAATGCTCTCTTTTCCATGGACCCAGACAAAGCCCCTGGTCCTGATGGGTTCTCCGCCAGATTTATCCAATCCTACTGGCACATTGTGGAAAATGATCTCTATAAAATGGTTCAAAAATCCCAGGACTGTCAGAAAATTGGAGGTAGTACAAACTCTGCGTTCCTTGCACTCATCCCCAAGGAGAAAGGTGCCAGATCCTTCAGCAGATTTCATCCCATCTCTCTTTGCAACACTGGCTATAAGTTAATCACCAAAGTAATAGCTAACAAGTTGAAATGCCTTCTCCCCACAATAATCCCAGAAAATCAAGGGGGCTTTATTCATGGTAGACAGCTTGTGGACAATTTCACTTTAGTTCAAGAGGAAATTCTCTCAAGCCAGCAGCGCAAGGAAAAAGGTATGGTTATCAAACTGGACTTAGCAAATGCCTTTGATCGTGTTAGGCATAGTTTTCTCTTGAATGTTCTGAAGAAATTTGGATTTGGTGAGAAATTTATAAACTGGATTCAGGCCTGCATTTCGGAGCCATGGATTGCTCCCCTTGTAAATGGCAGAGCTGTTGGTTTTTTCAAAGCTTCAAGAGGACTAAGGCAGGGCTGTCCTCTTTCTCCCATTTTTTTTGTCCTCCAAGCCTCAGTTTTAAGTTTCCATCTAAACAAAAAAATGCAAGAGCAGGAGATCTCAAGTCTTTGTATTGCAAGAGGAGTCAACAGTATCAATCATGCCCTCTTTGTAGACGATACTTTGCTTCTGGGGGCTGCTTCGATACATTCGGTCAACAGATTCAAAGAAGCTATAGACGAGTATTGCTTAGCGTCGGGAAGTAGTCTCAACAAGGGGAAATTCCATATTTATAGTTGTAATACTTCGCCCAACTTGCTTAGTTCCATTGCAAGATGTTTTGGCTTTGCAGCCTCTCCATCTTGGACTTCTTTCAAATACCTTGGGCTCCCTATCTTCTTCAAGCGGGCCTTCAGTAGGGATTGGCTCCCCCAAGTGGAAAAATTCAAAAACAAACTTCGGGCTTGGGGTTTCAACTGGCTTAATATTGCTGGCAAATCAGTTCTCATCAAATCTGTCCTATGCAGTCTTCCCCTTTTTCAATTTTCTGTTCTCCTGGCTCTAGTTGGCATTATTAAGAGAATGGATCAGCACATTCGGCACTTCTTTTGGAAGGGGGGCAAAAACAACGAGAAAAAATTCCCTCTGGTTAATTGGGATATTGTCTCCAAACCTCTCAGAGAGGGGGGTTTAAATTTCAAAAACCTTTCCCTTCAGAATACTGCCATGGGAGCCAAGCTTCTCTGGAAAATTATCGTGCCCAAGCCTGGTTGGGCCCAATTAGCACTCTGGAAGAAATATTTCAAAGGTATGAGACTTAGATGCTTGGATGGTCCTCTCCCACAAGGCATCTCTCCCTTTGCAAGGCTCTGCGCCAAAGCTGCCCCCCTAATCAACTCCAACACTTATTGGATTCCTGGAAATGGTAAGAAAATAAATATATGGACAGATCGTATTATGGATTGTGACCCGATTGGTGACTGCCCCTCCCTGAATGCGTTGCGATGTTGGTTGACCGCTGCTGGGAAATATTCTTTGTGGGACATCTCCACTTGGGCTGGGATGCGTTGGACAGGTTGGGAACTTTTGGATGTGCCTCCGGAGCTTCTCCAGGACTGTAACAATCTCCGCTCCAAGTTTAATGGTATAGCTCCCACGCATGTGTGCAAAAGATACTCGCATGGCTGGGGTACGCTAGCTGCAGGTTATACCATAGCTCAAGGCTACGCCAAGCTCATTCTGAGACCGCACGTCCCTCCAGACCCTGCTCCCTGGACAATGATCTGGCATCTTCATTCTCTGCCTAAAATTGACATGTTTTGTTGGATCTTATGCCACAAAAAATCCTTACTGATGATAAATTGCAGAAACGTGGATTTTATGGCCTGTCCAGGTGTTCTTTGTGCAGAGAGAATGTGGAATGTGCCACGCACCTAATGTTAAATTGTAAATTTGCTGAGCAGGTTTGGAGAGAGCTGATGGATGATTGGAACCCCAATTTTTTTCTTCCCACTTCTATTATTGACCTCTTTGCAGATTGGCAGAGCAATTATCCCAGCCCCCCTCCCAAAAACAATGTGATCAAAATCGCTTGGTCTTCCCTCCCTAAAATCTGCTGCTGGCAGATCTAGCTAGAGCGAAATAGCAGAATCTTCAGAGACACTCAGCACGATGTCAAGGTGGTCACAACCAAGATTAAATTCCAGCTAAAAAAGAGTCTGGGAGATCAAAAATATGCTTCAAATCTAAACTATATTGATTCTGTTTGGGGTGCCTCCCTTAATTTGAAATTTCATCAAGACATCAGCAACATTTCCCCCTTTGAAGACTGGAAAATAAGGGGGAAAAACAATGAGGATTTTCAAGACTGGATCTCCACTCAAAAGGTGCACTCTCTCTTCTTCGATGGGGCATCAAAGGGAAATCCTAGAAGCGCTGGGGCAGGAGGAATTGTTAAAAAAATTGAAGGCTTATTGATCCACCACTTTGCTTGGGGTCTGGGGATCAACTCCAGCATCCAAGCTGAGGCTTTGGCCCTCTTTCAAGGACTTAAGTTTCTCTTGAACTTAGGAATCAAGGAGGCTAATATCTTCGGGGATTCCCAAGTGGTTATAAAAACCATGGTGTCAAATTCTTCCCCTCGGGACCTAAGATTGGCAAGATTGATATCTAGAATCAGAAGCTTGGAGAAATTGTTTCAAAATCTGAACTTCTTCCATGTGTTGAGGGAAAACAACAAAGACGCAAATCTTGAAGCTAATAAAGCTGCCCTTCTTTCTATTTGGGCAATGATAAGAGACAGGGACGAAACATGGGATCCAATTCCATAATCTGTCAGCTGAAATGTTTTACTGCTTGCTATTGAATCAGCTTGTTTTTACTTTCAAGCTTGGGGAAATCACAGAAATCGATTACATACCTGTAGACAAAAAAAGCTAGAAGCTGTCCACAAGCGCCATTGCAATTCTGGCTATTGATACTTTCTAGGCTTTGCCCCCTCTCAATGTAATTCGAAATCTGGAAATTAGGCCAAACAGTTAATATAATCCATAACCGTTTCTGTGAAAAAAAAAAAAAAAAAAACTCATTCCAAGTTAGAGTTATCTTACCATGCTTTTTAATTTCCTCCCTGGTCTTGGCTTCCCACCAAACCAAAGCTGCTCCATCCATTATCAAAGAGGCTAATTGGATTTTTGTGTCATCATCATGCAAATTCTGAATTCTTAGATAGACTTCTAGCTGTCTAATCCAGTTATCCAATTTTTCTGCATTCACATCACCATTAAACATCGGCAACTCAAACTTCACATCAAGCTTTAACAAAGCATTTTTAAGAGATGTTTTTGTTTTGTGTGACTGATTAACAGAAGTTGAAGAGGATGATGTGGAGGGAGAGGATGACGATGGAGATGAAGCATCACCATTTCCTCCATTCCCTTTCTTAGACTCATCCTTGTCTTTCTTCCCTCCTGAAGAATCTCCTTCTTCTCTTTGATTTCTAGACCCTTCTCTAGCAATCCTATCATTTCTCTCCTGATAGAGGATCCTAACCATCTCAGTCATGTCTAAGAAATATTTTCTAAAGACTCTTTCTTCTTCCTTGGGATCCACTTCCTCATGTACTTCTCCTTCTCTGGAAGACATGTTTGTGGTTGATTCTAAGGCTAATGAGGATGAAATTGAAGGTGGAGATAATGGCACCCTAGTCCTCCTTGGTTGAGGATTATCTTGTTCTCTAACCAATTGACCTTCCCCTCTTTTCAATTTCAACCTAGCAAGCATCAAATTTGTGAATTTCCTTGCACAAAATTCACAAACTCTTAAGCAAAACCTAGAGCTTTGATACCAATCTGATCCGAAAATGTGTGAACAAAATATTTCTTATACAGAGATAGACAGTAGGGGATTTTACTGGTTATTTCACCTTTACTAGAAAGGATGAAACCAGAAGCTTCTGGCCCTCTTACTGGCTCTGACTAAAGAAATATGAAGTTAACATGAAATCGATCTGGCAATGAAAGTATTTGTTTATGTTTGCAAAGTATTCATTAACCAAATTTTATGTGTGAATAAGAAAGTTCAAGTATTCTGCAATGGAAGTAATGTGGTTTGAAGTGAAACAAATGAGTTTTGATCACTGTATAAGTCTCATTGTGAAAAGTGGACTTATTACAAATTACTGTTTAATGTAGTAAACTCTAGAAAATAGCAGCAAAAATGCACAGCATAACATTAAGCATTTTTTTAAGCAGTTCACCCCTCTCTTGGGCTACCTCTGCTGGGTCCAAAAGCCTCCAAATAGGCTTTTCCCTCTTTTATTAATGGTCAAATTAAGTATTACACCATGAAGAAAGCCTCAAAAGGCTAAAATAGCTGCAAATTTAGAAACAGAGTGCTGGAAACAGTAAAAATTGACTATTCATTCACCTCAAATGGATGAACATAGCCCAATACAGTTGATCTTTCACCAAGCCCTAGTGGCCCCACAAGAAAATTCGCTGATAAAATCCCTGACATATTTCCCTAATGGCTCTACAACTTGTTCCAACAGCTTCAAAATGCTTCAATACCCCCAAATCAAAAAAAAATTCACTTCAATTGGACTTTCCTAGCCAAAGTTATGACCAGTACAGGTTTTTGTCCAGTTACCCCTTGAAAAGCTCCACTAAATGTGGAGCAACTCCAGATAAGTCCGAAAAATTAGGAAAGGCACCATATTTGGCATGCCGCCGAAATTACCGCCAAAGTGAGGGGGGGGGGGGGGGGGCGCTAACGCATAGTACCACATGACCGCACCGAACGGAAATAATTGAATGAACTTAGAGTTTATTGCGGAGTTTACTAAAGTTGCAACCATGTATATTAAAACCACCGCCGGAATGCACGTGAACATGACCCACGGTTTTATCCGCCCATTTGTTTATGCCCTGGGTTCCAAGCGCGTGGTCATTTGCTGAAGGGGATGGCCCCCTTTCGGGCCCCGCCCAACATAAAACAAAGTTTAAAACAAACTTCAATATGACCAACGAGTTCAAGAACCACCTGTGGCCCATTGGTGGGGCCGCTCCATTGTTATTGCCTCGACCCGGGGTCGAACCCGTCCGCAACCATAATAAAAATTTTGAACGTCATTTCGTTTGACCTTGGGGCCACGTGGCGCCCTTTAATTGGTTGGCCAGAGGAATATTCCACAAAATATTCTGTGGAATATTCCCAAAATATTCTGTGGAATATTCTTTTTTTAATAATAAAAAAATTTTGTAAAGTCCATTTGGCCATTTTTTTTACTGAAATTGGCAAACTTCAAAGCTGAATAACTTTCTCATACAGTGTCGGTTTTCAGTGTCGTTTGCGTCTACAGGATCCTTTTTCCGAGCTCTTTCCATTCGTTCTGGTTTGGACCAATTCTGAGCAACTAAATTTTTGAGAATTTTTCCACAAAGGGCTAGAGTTACTTCCATGACTTGGGTTATTTTCAATAATGTTTTGTTCACGGTGTTGATTGTTTTCTTCTTCTTCACCTTCCATATACAAACATAAAAATAAACTGAAATGAGTGTATATACATTAGTGAGAATAATGAAAATTGCAATATTAAATAATATACATCAATGTAAATCGAAAAGAAAAATTACGTACCATAGTAACAATTGACTCATAAACTACACACATTCTTTCAAAATCATGTACGTCCATGCCAACTTTCATAATTTCATCTGGTGGCGCAATTCCATAGTTTGTTTCCTGCAAGTTTTATACACCATAACAGATCATATATTGAATATAAAATATTTTTTTGTTCTTATATTAATTATAGACGGAGCTAAGTAAAACAAGATCGATAGATGCTTACAAATTCCACAATTAATTTCTGATATGCCAACATATACTCACAACCCATATTTAACCCAATTTCAATCAATTCCTCTAATGGTTCTTCTTTGTATGTTAGCACCTGTTTGAAGACATTCAATGATGATTTTTAAAAACAACTTAAAAAATACAAAAATGAAATCTAGTTAAGATGTTGTTATAAGGAAGTAACAATTACTCACAAACTTAGATATCAGCCCTTTTCTTCCTTATCGTCCTGTTTATGTGTTGAATGGGTTCCATTTTCTTTTCTTTTATGCAAGAAAATACTTGAAAATTAATATTTAATGCTAAATTGTTTATTTATTGTACCTAATGATTGAAAAATTCAATGATTACATATTACATTTGAAGCACGTTGTTGTTGAGATGGCTCCTCCTGCGATGCAATTTTTTCCATTTCTTTGACCATCTCCTTGTACACATTTTTGGACATTCCTACTGGCATATTTCTAATATCAACTTGTTCATCTTTTGAGATTTTCATAATCTTCCTGAAAATGTAACACGACATTAATAAACTATTTAGTTTTTATATTGATATATGAAAAGTAAATATAAAAAAAGTGATATTTATAAATAATTCTAGACAAACATTTAAAGGAATATTACTTTTTCAATCCTTCTTTTTTGTTGTTGTACATTTTTGCTATTAAAAATCTGACATGTCTCATTGACCAATTCTCTGGAAAATTTTCCTGTAGTTTACATAAAATTTGGTTCTTGGAATCATTGGATTGGTTTTTGTATTGTAAGTGGAAAGAACGTCTATTCATTCGTTCCACTAGATCCCTCAAACTTTTGTAAAAACATTTCCCCCTTTCGTTAGCCTCCAGCACCACTCCAGATGAGGTAAGGAGCAATTCATTTTCATTTGCGTGTTCTATTTTTATATTTTCTTAGAGCAACATTCCTTTTCTGAGTTGTTGGTCCCTGTAGAACATTAAACATGTGTGAATTATTAGACTGTTTGACACATGTTATCTAATAATTTTAGGTATATTATTAATGATAATTAAAAAATAAACTCGTATTGGATCGATAGTATTTTTCATTCACCTAAATCATCCTTTTTCAATTTTTCCATCAAGCTTTTACGCTCTTCTGTTCCTAGATCAGAAATAATCTTATCGAGCTTCATCACTTTGTGGCTCTTCATGATACACAGTAAACAATACATATTAGTTAAACTTACATATAGTTCAAAAATAATATTTTTTATAAAGAATTTACAAAGAACTTACCTTTTTTTCTTTTCTTGATGTGTTATCAGTATTTTTGTTACCTGATTTCTTGTCAATAATTTCTTTATCAATCTCAAACCTGTACCATATCATTCATTAATATATTTATAAATAAATTGTCAACTTTTTAGGTAAAAAATAAATCTCAAGACACCGGTGCGTCTTTCATTCAATACGCACCGATGTCGGTGCGTGCACCGATGTCGGTGCGTTGTGGTCTTCTAAACGCACTGCAAAAACAGAATAGTAGACTGTGCGGTGCTATATGTCAACAAGGAGCACCGGTGTGTTACATATCAACTATAGCACCGATAAACCATGATAAAATAATAAAAATCATCTAGTGTTAGTTTTTGTAGCATAAACTGGTGCCATATTTTACATATGGCACACTAATATAATTTTTTTTAAATTTTTCACATTACTTTCACAGTGCGCTTTTACAATAAGCCACATCGGTGCACTAGGTAACGTTGGGCGCACCGATCAAAAATAAAATATGTTTTTTT
This sequence comes from Pinus albicaulis, assembly GCA_034641835.2. Taxonomy (NCBI): domain Eukaryota; kingdom Viridiplantae; phylum Streptophyta; class Pinopsida; order Pinales; family Pinaceae; genus Pinus; species Pinus albicaulis. The sequence continues at coordinate 1,634,290,030 of CM076575.1, read as the reverse complement.
TAAATTCACGCAAGGGCCTACATGGATTGGGATTAGACTATGCAAATCGTCCCATCGGTTGGATGTATTAGGTCTATATTTAGCAATAGAAACCCTATAAATCTAAATTGAAAAGCCCTAAACCTGAAATCATAGAAAGAGGGAGAAGAAAGTGTAGAAACAAAAAGAATGTAGGGTTTGTATTTTTTGAAAGTGTAATTTCTTTTTTTGAAATAGAACGTTCACGATGCGCCATAATGAAATAGCGCACTGGTTGCATATTTCACAAATACCGCACTGAGAAAAAATATATTCTTTTTTAATTTCTTATCACAGTACTTTCGCGGTGTGCTGCGTTAATATAGCGCACCGGTGCGCTCAGGTACACCGGGCACACCACTGAAAAAGATTCTTTTTTTTTTAAATTTACACAAGACCGATATGGATTGGGATCCAACTATGCAAGTCGTCCCATGGGTTGGATGTCTTAGGCTTATATTTAGCAATACAAACCCTATAAATATAAATTGAAAAGCTCTAATTCTGAAATCACAGAAACAGAGAGAAGAAAGGGAAAAAACAAAAAAAATGTAGGGTTTCTTTCTAAAATGGTTTTTTTTGCAAAACAGCACGTGCGCGGTGCGCCATAGTGAAATAGCGCACTGGTGACAAAGTTTACATATGGCGCACTAATATTTAAAATAAATAAATAAATAAATTGTTTTTATTTTTACTTTTTATCACTGAACTTGCACGGTGCGCTGGTATTACAGAGTGCACCTGTGCTCTATGTTACGTTAGGCACACCGCGAAACAAAAATCTGTTTTTTTTTTAAATTCATGCAAGGGCCAACATGGATTGGGATCCGACTATGCAAGTCCTCCCGTGGGTTGGATGTCTTACGACTATACAAGCCCTATAAATCTAAATTGAAAAGCCCTAATTCTGAAATCAAAGAAAGAGAGAGAACAAAGAGCAGAAACAAAAAATATGTAGGGTTTCTTTCCAAAATGGTTTTTTTTGCGAAACAGAACATATGCAGTGCACCATAATGAAATAGTGCACCGGTGCCAAAGTTTAGATATGGTGGACTAATAAAACAATATATATATATATATATATATATATATATCATTGAACATGCGCAGTACGATGGTATTACAGAGCGCACCGGTGCTCTATGTTACTCTGGGCGCACCGCGGAAGAAAATTCTATTTTTTTTGTAATTCATGCAAGGGCCGACATGGATTTGGATCCGACTATGCAAGTTGTCCTGTGGGTTAGATGTCTTACGACTATACAAGCCCTATAAATCTAAATTGAAAAGCCCTAATTCTGAAATCATAGAAAGAGGGAGAACAAAGAGTAGAAACAAAAAGAATCTAGGGTTTGTTTTTAAAAATGGATTTTTCTTTTTTAATTTTGTTTCTAAAAACTCCAGCGAAAAAAAAAAAAAATTGCAGAAAAAAAGTAAAAAAAACAATAAACTTTGTTTTTTTCATTAAAAACTGCAGAAAGAAGTAAAAAAAACAATAAAATTTATTCACGAGATCCTTTGAAATTCTATGCTACAGGGTTTGAATCACCAGAGGTTTGGAATTTTGATTTTATGAATACTTATGTTCGAACGTATTCCCTGCTCCATAGTGTTCTCGTGCTCTGTTCGCTCTAGATATGTCTCCTACAAATCTCTAGCTGATATTTGTTGCAAAAATAGTGTAATAATGAAAAGTGTTTAGTATTTAAAGAAATGTTAGAAGAAAATCAGATTTTCGAAATTATTTTGCCGCCCATTTTTCAATTTTCCGCTTTTTTTTCACTTAAAGAAAAAAAGAGTTGTGCTTTTTTAATTTGCAGTTATTCGTCACCGGTGCGTCCCTTAATCAAACCACACCGGTGCGTCAGGGGATACAACGACACCGGTGCCTATTACAAAAAACGCACCGGTGCGGTGATTTGTACATTAGGCACCGAAATTACATTTAGGTGTGTGCACCAAAATTTATTGTTGTTTTGCTCAAATGCAGGGAGAAAATATCATAATTATATCCAATGGAAATTTCTTCAAAACCAGCTCGTTCCATAATATTCCTAGAAGTCCATCGCAGAGTTCTCCCTATCCATCTCAAGACGTAATATTTACTTCAGATTTTATTTATATTTTCACTATCTAATTGAATTTATGTTTTTTATCCATGCAGTCAATCATGCATAGCTTAATTAAATTTATAATGTATACAAATTTGCAGGTTCATGCAGATTCAACATTGAGTTCAGATGCACAAAATATTCAAAGTACTGCTCCAAAATGTCGGAATTTTTTCTCAGGAGCTGCATATTGCAAGACGCATTTGGTAGATGAAAATGGACAACCGCTTCACCCTGCCAATTGTAACAAAATTGCATCTTCTAGCCACAATCCTGGAACAATGATGGTAATAATTATAATTGTTTGGTATATATATTGAATAATATGTAATTATTTCAACGGAAAACCAATTTATAATCATGCAATATTGTCAACGTGGTTACTAATTGATGTCTTATTTTTTGTACTAATTATTAGGATTCTAGTGATGATGAACGACCTACCTACCATCTTCCGTTGCACCCCATGAAAATTTCAAATCGAGAGAAGACTGAATTAAGAGAAAAAATTAGAGAGGAATGATACCAAGAATGGTTGAATCAACCACTGATTCAATTCCCGCTACGTCCAGATTCACCAATTAGGAATGACTACAACAATAGTAGTCCTTCACAAGTTGGCAATATTAGAGGCAATCAAATAGAGGTTGGTATGGATGATTACTTAAGGTATACGATCGCCATGGAGACAATGTTGTTAGATGCATTCCAAAACGATGATCAGCTAAGGGATGATGCTCATATCGCTGACACCTTTTTCGAAAGCCTTAAATTTGCTTCCACCACCCCTCTCTTTGGACCTAGAGGTCAGTCAAATTCTACCCAGTTGGGGACAACGATGTTACTGTACAACTTGAAAGCAAATTTTGGCTTGTCGAATGCATGTTTCTCGGAACTTTTGAGGTAAGTTTCCATAAAGTACTCCCTTATATAAATTTGAAATATAATCAGTACGTCACTATAATGAACATTACAAATGGTTAATTTTATGAACGTTAATAATTATATCGACATTAATGTACATTTATTAATATATTTTTCCATGAACACCAACTACAGGTTATTCAAATATAAGGTTCTTCTGAGTGATAATGTCTTTCCCGGTAGCTGTGAAGAGGCAAAGAAATTGTTGAAAATGTTGGGTGTTGAGTACATATCATATCATGCATGTCCAAATGATTGTACTCTATATAGAGGATAATATTCAGACAAAGAGATGTGTCTGAAATGTGGGCATGACAGGTATGATAAATCAAAAAACAAGGGTAAATCACGTACTAGTCCTCCTTTTAATATATTGAGGCACATGCATATAATCCCAAGGATTCAAAGGCTCTTTCATTGCAAAGAATTAGCTATGTTGTAGGGATGGCATACACAGAAGTGAGTTGGGAGCTATGCAAATACCAACTGATTCAATAGCCATGAAGCATATAGAGGATACATGGCTTGAAAAATTCAAGAATGAAGTACGAAGTCTACGACTCAACATAGCCATGGATGGCGTCAACCCATATTCCCTCCAGAACACCAACTATTCTATTTGGCATGTAGTAGTGATCAATAGCAATATCCCCCCATGGTTTTCAGTGAAGAATGAACATCTTATGTTGGCTCTCATAGTCCCTGGTAGAAGACAAGTGAAGAATATGGATGTCTACTTACAACCACTGGTAGATGAATTGAAGGAATTATGGGATGGGATAAATGTATACGATATATCAAGACCCATCGCAGGAGAGAGGATTTTTACGTTGTATGGCATATTTGCTTACACGACACATGATTATCCAGGCTTAGGAGTTTACTCTGGTAAATTGCATGTTTAATTTATTGATTTTTTTATATACGTAGCAATATTCTTTCACATATTAGTTATTTAATTTTACGACGTTGTAATATTTTTTATGATCTTCATGATGATATTCTTTAACGTTCCATTCATATTAATTAATGTATACAAATATAATCTCGCAGGTCTTGTATCAAAAGGGTATTTTGGATGTAAATGTTGTGGAACTTATTTGAAAGCTAGATGGTCCAAGGACCTACGAAAGCCAGTGTATGATTGCTCCAGGGTATTCCTACCAGAATAAAACCCTAACAAAAGAGCAACATCTGCTTTCAATGGTAAACGAGAGAGAACCCAAAGGCCTCCAATAATAACACCAGTTGAATGGATTAGATCATATGAGAGAGAGAAGGAGAAGGAGTTCATAGAAATGTTCGATTCAAATGGGGAGCCTCGTTCAATGATCCAGATTTCTTCAGCACCTATGTTGAGAAATTTCCCATTGGGATGAAAAGTAAATCTATCTTTTATGACCTCCCATATTGGGAGCATCTTAAGATTAACCACTTATTATATCCCATGCATATATTTTAAAAAAATTTATCTTCTTTATGGAGGCACATATCATAGAAACAAAGTGATACACTAGCTGTTAGGAAAAATCTTATTACTTAAAAAAATAAAAAGAAACATTGGCCAAGATGATTAGAAAGTATGGGATCATAGGCAGGTGTTGGTCCCTCTAATTCATGGTTTTTCAAAGAAGGTGATGTCCCATGGATTTGAAAAAAAGATTATATTTCTTTGGCAAAGGAAGTTATAATGGGTGTGAGGGTGCCAACTTCATATGGGTCTTCACTATGGCGGTGCTTCACTGTGGATGACCATTTTTCGGGGTTGAAATCGCATGACCATTTGAATATTCTAACAGTACGTATATTAATGTCATGAAAAGCATATATGATTTTATTATTTGTTATATTAATAATAAATTTTATCCCAATATTCCAGGATCATAAAACATAACTAATTTTGTATATTATTGCACGTGTTTATAACTTTGCAGTGTCATTATCCTTTGTTCATGCGTGGGTGTGTGAAACATGAATTCCCTCAAGACCTAGGGCATGCCATATCTAAATTATCTACTTTTTTACATTGGATCACATCAAAGTAGATTCATGTGGCTAGCATTCCATGGCGGCGTCAAGAGATAGTTGATAATGTGTGTATGTTTGAGAAGGAACTGCCGACGAGTTTCATGGACTTACAGGTTCATCTTCTAATCCACCTAGTAGATGAGGTTGAATTAGTTGGGGTGGTTTCTTATCCTTGGATGTTCTTCTTAGAGATGTACATGAAGAAATTGAAAGGTTTTGTTTGACAAAGGGAAAAACCGGAGGGGTCTATGGCAATAGGGTACATATTGTATGAGTATTTCTATTATGCTAGTGATTACATTAAGTAGATCGACAACAGACCAAGTGCGGTGATTTGGGACGATGAAAGGGATGAAGAAAAAAGAGAAGGAGAGTTGCTCCAAACGAGTGGAAAAAAGCGCTTGATAAAGAGTAAGCAACTTATAATTTTTCAAATTTACAAAAAGTAATTAATATTCATGTTGAACTTCGATATAATGTATATTTTGATCTCTAAGTATAACTATATAATGTTGTTTTGATTTCACCAGCGACTGCATAAATTGAAGCAATCAATAAATTAGTTCTTTACAATTTTGAAGCGACACAACCATGGGTCGCATTGTACGAACAAAACAGGATGAAATGGGATAGTGAAAGGAAAGAATTCAGACAGTTGAATGGTAGAATTGTGCCTTATCCCAATCATTTAAAAGGAACTATGCCAAAAATATGCCCCAACAGTTGGGTTGTTGACCAAGTCAGAGAGAAATACGGTGGTACCAGTCGTTACCTGCATGCTAAAGAGGATGCGCTAAACGTAGGGATTGGGTGCAGCAACTCGGTAATAATATTTTAAATTTATATGTAAATTTGAAACTTATATTAAGACATCTAAATTTCATATTTTAACGGTTGGATTATTATTTATAAGACACATGACACTATGATTTTTTTAACTTTTTTATAATAGGTGCATTTGTTCCCATCTATGTGGCCATATGGACACCATTTTCGCATAGAAAATTTCGATGCTGGAAACATCACACAAGACTGTGGAGTGGAAGTCGAGTTCGATCAATCTAGTCGATCTAGCCACCGTGATCAAAACCTAGTACGAGGGACGTTAGGTTACGTTGGAAAGATACAAGAGATCATTGAAATGGATTTTTCTTCTTTCCAATGTGTTATTTTTAGGTGCAAGTGGTGGGACACCTTTGATCAGAATAATGTAAAGGAAGATCGCGATAGTAGGCTGATATGTATCAACTCTAGAAAGATGTGGGATGAAGCTAAGGAGCCCTATGTTTTCCCTAAACACTGCAACCAGGTGTTTTTTTACCTAGATGTGTTGGATAGGGATTGGTGGTTCGTATTGACACATGACCCTAGATCAAAACATATTTTTTAGAACAATAGTGTTATCATGCCATGCGAGCTAGAAGATAATGAGGGTGATTATGAGAACCAAGAGTGATATGGTACATGTGTTATATCATCAATATTTATACTTTTTAAGATGGGTTTTTCGAAATATTAATATAATATGTATTTTGAATTAATTGGTAATTTTCATTGTGTTAATGTTAAAATCAATAATTCACTTGATAATTTTCAATTATGTTGATCTCAAAAACAATGGCATACTATATAAATTAATTCTTTTTTTTGTATCTAAGATCATAATAAAATAATGATAATTCTAAAGTACAGGAATTTATTTGCATTATTTTCTAAACTTTATTTTGTTACAATAAATCATATTATTCTAGATTTATTATTTTACAATTATTTAAAATTTACAAATTTACAAATTTTAATAAATTCATTTCACATTAATACAATTAAAATTTTACAAATATTTTACATACAATTACAATCACAATTTTACAATTTCACGTACAATTACAACTACAATTACAATTTTAGAATTTTACATATATACAATTACAATTTTACAAATTAAAAAATTACAATTACAATTACAATTTTACAAATTTACATATATACCATTACAATTACAATTACAATTTTAGAATTTTAAATACAATTAGAATTACAAATATTACAATTTTACAATATCATGATCATTTAGTATTAAATTAATTAATAAACATCACGTTCATGATAACCACCGTACAAAAATCATATTTGACTAAAAAACACATTCAAAATTGCTAACTGCATCATCGTGATCATGATCATCTAACAAAACACAATTAGCATTATATATTAACTTCATCACAACACAAAGATCAAATATACATCTCATGTCAAATAACTCATGCTATCACATACACATCTATCTGCAAGCTGCACATTAAATGAGCATATCTAACATGACCTAACAACATACACATCATGATGATCACCAACATGTAAATTAGGTACAACTGCAACATGAACATGACATACATGGACCATATATATATATATATATAACTGAATAATGTTAAAAATATACAACTGTGATATAAATGTCATAGATCAACTAGTGGTAGTACAACATGAATATCAGTACTAGTGGCTGATGGTCCAGCCTCATATCCATGATGATTGCTGTTAGATGCTAGTGGAGGCTCATGCTCATCTGGCGTGGTGCTAGGTGAACGATCATGAGATGATGGTATGTTGCGCCTCGCAGACTATCCATCACGTGTTGCAGCTCGATCGTAACATGCAACAATCCCCGTCAGTCACGTAAAAGCTATCGTAACTCCTACGACATGCCGCATCAGGCTGTACATGTCACGCGGAATGCCTTTCCACATCCGTAATAGCTTATCATCGGCCTCTCTGTCTCTATAATGAGCGGGCCTGATGCCTGCCTCAACAATCAATCCAATGAGTTGGTCGCCCAACTCCGTCCTCTATCTAGCATCACTAAGTCGACTGCGCACCGGCGCACTAGCAGGAGCAGGTCTCTCTGCATTGGCCTCCTAATGATCCTCGGCATCTGGCAGGCCCTCATCGTGATCATTAGGATCCACATCTAGATCAAATGGTGGTGGCGGCATCTCCTCTCCATCAAAAGAGCCAATGTCTACAAAATATATACAAGTACACAACAATAATTAGACAATTCCATTACACAATTTAATAAAAACAAGTTAAAGAACATGTTAGAATAAATTTAAATAAAACAATAATATTACCTCTATCATCTAGCGTCTCATCAGCTGTGAAAAGGATGTTGGCACACAGTCGCCAATCCAACCCCGCATAAGGAAAGGGTACCATAATGAAGGGATTTTCATCAACACTGGCTAGCAACTCCAGTGCATCATCTGATATTCTCGCTGGAAAATGAGTCTCCTCTCTCTTAGGCATCGTCTGCCCCTACATGTGCATGCGTGCCTCAGTAATCGGCCTACGAGGCTGCGGAAGAAAACTAGGCCTCGTCTCTGGAAACCTCTCAAAAAATAAACAAAAAAGCTCTGAAGCAAAAGGGAAGTTGACCCTCCCTTGTACATGAGAACGACATCTATCTAATGTTGTAAATAACTGCCACAAAAAAATGGCAAACCACCTGAAAAGTCGTAGCTGTTGTACTAAAGAATCAACATAATATAAAAGTGAGCAACTAATGCGTTTCTCGTCACTGGTGTTGTGTGAAATGATCGAAATGATGACCTCCTCACGACCAAACGCACCAATACGTAACTTCCCTTGAGCGACCTGAAAATCTGCAAGAGATACTAAATTTGCTCCAATGTATCTCTGGGAGTAAACTAACTGACTCCCTGCTACACAGGCAACTGGAACCTCGGGGAACAAGGGAAAATCCACCCCTCTCCTCGATAGCCCTGTAATAAAATATATATCCTCCTCAGTGGGTGTGTACCACTGGTTGATACCAACCCGAAAAACCTGTCATTGGGCTTTCCACCTTCGAATAAGATGTCTCAAAAATAAAATATGGGACTTTAGGGAAGTATCCTCCTCATAGAACTTGAGGAGGCCTACCTGCCTTAGGAGCCCCTGTGTCGCTGCTGTAATAGGGTGAGGGTACACATTTCTCTCCCTCTCTCTTGCCTCCCATAGGCGAACCATGTTATATTGTTCTGCCTGTTGTTGTTGTTGTTGCCCCTCTTCTCTCCTTTCATGTCTCTGAATGATTGACATATTAAACACAATTTTTTTAATAAATGACACATGTATTTAGAAATATACGTATATAAATATTTTTTGAAAAGTAAATAAAACAACAGTCGGTGCACCAAAATAACAGTCACGCACTGGTTCTGATGCGTCTTTCAACAGAGCGCACTGGGGACGGTGCACCTAATGATATGCAGCACACCGGGGGCGGTGCTCCAGAAAATGTTTTTAACGCACCGTTGACTACGTGCGGTGTCAGGAGGGCAGTGCATTAACTACACTATATACCTAGGGCATATAGCTAAGTCAGCCCACCGCCCTCTTGCCACCGTACATAATTGTTGGTGCGTTATATTAAAAGGCCGCACCATTGACGGAGGCCAAATATGGTAAGACATGCGCTGACAAAAATAGCCATCCCGGGGCGGTTATTTAGGTTAATGCACCATATCACCACTATTCAACTAGGTCATTGGTGCGGCCAAGTAACCAACCACACCGCTCTTTTTAAAAAAAAATTAAAATAACATGGTGCGCCATTGGTACCACCCTGGAACCGATGCAGATACCCTTAGCACCGGTTTACCAGGCCGAACCATTGACAATGTCGAATTGCGATATGCGGTGCGCTAATAACATTACGCGCCCAGAGGCAGATAATTTCGTCAACGCACCGAGTTGCCGCGACACCACATTATCAACGGTGCGGCCTGGTAAACGACCGCATCGCACTTTGAAAAAAAAAAATTTAAATAACACGGTGCGCCTATCGGTACCGCCCTAGAACCAGTGCGGATATCGTTAGCACTGGTTGCGGTGCGGCCTGTAAATTTACAAGCAGCACCGCAAACCAGTGCGAGCCGAACGGCTCGAGTGCACCGCGCAACAATTTTTTTTTTTTTTTAATGGTTAATTTTAAGGCTTTTTGAAATTCTAATCCGCTAAAAGGTTTAATTATGGAAAAAAAAAAGAAAAATACATGTACATTTACCCGTTGTGGAGGCATAATGGCTGTAGAATTTGCAAAAGAAAATTTGTCCACTTTTTTACAAAATTCAAGCTAGAGATTGGTGGCAATGCACAACAACAGTGTGTGCAATGAGTACAATGGGAGCACGGATGTCAGGGCGGCTCAAACAATGATAACTTGCACTGGTGCTTGAGAGCTCTGTAGCACTGACAAAAGTGAAAAATGTGGTTTTTTGGCCGTAATTTTTTTTTATTTAACCTTGTTCTGGTGCGCAGGGTTTTTATTGGCGTACCAGTGCGTTTGCACTATGCCACCCCGGGCGGTTTCTGTTTTCGCGTGCTTTTATGAGGCACCGATGCTCTACAGTAATATGACACACCGGGCACGGTTTCCAGTGAGCCAATTATTTGTGCGGTTTTTTTGTCATAATTTTTTGTTTATTTAACCCTGTTCTAGTGTGTGGATTTTATGGGTACCCTGGTGCATTTCTGCCATTCCGCCATGGGCGGTTTCTGTTTTCGTGCGCTTTTTATGAGGCACTGGTTCTGAGGATTTTAAACGCGCCGATGTGGTTCCTTAAGTAAAGGCATCGGGCGGGTGTGTATGGAGCACACGGTTTCCGGTGTGCCAATGTTTTGTTCGATTTTTTAGTCGTAATTTGTTTTATTTAACCCTTTGTTGGTGCGCAGTGTTTATGGGTGCCCCAGTGCGTTTGCTTTATTCCACGCCGAGTAGTTTCTGTTTTCGCGCACATTTTCAGAAGCACCGGTGTGCTAGAGATATAAGGAACCAGTGCTCTATAGGAATATGACACACCAAGCATGTATGTTAGGAGCACACGGTTTCTGGTGCCTATGTTTTGTGCGGTTTTTTTGCTGTAATTTTTTATTTATTTAACCCTGTGCTGGTGCGCGGGGATTTAAGGGCAGCCTAGTGCGTTGGCGACTCGGTGTGTTTAAGGGCGATCAAGGTGGTTTTAGTTTTCGCATGCTTTTTATGAGGCGTCAGTGCGGAAGTTATGTGAAGTACCGGTGCACTACAGAAATACAATGCACCGGGTGGGTGTGTATGGAGCGCACGTTGTACGGTGTGCCAATGTTTTAAGCGCATTGGTGCTTTCGCGTGTTGAATGCACCGGTGTGTTTTCCGGTGACAAAAGCACCGGATGAAATACATCCGCAAAAACCTCCGCCCTCCAACCTCCTCTAGGAACCTCCACTAGAAACGGATGTTTGGGGTATTTTTTATAAGGGGTTCCTCAAAAACATCCGCTAGAGGGTCTTTTCCTTGTAGTGACGCATTATGTTTCATGTTTCTTGTCCCTCAAAACTATGTGGCCCAATTTCTTGTTCTGATTCTTGTTTCTCTTTGTGGTAACATAATGACTTTACAATATCTACATATAAATGGAGTATCACAAACATGAAACCCCTTGTCAGCTCTACGGTTGTGTTTAGAGTTACGGGTTATGGATTGGAATTAATATTTGCAACTAGTTTTTCTAGCACATCTCCTAATCCAACTATAATTTAGGGCTCCTGCGATAAACCAACCATAGTAACAACAACAAAAAAATGTAAAGATAATTGATTATTGAAAATGAAAGGCCCACCTTTCATATTCTTTCGTTAGGTCAAGTTCAAAAGACTAAGGCTTGGTCAAGATAGAGATTTAAAGAGAAGGTTGAAAGAAAGCTAGTTTTCTCTTTATTTCAATTTGGGGTGGGTAATTATGGTCAAAACCAAAAACCTTCATTGGTCGACTCACAACAAATAACATGGAGGATTGCAAAAATTGCAATATTATGCGATGCATGGATCCCTCTTTCTCCTATACCTAGTCGGAACTATACATTGATGCATGGATCCCTCTTTCTCCTGCGCCTGGGCAGAACTGTACGTGTGTCAATGAATGTGAGTTCACCTTGCTCGCTTCACCAAGAGGGAGGAGGATGGATTCTTGTCTGTTTGTGAACCGGTGGATTTATTTTGTGTAATCAGTTAATGGATGGCTTCTGGGACTATGCTTTGAGTGAATTTCATGCAGTTTTTGAACTCTCCATTCCCTCATCGAAGATGGAATAGAAATAACACTTAAGTGTGCGACCTTTGAGTGAATCTGTTAGAACCCTGTAATTTATAGTATCACAAGGTGATTGTGTACTTTTTCTTTGAAAATTTTTCATATTGTACATCGATGTAAATATTCAAAATATTCTCCAAAGCAAGAATCAAAGGAAACAAAGGCAGCAGGGAGGCAAGGAGTAGCATTAGACCATTAGCGAAGACAAAGGCAGAAGAGAAGCAGTTAAGGCAGAAAAAGCAAGCAAAGGTAGAGTCGTGAGCGTGCTGGGAAGAGTTGTGAATGTGATTGGGTAAAGTCGTGCACTTTGGGTTGAATCATGAATTCTAAAGCAGGTAAAGTAGTGAATGAGCCAAAGTATTCCACGAACAAACCAAGAAACTAACGGGCATGGCCAAAGAAACAAAATCGGAAAATCACAGCAAAGGAGGAGTAAGGACCATGGATCTGAGCTTAGATCAATGCCAGAGATTGAATCACATCATTGCATTAAAAACCCCTTTTAAATTCTATTTCCCTTAAAAATCATTAAACCTTACCTTTCTGCCTTTCTGGTTCATTTTCATACTTTACTTTTTTAACCACCATTTCGCATCGCAAATATTACAACTTACTATTAAAGCGCCTACAAGGTATTCGGTTTAACTTGTGATGCAGTTGGCCCCACCACAGCAGCTCCGCCCCCCACTTCTGGCCACTTTCAATACATATCTTATAACATAAAACCTCATACACTTACCACAGAAACTTTCCAACTTGCGATTGCGATGTGGGTGGGTCCCTCTCCCCGCACTTTGCAAGTTTTAGTATTTAACCCCCATGCTTATAACTAAAATTCAAGATTTGTGATCTGCAGGCTGCAGTCCATTCCCACCTTACCTGCTACGTCACTCCACCCTCCCCAAAATTTTCACTTCGCAGGATTTAGAATTTACCTCCATCACTTATAGCTAAAATTTAAAATCTACAATTTGCGATGTGGTCAGTCCCACTTTCCCCTGCCACGTCACTTACCTTCTCCCTGCACTTCACGTATTTCAGTGTTTACCACCTCTGCTTACGGCTAAACCTTAAGTTTTTCGATCTACAGGATGTAGTCCAGTCCCACCATTCCTCCACGTTACCCCCCATTTCACATCGCATCGCCGATTCCATTTCTTATAAATCAAACTATAATACATGTGATTTGTGATTTCTTATGGATGCGATAAGGTTCATAACAGAAATCCAAACATTTTCAGGTCCGGCTAAATGGGTTTTTTACCATGTTTTGTGTAGAAAGGGTTAAGTCGGGCATATGATTTTTGAAACTCATTTTATGAATAAATAAGGTTAAATGCGACAGAATGGCTCGGGTAGAAAAAAGACACCAAGGGTCGATTCGAGCAAGGCATTTTACCAAATTTGTTATGTTATAACGGAAAAAAGGACTTCCGGGGGAAATAAGCCCCAACAAGGCATACGAGCATGGGAGGTCGAGTCAGGAAAAAGGCGTTCACACTAAACACATTAGCATAATCACCCAAATAATGAAAAGTGGCCAGCACTAAACATATTTGATTACCCAACGTCAGTTTTCTGCAAAACAGAGCCAGATGTCAGAGCCTTCGTTGGTTGCCTCTACGTAACCATCACAGCCACCTCCAAGCTTACTGTTTGATCTTCCGAGGAGCCATTGAAGCATTTGGATCTATGAAGAGTTGCCCAGAATTAATTCCAATGGCAGTTTTGTTGTCAGAGATGTCTGATGAGGCCTTGCATGGCCACACTTGTCCATTTTCTGCTAAATTGTAATCAATGAAAGGTTGTCGAGTAAGGAAGGGAAACCGACTTAGTTTTAGTTAAATACTGCTAGAATTTTCATTATCAAGGGTTGGATATTTTTAGCCCCTGAATTGTAAGAACTAATTTGTTGGAACACTGTAATTTTGGATTTGGACATCAATAATAAAAGATCGTTACAGGATTCTTGAGCTGTGTCAAAATGGTGAAGTGCCTCTTCTCTATTTTAAATGTTTCCACTGTTTTCCCGATTGTGTCTATGTTCATCTAATTGTAAATCAGAAATTTTAGTTAAGATTTGTTGTTTGAGCACCTTAATTCTATCTGCATTTACAGTCTAATTTTTTTTTGTTGAAGTTTGATTGAAGAATTCTTAACTTCTCTTTAGTCATTACTGAACCTCACTATTTCTTTCACCTCATAATTCATATAGCTCTTAAGATCCATTTAGCACAGTTATCTTTCCCTTTGATGCTATTGAATGTTGATGTGCCATTCCAACCTTTTGACCCCATAGCCCAATGGAATAGTCCCTGCAAACATGTTGTCCAACCACCCAATCAATCAAACAAACAACCCCCATCATTGTAACTAGCCTAATATGAGCATTTATAATTATCAAGTTAAATCATAAAAACATATAGAGCCCTCTCTAAGTCTAGGAAAGCTAGGTCCTTGAATCCAAAGTGGTTTGATGTTATCCTCTGTCGTTTGTTCTCACCAATCTTACAAATTATGGAATCACGACATAATGGCAACCATAGTGGGGAATTATTGAAAAAGCTTAATATTTCATCAAAACTCAGAAACCACAGTCAAAACATTGTATGATTTGAGTATTTTCCGAGATTGGTATCTGGTTGTTGATGGTGGACAAAAATCCAGACACAAGAAAGTTGAAATCGTCCACCTGGCGACTCCAATTCAGATCAATTCTATTCAAAGACTCCACTGAAGAAAGGACCTGAAACATGACCAGTCAGCCTAGAAAGAGAAAGTATTTAAGCCCAAATTAGATTCAATAAATTTTTGTTTTTATCTGTAACTATATTTTATCCTACTTTAATCCCGATCAAGAGTACACTTCTAAGGTTCACATTGATCATTGGAAAATTCCTTTGCATATCCTTGATGCACTTGTAGAAAACCCAATGGCACATGAGCCTTGTACTTCATCTCCTGCTCTTGCAAAAGCTCCAAATTGTTACAAGCCTCCTTCTTTACTGCCTATTCCTGTAAAAGTCCCAGACAGATACAAGCCTCTGGTTTTGCCTCTTATCCTACATGACCTCCCTGCAAATTTTATCAATAATATACCTAGATTTGATGGAGAAACCGCAAAGATCATTGCTGAAAAGCACATTCAAGATCCTGAGGATTTCCTTGATCTATTTGAGGTGGGAGAATATGATGTGCGTATCAGAATTTTTCCCCTATCATTGCAAGGAAAAGTTAAAAGTTGGTTTAAAGATATTCCAGCTGCAAGCATTAGAAATTTTCATCATTTAACTCAAGTTTTCCTAGATATATGGGTGGTCATGGGAAATATTTTTCTCATCATAGAAGAGTACAACCATTTAAAAATACAGCCTGGGGAGACAATACAACATTTTTCAACCAGGTTCAATAAGGTATACCATTCAATACCTGATTTTGGCTTGAGGGGTCCTGACCCAGGTTTGGATTTAAGGTTTGCCAACAAACCCCTATATTACTAACCCTTTCGACAATGACTTGATTGCGTAGGCCAAGTTCTCACCCGAAGTAGTATGGGAGGGTGCTGGAACCAAGTTTCCGCACCCTGAGAGAAATGTGACTGTAATGGAGGTGGCCTTGTTTAAGATCTATCAGACTTGCGCAGATGGAATCTTGTCATAGAATCGTTAATAGTATACGTACAGAATGATAAGTTCATAAACCCACAGATAGCATAAATAAGAAACTACTATTAATCATATCTTAGTAATATATTCACATCCACGTGTGCATCAATATAGATTAACCAATTAAATCAACGTAATGACAAGAACAAACCCAGTCCATAACACAGAGATGCGATCAAATAGATTTATCATTCATTAGCTCCAAAATCCACTTACAGACCCAATTCCCTACCCGCGCACATAGCCAGCGGGGTCCGCACACAGCGAGACTGAGGACCTCGGCACACACAGCCAGCCGAAGTCCCTACCCATTTACAACCCAAAACAAATCTCAACAGTTCGCAACTAACGTCTATCACTCTTAGCCTACCTCTAGACTTGATCTACTCATCTATTTATAGCACCTTAGCCTGCGTTATCCTATGGTCCGCAAACCATGGTTTGTAGACCGTAGGTCTACCCTTTTGACTCATTTCAATCCATTGGGGGTTTGACCCACCCCAAACCCCCTCCGCTAGACCAAATAGTACCAAAATATTACAAAAAATTGGACAAAAATAGGGCTAAGAACCCCCATTCCAACACCTGCTAAGATAAACCCACCCCCGGGATGGGCTCTCTTGCACTACCCAGATGCCTTTGATCTAGAGATGGCATTCCAGTTAAGAGAAAGGGACCCTGCAACCCTGGAAGAAATGAAAAATGTGGCAGTTTATGTGGAAGCCAACCTGCTGAACAGGGAAGCAATGTTAAAAGCAATGAACATTGAAGAAGGAAAAAATAGAAAAAGAGAAACTGATATATTTAGGGATAAAATTAGATATGTTGACAAACACAGTCAATGAAATGATGCATATGATTAGCAGGAAAGAGGAACTTACTATTCAAATACCTCATTTTCCATTAGTTCCGGAAAAGACAAACATCAATGTACCCAAGCAGTTTGCAT
Organism: Pinus albicaulis; assembly: GCA_034641835.2. Lineage (NCBI taxonomy): Eukaryota > Viridiplantae > Streptophyta > Pinopsida > Pinales > Pinaceae > Pinus > Pinus albicaulis. The sequence goes on along the minus strand of CM076575.1, from coordinate 1,634,273,203 downwards.
CCCATCATGGACACTCTAAAACAGACAATGAATGTTTCATGTACTCTATCCACAACATAGCCAAAGATGAAGTCCAAAATCAGGAGGCAGGGAAACCCCCAACGAAAATGTACATGATAGATGACCTTGCATACATAGGTAGCCATCTCGAATATGATTATCAAGATGAAGACTATAAGGTTGAGATTGAGGCTGACTGTACAGAGCAACCAGCATTGTCTCCATGGGAAGAAGAGGCCTGGTCACCACCA